>JARUPZ010000017.1:1334668-1759716 GCA_031213475.1 Nereocystis luetkeana | reverse complement strand
GCAAAGCGACAGCGCGACTGACCACGGTTTGTCCAGAACGCTGGAAAGTAGGTTACGAACACAGAGAAGAAGCGATAGCGTGACGGACCGCGGGTTGTCGAGAAGGGTGGAAATAAGGTTACAAAAAGAAAACAAGAACTAAAAAAACGAAGAAAAAAAAAAAGTGACAAGTGAACCCCTCTTTCGCGTGCCCACAGCCATGGTGTAGGTCACGTCACCCAACTGGAACTCCCATTTCGGCACATAATGGTGCGGTTTCGCGTGCGGTACGGAGCACAGAGCGCTAATCGAGGGTTTGATCCTACGGGGTCGGGTACTGTTGGGCCCCCTCGTGCAAGTTACCCCAGACCCCGTTTCCGGTCTCGATTCAATGCGACCCACGACATGGTTGGGGTACTCTGCCCCTGGATATATTGACCAGTTTGATTTGATTTAATGTTAGTATACAAACGGTCCGAATGTTTTGGGACAGCGGTACGTACAGGAGCTCTCGTCAATGCTCCGCCTATACATCCCGGGTGCTGATTTTGAGAAAAGCTATGATGGAAGTTCAACCCGATCGGCAACCCTAGAGCCTCTGGGGATACCACGAAATTTGCTGTCAAGCGCGAGTGGTATTCTGACGGACGGCGCATGTTGGGCCCGGTCAGTCCCAGTGATGGTTTAGCAAGAAAAGTGCCAGGTAACGCTATCGAGGCACGCCTCCATATGCATGTCCCGGCCGGGGGGGGGTGCCTATTAGTACTGTCTCGTAGGCTGTTCTGTCCTGATGGAGGAGTTCTGTACGTACACTCTGTGACAAGAACAAAAAAAATGTTTTTTTTAAGAGAAGGAAAGCGCGCCCCAATATTCAATCCCATGGAAATTAGACTTGAGTTGACGAAGGAAGGAACGGCTGAAGCCTTCTCGGAACAAAAATGAAGGCACGAACCGTGGTGGGGAGGGGGGCAGAGCTTGCTATGTGACCCCGGGTCTGAGCTACCAGGTAGGTACTGATACGGGGGACGATAGTAAATAGGACCTACGGTGCACACATAAACCTGTATGTTCACGTATTTTTACTAGCAATATTTGGTCCTATTTACTAGCGTCCCCCGTAATAGTAGAATGGAGAGAGAGGAAAGGTGAAGGGGATGCATGGGAAGAGAAACACACAAACAAAAAAAGTGAAAAGGGCCTGCGGTAAGGCGCGTAACGAACGATTCAGATGGCGTTTCGACGATGTTGGGTATTGATAAAATGTATGCGCAGACCAATAAACAAGCCCATATCCTAGGGTTAGGCTTAACCCTGTTAGAAGTGCAGTCCCGGATTGGGGACAAACCACTCTATTTCCAAGTGTTTTTTCCCCATAACGAGACTGCAGCTCTAAAAGGGTTGATAGGGTTGAGTTTGCACAGGGGTCCGCGATGGTTTTTTCGGCGCTCGATTTTTTCCAGAAGGGGAAGGTTAAGGTTTCCAATACCGAACAAAGGAGGCGTTTTTTTTAAAAGATGCTGGTCGAGAGCCTTCCGTCCGAAAACATACTGTTATTATTTACATTTCGACTTTAGCATCCTTTCTGCGGTTGAGAAATCGGCCGCTGAAAAACGATCGCATCCCTGTGCTAACTCAAACGTTCCTTGCGGCATACCGAACATGCTGATGGGGTTTCGACGATGTTGATCTGTCGAGGACCCCCCCCCCCCCCCGCCGTCCATCGGTATGGTGAGAAGTAGCTGTTCCCTTGTCCTGGCGCGCAACTGGTCCGCTTTACCCCTGTTTATTTCCGTGGGGGTGTTCTCCCATTCCGGAGTTATTGGAGCCTGTCGTGTGACCACGCACCCGATTTTTGGTGATGTGAAAAAAGCAACAGCAACAACACCACTACTACTACTACTACTACAACTGCTACTGCTGCTCCTGCTACTACTATTACTACCACTACTACTACTATACTTCTACTACTACTACTACTACTACTACTACTACTACGACTACCACTTCTACTACTACTACTACTACTATTACTACTACTACTACTACTACTACTACTACTACTACTACTACTACTACTACTACTACTACTACCACCACCACTAGTCCTGCCAATGTGTGTACGAAGCACAGCTACACCGTCAGCACCCTGTGAGTGACAGTAAAACCCCCTCTTCCCCGTCCACAGCGGCCGTGCAGACCCATCCAGTTGCTCTCCCTGTCGTTCCTGCCGTTGTCCTTCCCCAAACGCCAGGTGACAACCTCTTCGCAAACCACCGGCAAGGTGTCGGGCACTGGTGGCGGCCCCGCTGTGGCTGCGGCGGACCGGGAGGCCGATGCAGGCTCGCCTTCGGATGTAACATCTCGCTCGCAGGAAGACGGCCTGTGTCCAGGCTGTGGGGATGTGGGCCGGCCCGACCGCGACCCTCCCGCGGCTGATAGTTTGCCAGGTCGTAGTATTTGCCAGGCGTGTCGCTCGCACTCGGGAGGGAGAGATGAGGACGGCGTCGGGGCGGGGACTGAGACTGGGGCAGGGGCGTCGGGTGGAGATGGAGAGGGAGATGGACATGGACATGGAGATGGAGGTGGAGATGTTCCGCGAGTGATGACAGGTACATTCGAACGTTCGCAGTTATTCCGCCAAGCGCTCACGTTGTTTCACGCTACGTAGTTTTGTTTTGTTTTGCTTTTCGAGTTATCTGATTCCATCCGTGTCTCACGGTCTGCTTTTCAAGGTCTGTTGGCCGGAACATCTGGCCGTGTTGTGATGAATGTGTGTGTGAGGTTACGCTTGTTGGAAATAAGGGTTTGTTAAGCTGTAGCGTCGAAGCTACCCAGAAATTGGTTCATGCCGAAGCAGGGGCGCACGCACGAAAATAACTGCTACTGTATTGTACACGAGTATTTCCCAAATGTTTTTTTTTACTTGGTTGTAGTATACCCCCTGTCAGGGTGCCGAGAATAGATTTAGTTTTTTGTATTTGCATCCCTAACTGATAACAAAAATGTGATCTGGAAAAGGCGCGCCAAATCTAAGAATGTTCATCGACACTCATTCTGATGTCTCGAGGCCTTGCGCTCCGTGTGACGAGTGATGCTGTCGCCCGGCTCTTAGGAAGTGTTCCCGGCGAACAGGATGAACACGGTTAGTCAAGCTCCGTTTCCCACCTTTTGGGCGTTAACGTATACCTGGTACCTCGTACATACTACCTGGTGCGGTACATTATCGGGTCTCTGGTAAGAAACCTGCGGTCAGATGTTCGGCTGACGTTCAAACCTGCATTCAGATGTTAGGCTCACATCCTTGATCTGGCGGGGCGAGAGTGGGGTACATTTGTTGCAATTTCTTACAATTTCCTGCGGTAGGCTACACGCTTTCTTCGTTATTTTTTTTTTGTTCTAGGTTAGGTTTCTGGGTGCCTGTTTTCGTACGGGAGACGGCGAGCGCCTAGGCTACACCGGCTCACATACACCGCTCTTCTTGGTTCCTAGGCTAATTTTTTCTCAAAGTCTGCTTTCTTAGCCTCGCCGTTTTGCAAGTCTAGGGGGTGAGTTTGATTTGCCCCGCTAGGCGTGCTGCTATTTGCGGGGGGGCTAATGTTGTAAGCAGAGCCCACGATGGGCCTCAAAACTAGGCATCCCCCTATGTTTGCACACCATAGGTGGTGTTCTGATTACGTATACGCGCGCGTCATTGTAGTTGGTTGCGCCATGTACCCACCCCGTCTCTCTCATACTCCCCCCCCCCCCGCTTCCACTCGCGCGTGCGCTGTCTCCGCGACCTTGGCGTTTTTTCGCGCTGTAGACGTTGGCCCTGTCGCCAAGCCGAGCTCCCCGGTAAGACCATGTCCAGCAACAGGGTTGCTGCCAATGGGAGCCGCTGCTCTAGCTTCGAGTAGCAGAAAGCGCGGCCGTGACGAGCCGGGTGCTGCTGCACTGAACGAGAGGATGGCGAGGTGGCAGGAGGCGCCCCCTCCTCCTGCTGGCGTGATTTCTGGCGAGCGTAGCGGTTGCGACGAGCCGGGTCCTGCGGCACTAGAAGCGAGGCTTGCCAGCGCGTGCCCTCCTCCCCTTCCTCCCCCTCCTGCTGACGGGCTTTCGGACAAGCGAAGTAGGAGCAACGATGAAAAGGCTGATGCGCGGGCGGCGCGAGGCAGAGCGTTGGGAGCACGGCGTTCGGACATGCGTCCGAATCGCACGCTGCTCTTGGGGGAGACGGACGTGACTCAGCCGGCGCAGCGAGAGGCATTGATGCCAACTCTGGGGACCTCGGGAGCGACAGACTCTGCGGGTGATCCAGCCGTTCCTCGCGACACCACTCAGGGTACCTCTGATTTATGTGCGCTGTCGGCTCTCCCTCCAGGGCGAGACGCAGAGGCCGCCAGATGCTCGCAGCGCGATGGTTCCAGCGCCGCTTCTTTTTTAGATCACCGGAAGGCGGGGCCGGTCCCACCACCACCGCCACCAGCCGCGCCAATCGTGACGCTTCCGGTGCGTGCTGGAAACTCCGTCGCGGCGGCCGCCTTAGCTCTCGCCAGCAACGGTGCCACCGTGCTGGCTAGTACCACGTCAACTGCTTTGTCAGGACGCAGCGCGACGCCCTCCGAGGACGAGGTTAGGACCACGCCCACGCCCCGTGTCCTGCCTCACACAATAGGATGCGCGGGCGCAAGTCCCCCGACAAGGAGTGCGGTCGTGATGCTACAGCGGTTGGTTCCCGGGGCCGAACCTGCTCGTTCTTCGCTGATATCGACCTCGGCGGCAGCAGCGGCGGCGGCGGCGAAAGAAGCGCCACCCCACGGTGATCAGTACGGGTTGCCAACGATAGTGCGGGCGTTACTGACGACGGCGATTCCTGGCGATTGCGGCATGGAACATCCGTCATCGCCGCCTACCGCAAGGCCAAACTGGGCGCATGATGCGTCTCAGTCGGCGGCGATGGTGCCACGCGCGGCGACCTTGTCGGCTTGCGCGGCTGCCAGGGGATCCCTCGTGCGCCGCGTGGGGCAAACGGAGGAGAACCGAACGGGGGAAGCACCGGCCCAATGCACGGTGGGCGCGGCTTTCTTGCCGGCGGGCTCGGCGACAACGGCGGCCGCGAAAACGTCGATGCCGACGGATCCGAGAGGGTGTATGCCGGACGGTCTCACGTCGACCCCATCGCCCCATTCGATGACGCCACATTCCCAGCAAGCGAGAGGCCACGCGGGATCTCAGGCGCGTGCGAGCGCGCCCGAATTGGCGAGTTTGTGGGGTCATGATCTCGGGGGTAGTGCGGTGAGCGCCGCTGTCGATCATCACGGTCGTTTGGCCGTGGCCGGGGGGTTTATCGCGCCCCTCGCTGATAGCTCGGGTGATCGGGCTTCGCCGCGACAGCAGGCACTTGGCGCGCCATCGTCGGGTGTTCCCGAAACCGCTCCGGTATCGACCAATCCTACGGGGCGGGGCGTGGGTGACACGGCTGGCTCGGGCGCGGTCACCGGGTCCGCTGCCACGGCGGAGGCGAGCAGAGATCGTGACCCTTTTCGAAGATTTCATCCCCTCACCGCAGCCGGCGTTAGCGTTGGCCCATCTGCGCGGACCGACAGTCCTTCGATTCCGTTTGTGCCCCGATTTTTAGGGCTGCAGGCGGCGCCGGGTGGTGACGGTGGTGGTGGCGGCGGTGGTGGTGGTGACGATGGCCGTGACGGGGAAGAGGTGGCGGCGAGATCTGCTCACAGCACCGGCTCGGCGCGCAAAGGATGCACCACAAAAAATCACGGGCTGGCGCTGCTCACCCCCGACACGCCAGGGGGCTCGACGCCCTCGGCTAGCTCTACCAACCACACGCAGCTGAAGAGAAGAAGAAAGCCTCATTGTCACGACGTGGGGGAAAATTCGCGCACCGCCTCGACCGACGTCGTCTCCTCCCTGCGGAGTAATCGACTGGTGTCGTTGTCGTCACTACTGCTTGGCAGTAGCGGGAACACGGACGCTTCGGAGACACCACCTTTTTCCCGTGGTCTCTCCGGAGCGTCTACGTCGAGCGGCGAGGTGTTTTCCCCGGAGCGGTCGTCGCCCGCCGCTCGTGTAAGCCCTCCCGCCTTCATGAAGCCGACCGCACCTGCGATGGGTGGGTCGACGCCCCTGTCTGAGGGCGCAGCAGAGGCCCGCCCTGCTGCGGGTAGATCAGCGGCGCAGTCGGAGAGCGCAGCGGATGCCCGACCTGCCTTCGTGCACCTGCTTGCGCCGCCTGCAGTCGTGCATGGGCATGGGTTGTTGCCCGTCTCTACCGGTATCTCCAGCTCGTACGACTTCGGAGGTCATCGGTTAGTTGCTCGAGGGAACCGGGTAGGCGCCGACACGGGTGGCGCCGCTATTGGTAGTCGTGCTGAGCACCCGCCGGGTGTCGCCGCTCCGGCCGCGGTGAGCGCAAGCTCCGGGTCGGCGCCTGGAACCGATACACCCGTCTTCATGCGCTCGCCACAATCCGGCGTGTCCCCCGCCGCCGACCGAGGCGACGAAGCTTGTCGCGTGCCGTGTCAGGCGGTGTCGCAAGAGTCGGTGGCAAACGCTGTCGGGGGCGCGGTGTCGAAAAACACGGCGGCGAAAGCCACCGGAGGCTCGGAACACGCTGGGATCGGTGTTCCGCACGGCAGTGGCGGGGTGCCGGCGAAAAGCGTGGCGGGTAGGCCCGCGGCAACGCACGGGGGTGAGCAGGCGGAAGACAAGGCTAGGCTGAAAGAGGCGTTGCTGCGCCGGGGCATTCGGAGAGCTGAGAGTCTCCACCTTCAATATCGGGGCTCGGGGCTGGCAGGCGCGGCGGTGCGCGGGGATGATGAGCTCTCGAGGTTGTATTTGGCCGGTGAGCGCGAGGCGTTGCCATTGTCATAACTATCATAGTGTTTGCCATCAACGTAATGCGTCTTAACCACGTCGCCTATTACGTACCTGGTAGAGTTTAGAGGTCTTGAATTACTGTAGTGTAGGTTTATTTCAATTATCGTTTGCACGAAAGAAACAATCGGCTGCTCACGTATGTATCCCCCCTTCTGTTGGCGATGGGGCACTATCGCGCAGGGGGATACTATTAATATCACCCAGGGGGGTTTTATCACTCAGAGCGTGAGGCGTTGTCGTTGTCATACGTAGTTATCTTAATATTTGCCATCAACGTCATGCGTCTTGATCACGTCGTCGATTACGTAGAGGTCTTGAATTTGTGTAGGTTCATTTCAATTGTCGTCTGCACGAAAGAAACAATCGACTGTTCACGTATTGATCCCCCCTTCTGTTGGCGGTGGGGTACTATCGCCCAGGGGGGTACTATCGCCCAGGGGGGTACTATCATCCAGGGGGTGATACTATTTAATATCACCCAGGGGGGTTTATCGCCCAGGAGAGTTTTATCACCCATGGGTACTATCATCCAGGGGGGGATGCTATTACCCAGGGGGGTACTATCATCCAGGGAGGGATACTATCACCCAGGGGGGTACTATCACCCAGGGGCAGTATCATCCAGGGGGGGGGTGTACTCGATAGGAGAGATGTACTCGATCTCATGCATGGCCGTAGTCGTATGACCAGAGACCCTCGCCTTCGTACAATGCCGGGACATATAGACCCCGTAGCACGTGCGATTGAATCATAACGTGCAGCTTACAAAACATTATTTTCGACTTAATTATGAAGCTCCCTGATGCCGTGACTTTTTTGTTTTTCCTGAAAATATGAGCTGTCTGTCATGCCTTTGAGTGAATGTGTTCTCGGGGGCGCTCACAATGCCAAATCAACGTCGGATTGATGGTTTGTCATGGGAAAAAAATCGTCGGCGTGAGCATTTTTTTGTGGACACTCCCTCCCGGTACGATGCGCATTCAGTTGACGGGAAGGCAGTTTGTCGATACTTGTTTTACCGTCCCGCTCCTGGAGAACGCCGCGTCTGTCGGTCGTGCTTCGGTATGGCTCGCTCGTCGATTGGCTTCGTATGATATCGGCTGTCTGTCGTACTTCTGTGTGGCTTGCTCGTCGATTGGCTGCGATTATAGTGGTCTTGTTCCAAAGCTGTTGTGCTTGCCTCCTGCTTTGATGCTTCCCGAGGCCCCAGCCTCTGAAGCTACCCACCTTTTGGCAGCTAGGACAGGTCATGATCTAAACCATCTTCTACTGTACAGTAGTTCCTCACCTGCCATTGTGATAACTTGTGCAGGGCCTTGATGGTACAGATCCAACCCTAGGATATATGTGCCAGGTCGTGCAGACTACACGGCTCTCCCACCCGGCAACATGAGCTAGATCATACAGATCAAGAATAGATGATCTATCTGATCTATCTTCCCTGAAATAGGTTGGTCGTCAAGTAAGAATTTATGATCTGATCGAGAGGGGTTCACCATGTGAACAAGCGGCGACTGCTGGGGTGTCACTTGGACATGAACTCTCCGAGGGTGTGTTCGGTTCGGTAAACACTCGAGGGCGCCCTGGTACCAAATCTGGTTTGGTAGGTCATACCCGGGTATATACCCGGGTATATACCAGAGTATGTCAGGGTACCCGAGTACCAAACCTGGGTATGTTGGTCATACCTGGGTATATACCCGAGTATGTCAGGGTACCCGGGCACCAAACCTGGGTAAGTTGGTCATACCCGGGTCTCACACCCGGGTATGGAATGATACCCAGGTACTTCCAGAGCATATATCCTGGGCATATACTCTGAGGCACCCAGGTACCAAACCTGGTTATGTTGGTCATACCCGGGTAGAGTCGGTCGCCCCGGTGGTCTGGTGCTTAATTTCGAATACCTCTAGCGTTGATGTCATGGATTCGATTCTCCGTATGGAGTTTTTGGTCCTCAAATGACACCGACTACTGTCGAGAGCGCCTTTTGTAGCGTGGGTGGGTCACGATTCGACGCGAGCCCGCAAAGGAAGAAAGTGCTGGACCTTTTTTTTTGCGACAAAATTGCAAGGCGCGTAGTGGGGAGGGGGGGAGAAGAGCCCACTGTGCTATCCCGGGTATGATATACGGCATTTAGGGCGAAGATAAGAAATGATGAAAAAAAAAAACGGGTACAACCTGAGTATGTACTACCGTACAAGGTACTAAACATACACGTGAAGCAAGTTATATTTTTCCACGCTCGACTTTCATGCAATCGATCGAGTAAATTTGGTTGGTCTGTGTGGACTTGCTCCGTCGGCTCCACCGCTCCGAACGTGGCGTCGCCGACCCGAAATCTCAGTTCCCCCCGTTTCGTCGGTCTAGTTTTTTATTTTATTTTTTTATTTCGGCCCAACCGTGTTTTCCTTCGTGTACTCACGCGACGCCACGGAAGCTGCAGGGTCCAAACGGGCCGGGTTCGGTAAATCCAATACAAGTTGCAGCTTTCCACTGTGAGCATAGCGGAAACGAGAGGAACGAGGTGCTCAACTGGAAGTCCCCCGAACTACTCCCCCCTTCGTCTCGGAAGGGATGCGTGGTCAATGGTCAAACGACTAAGGCAAGCAACAAATGAGTGCGCCCCCCCCCCCCCTTCCCCCGGCCCCGCGTTTTTCTGTCTGCACCTCATTCATGCTTTGTCTGCCCCCCGTCATGTTCCCTCATTCGTTCCAGAGGACGATCCGATAATTCCGGACAACTCAGCTCGAGGCGCCGGATCCCAGTGCCGTCCACTACGTTATGACGCTCTCTTCCCCGCCACCGAAGAACGCTCCGCGGAAACGGTGGAAAATTCTGGGAAAATCCCGACATATCCGACGAAGGTTGTGCCCCTCTCCGAAGCGGTCGTGAGGAGAGACGGTGTCGAGGGAGAGCGACCCATCAAGCGTATTCGCTGCGAAACCGACTCTGTCGGCGGCGTTCGTTGTGGCGGTGGCGGTGGGGAGGGAGAGGGGGCTGGGGTTGGACTGCCGCCCGTGGGACTCGGATAGCGCGCTTAGTTTGTCCTCGACTGCCTTGGTTGGCCGCGGCACGGCTGGCTCCCCTTCACCAAGCCGCTGAAGGATTGAGATAACAAGTAAATGTGGATATGTTGTGGTGGGGAGAAGGCTGGTGGTAGGTGGTGCGGATTGAGGGTCTTGCGTGAGTGGAGGCAAGAGGATGAAGGCGTCGTGATGAAAGAAAAGGAGCGTGATAACAAGGAAAAGCGCTGTTGGTTTGGGAGCAGAGGCAGAGAGAGGCCTGCAGTTTTTCCGCACGTTTCACGATTACAGAAGATTCAGCATGAGTTCTGCTTCAGGGTATCCCCCCTGGCCCGTTAGGCGTTTTTTTAAAATAGTACCCTGCGGGAAACGCTCCCACCAGTCCCGATCTGAACGTGTATTTTGTAAATCACGGACATATCGTTTGGTGTGTGCTGTGCTCGTAGTCTGGCACACCGTATTCCTAGTCAGGATGACGTGTAGGGGATCCCCCTGCGTCTTTTTACGTGGTTTTGTTGTTCGTTTTTTTTGTTTTTAAAGTGATGACTGTTTTCGGGACGCGGTCGGCGTGTCGCGAACTTTTTACGGCGGAAGAGGTGAGGTTAGTTGGTGTCGCTCGCCCCCCCCCCCCCCCCCCCCCCCCCCCTCCCCTCCCCCCCCCTCTGTTGCTGTCTGTCAAGTGGTTTATTTGTGCGTGTTGTCTTGACTACGCCGCTGTCGACTTCGCTGGACGGCTAACCATTTTTTTTTGTTTTTTTCATAGGGTCTCCATCGGTTTACATTTTCGCGATTTAGTTGTCTTGTCAAGCTAGCCCGCGCTTGACCGCGTCGTCCAGGAATATGTTAGGCATACGCGTAGTCTTTGTTTTGTGTTTTCCGTCGTAAGGGTCGTGGCTCTCGTAGCCCCCGGCTTGTTTGTCCTGTTGACTGCCGCGTGGTCTAGCGGGTAAATCTGATGATCGTGTGGTGTTTCCGCTAAACAAGGTCGCACGTAACGTAGAGTGAACAGCCGGTCGAGCGCTCCAGGAATGAGTCTCTGTATGTTACGTCTATTGCATACCACTCTTATCAATAAACCATAATCACCGTTTGGTTAAACAATTAGTGTAAAACCGGTGCCTATAAAATGGGGCAGAGTGGCACATCGCGTGATTCCATAGGTGAAGGAAAATTATCCACACTCTTGCTGGCGTTTCTGGTATTATATGTGACACCAATGCAGTACGCACGGTAGTAGCTCAAAACGATCGCGGGTTGGCGTGTTCAAATTCGGCAGGCTGACGGGATGCTTGCTTCTTTGCGTATCGTGTACCTGGTAAGCGGGTGGCGTGCTGATAGCTGAGGCGTACTGCAGAGTTACATCGCAATCGAATTATGGGTCCCATTATCGCCGGGCACCCACAGGCACACGCGGTCTTAGTATGTTGAAACCCGGGTAGGTGTGGTATATTTTCGAGACAGGATCCCGACCCAGTCGATGTATTCGTTGGATGGCTGTTTTTAGTTTCTATAGTCCGGCACCGCGAAAGAGTGACTGAAAGCCATCGCTTGCATTGGGGGACACCGTGGTTACGACTCGGTAGCTTTTTTATTTGCAGCGGTCTTGGCCGCGAAAAGGAGTTGTAATGTTGGGAAGGCGTACCGGGTCTCGCCGCTGTGAATGGAACGCCTATGTGAGGAGAGGAGCCAGTCCTTTTCATCCGTTCTTCTTGTTTTCGTTTCTTGGGCTTGCAGCATAACGGTGTATGACAAGGTCTGTTTTCGTTTCGCGCAAGGGGGCGATCGTTTTTCGGCTTTCGATTTTTGCAGCGACGGTATGGTTGCCGTTGCCGAGTAAAACAGGGTGTTTCTTGGAAAAGGTCTGGTCTGAGTTTTCGGAAAAATTGGTTGTTCGGCTTAGGACGCCCTCTTCGTTGCGGAGGAAACGAGAGGGGAGAAACGATTGCACCTCTAAGACCTATATATGCCAATGGAAACGCGAAGTTCAAAAGTTTTTTTTCAAATATATCGCTTTCAAAAAACAGCCGAAAATTTTCTTGTACCGCCGCTGTGGGGAAAAAAGGGAAAAATGTTTGATTTTGTTTTTTTTTTACCCCAACGGCTGCAGCGGCGCAATTTGTGTTTTTCTGGTCGCAAATTGTCAACACGGTGATCGAAACCAGCTCGTGCGACGATCGACGCTCGATCTCGACATAGACTCAGCACACGGCCAACCCACTCGGTATCTGGCAAGCCCAACGAATATAGATGACAGCCTCGAAGATATCAGGTGGATCCTTGGTCTAGGGAGCGAGAGCTTGCCGGCGGCGTCCTACGGTATCGTCCCAAACCTGAAAAAAAGTCTATTTTTTGCCATTCGAGACGGATGGAGAAGTTTTGTCTTCTGTTTTGTGCAAACCAGCGGCCAAATGTTTTTGTATCATTCGCCTGGTCAGCTCCCGCCACATGACACCGGCCATGGTGTGAAGACGGTGACCCTAGGATGGGTCGGAGTCCCTAACGAGCGCACTCCGTTCAGAATTCATGACGCAATCGTTGGTTTTGTTGATCGATGTCTGTCGAGGACTCGGAATGTCGCCGCTTCGAACCAAAGATTTGCTTTTTTTGGGCTTTTCAAAAGTTAGGAACTTTTTTTTTTTTTTACGTGGCCCATAGGAAGCGTGTTCTGTTTTTGTTTGGCGGGTATCTTTGAAATTCAAACTTTTTGTTGCTACTTCGCTCTACCATTGGCATAGGTCTAACCAAAATCAAGTTTCGTTTGCGGTATTTCAGCAATCGCCACTGCTGCCGTCTTGTTTTCGCTCGTGCCTTTGTGTGTCGAGCGCGGCTGGCCGCCCTTTACCAGATTTTGGTCGGCGGTTTTATGGAGGGGCGTTGGATTGTTGTACCAAAAGTTGTTTTGATCGGTAGGAGTAGCGAGTCGTAAATATCATCGGCGACAGGCCCGGCGTAAGACACGCCTTCTTTTGGTGCAACACTCTGTAATTACGGGGGGCCATAGTTAATAGGACCTATGGTATACTTAAAAACCTACCGGGTATATATTTAACCATTTTTACTAACGATATTTGGTCGTAGTAACTATGGTCCTCCGGAATAGTATGCCTGTCTTGAGTTATGGTTTCTGCAGTGAGTCAGTGGTGGTTCAAAATCCTTCGAGGACGTTTTCGCTCCCCTGGAACTATGGGTGCATACATCTTCCAAGAAAGCCTTTTTAGGTTCGAACTCCCGCCGCATTCCCTCGCAATGCTCTGCTGTATACCGGGGGTACATTTGAGTGACTGCGGAAGAAGGGTCTCTGGGATATACGATACCATCCACGTAGGTTTTTTTTTGCAGTCGTCACGCGTCATTGGACCATTGATGAATGAGTGTCCGCGAAGAGCACTATTCATGTGAACAACCAGGCGACTCTTGGCTCCGCGGTGTCAACTGCAGAGTATTTTCTGGAACTTTTGTTGGACCCACACGTATATACCGACATACCCACCTTGAAAAGCGAGAAATGCCGCCTCGTCAACCATCCAGAAAGGGCGTGCCAGCAGCAGCAGTCATGTCGCACGTCCCGCTCTTTACGTCGCTCATACAGCAAAAACACGCCTCCTCTTTACGTCACACGTCTGACACGTCCCCTCTTTACGTCGCAATTCGAACACATCCCCTCTTCAGATCGCACCTCGGGCGTACCCCCTATCCCCCGGCCACCAGGGCTGCTTGGCGCTTGGTCCTGGCGATGCCGTATTCGTTTGTTTTCGACACCCTCTCCCTCTGGTGTGGAGTGCCGATGGCGTTACGCAAAACTCCCACCCTTAACTCGACAGGAAGTTCGTCGTACAGGGAAATAAAGAGGACCTTCAACAATCTGGGAGAAGGGATGTTTAGGTTGGTAGGCTATTCAGGTGTTTTGGACCCTGTTGGGATCAAGGTACGGGCGAAGACCCAACCCAACCCCTGACTCTAACCCCAGCCCAAACCCTGACCCCAAACTGCAGCAGCCGCGTTTGCATCGAACCAGGAAATTTCTCAGTTGTTGCGGGCGACGATTCCGAAGCGCAGACCACGCTACGCATATACCATATATTTCAAGTCAAAAATATCCCTGAAGATCCCTTCTCCCAGACTGCTAAACCTGCTCGAAATAAAACACGTGCCGTACCTTATCCAGCGCATGCCTCGTCGCCAAGTCTCAGCTTTCAGGTTGTCATAATAATTGCTTTTGATTTCTGACGTATTTGCTTTGCCTTCCGCCCCAGAATTATTGAGCCTGCCCTGTGACCAAACGGATTTTAATTCCGCCAATAAGTTGTTGTATGGGTGCGATACACATTGAGAGGTACGGTATTACGGGGGACCATTGTTAATAGGACCAAATGTTGTTAGTAAAAACGGTTAAATATATAGTTCTTTATGTACACCATAGGTCCTATTAACTATGGTCCCCCGTAATAGTATTCGTACGCAGCCCCACTGAGAAAAAACAAAAGTAGCCAAGAAATCGCGTACACTTTGCGCGATGTCTCGAGCGCTTTGGCCTTCCTTCCGCATGTCGCCACTACTATTATCACTACTACTACTATTTATATTAAGTCTGTGCAAGAAAATATAGTCCAATATTTCCCCAGCTCCAAGGCACATGTTTCTCGGAATGAATGGGGAATTCTGTTGTTCCGATGTTCTTAAAACACTGTAATAACGCTACAGCAGTAGTCGTCAGAAAAGATAAAATTTTACACGGTGTTTTGTGGATACCATGTGCCCCTTGCACCAACGCCAGCAACGTCAGCATGGCCGCCAGCAAGGAGGCCGGCACGGACGGAAGCACCAACAACAGCCAAACCACCAGCGGAAGCCCCGCCCGCACAGCGCCTACGATAGGTGACAAGCCGAGTGGCCTCACGGGGAGTCTGTTCGTCTCACTATAGTATATAGTCGACAAACCACAAGAACGTTAGATAATCGGCTTTGTATTGGAGGGTGCATTCTTCAGAAGAAGCTAATTTAGAGGGTGGCATTCAACATACATACTGTGGTCGATCACCCCGTGAAAGGGGTTGCCCCGTGACAGGGGTTGCCTCGTGAAAGGTGGTGCCTCTGTTGTGAGGGGCAGAGGGTGAACACCAGAGGGCTTGCCATGATGAGGCGAGAGAGTAGATGTAGAATCAGGTATCAAATACGTGTAAAGCAAAAGTGTAGTGGGCGACGGGTCCTTTCATGCCTTCGTCCCAGGACCCCATATATATAGGGGATCGAGATGTTTTTTTACAAATCCATTCGGGAGCACATAATAAATCCCGCCGCAATCTCCAGTTACTTACACAAAACACACTTATTCGCACAATCAGACTCATCAGAGACTCATCGGACATGGGTACGGCTATGACCGACAGCTCATATATATGGCCGACACCACAGACCTCATCATCCACCAGGCCGATAGCTCTCCTGAGTTTAGGCGAAGAAAAAATGAGAGAAAACTAGATACATACGCAGAAAAAAAACAGATCCAAGACATCATGAAAATTGGTTTCTTTCATGAGAGCCTACAGCACAATTTCAAAATAAGGAGTCACAATCGGTTTCTTTCGCCAAAACTCCACGGCGTTCTTTTTTATTTTCAAGAGAAACGAAAGTTCGTAACATATTCAAGGTTTTCGGAGAAGAAAGAAGCAGCCGACTTTGGCATTCAAATTTTGTTGAGCTGTAAATAACTTGATTTTAGAGTCCACAGGGGGAAAAAAAACTGTCGAGACAACAGATAGATATCTGTCCTCTCAGCCCAGGTGATCACGACATATATATATATGTGTTCGGCTTGTCTTTCAGGTCGTCGAATTTCGAAAGTGAGTACGCAGCGGGAAACAACATGGGCAATATGTCTGGTACAGACCATACTACACCTACCTGGTATATCGCGTTTACGGTCAGGGCCCTAAAGAAAGGGAGTGTGGGGGGAATTTCAACTGTTTCATATTATTAATAGAGCTACTGTACAGCCTAAAATATAAGGAAAAGCGATGCGTACGAAAACTGAAACTTTCAGGAACGACGGCTGTGACGGACGCGAACGTAACAACACCTGATCTTTCAAATGGGGGGCATAGACAAAGAAGCAAGAAGCAAGTAGGTTTTAAGAGCCTTGTACTAGACACGGACTACGACCATCAGGCGAGGCAGGTGCATACGACGACTGACTATGATAATACATCATGATGGTTAGAGCCAGGTTCTATTAATAATAGCCGGTTTGATGACAGGACGCTTCCCCCCTCGGTCTGTGTTGTCGGTGGCCAATGCCGCGGTAGCAGAACGTCCTTGGCGTGTCGTACACCTACAGCAGTACAGTGCCGCTCTACTCCTCCCTCCGTCATTCTATCTCCTCATGAGGACCCTCCGCTCCGTCCTCGATCCGATAGCACCACCATCTCCCGGCCTTCTACGCCGCGTAGACCATCCTTCAAACTTGATGCCCAACTCCCAAAGATCGCTCTTTTGGCACACCACCCACCCCTTCTCCTGTGTCCCAGTCAGAGTAACCCTTACCCCCGACCAGCTAGCTCCCCAAACAGAGCAGTCTCTTCGTTAGGCGAACACCTCCCATGAGTTCAACGAAACCCGCGAACCTATCTATCTGCCGTCTGCGCCCCATCGCATCAATTGTCTTGAAGCCTATGTTGACTAGCGAATCGGTGTAGGATAGAACGGTTGCTCAGGTGGCCTAGTGGATAACCTCGGGCACTACTCTCAATAGCATATCAGGCCCGGGGTTCGAACCCCGGCGGGCTCTCAAAAAAACATTAGTGCGTAGTGTGCGCCATTTTCTCGTCGCGGAACTCTGCAAAAATCGATGAAATCGACGAGCAGTGGAAATTCTGAAGCCTCTGCGCGATAAAAAGGAGGGTAAGTACCGGGGGCGGGAGGGAAGATCACGGCTTGTGCGAGAGCTGGAAAGTATAAAGCGAGGGTTTAGAACTACAGCAGAACATTCCTTTTCCGCCAGCCGAGGCTTCTAAGGAGCAGGGAGAATAGTGCTGGGCCTGCCGTTGCTAGTCGCAGTGAGTCTTGCGTGGAGTCCATGTGGCGCACCCGTTCAGCAGAGTGTCGACTACCTCGGCTTTCAGCGTCCGCACACCTTCAGCAGCAAGCGCACGCCCGGGCGGTCAAGCACGTAATGCCACTCCAATACGTATACTGCCGGAAGCATGATCTAGCCCTCTGCACACGCCGCGCAATATCACCAATGAGTTCGCTGCCTGTGTTCTATTATACTAGCACTACCCAAACACAAACAAACTCGGCCGTTTGGTTGTATACCTGGCCGATCGTAGGGGCAGTGGACGACACCTTTCTCGGGCCCTTCGTTTGCAGTCACACGATATTAAATGAACGCCGCACAACAACAAGAAGTATTGCATGTAATAGTCACGATCACCGTCGTCATCATGGTCCTCCCTGCGGTCCTGCTGCTGGTGGCCGCGATACGATATTCGCATCATCACAGCGAATCGTATTTCCCGCAATGCTCGAGCACCCCCCCCCCCCCCCCCGCCTCCTCCTCCTCCTGCTCCTCCTCCTCCTCCTCCCTGTCGATTTGCTTTGCTGGTCCGTGTCTTGTCTCGCTTCCACCATTTCTCCAACTAAAAATTGTAGTGGCCAAACTACATTAGTAGTGCTGTAATGTGTAGGTGGCGTTGCACTTTGAAGGTGTTATCTACTGAACTAGCAGGCATAATAGGGGTAGAATATCGGTCGATTATACCCACCCCATAGTATTACGGGAGACCACACAATTAATTGTTAGTAAAATAAAGCGAAATATCTAGGTTTTGGTGCGTGCGTGTGCCGTGGGTCCGGTCCTTTATATTGTTAGTAAAAATAGCAAAAAATAGAGAAAATATCTAGGTTTTTGTGCGTGCGCCGTAGGTCTTATAGGTCTTATCTAATATGGCCCCCGTAACAGGGCACCCTTGTAACACTCCCCCCCCCCCGTCTGAGCAGCGGGATCATTGGGGCGTCGGTACGTTATACGGTCGTAAGCTGACCTACCCGCTTCGTTTCAATACCTGGGGAACCAGGGAGATACGTGATTAACGAAGCACGCGCAAGCGTTTCTAAAAAAAGAGAAACGCTCAAAGTGGCATTCGAACCCGTGTCTCCTGCCGACGACGCCTAATTTAATGTCAAGGTGTTACCTTCTGGGCTATAGGGGTAAAAGATCGATCGATTCCCCAGCCCAGGGAATATCCTTTTCCTTTTAACAGCGCCATGTAGCCCATGATGGCTGCATCAGCGAGGAAACGTTTCTCGGCCACGTACGTGCAACATCCGCGAGCACACTCTGTCCCACAACTTGCACCACGTCGGGCATGTTCGAGCACTCGCCACCATCCAGCAGCACACATGCTCGCATACCGTCGTGGAATAGGCGGATGGCCCCGGCACTCCAAACCGGAGCCGCCGTTACATATACCAGGTATGCGTTCAACCTAACTTCGATCAAGCACACGGATAGCTATACCACATGTATGTACATGTGCGCAGTAGGGGAGGGCGAACACAAGCTTCATCCGGAGGGCGAGAAAGCTCCGAGGGGTCGGTCCATGCTCCTCGAGAGGCAAGGGCTGAGAGAGCAGCGAACACGACTAACTCTTGACTACACCAAAAAAACTGAAACGGCTTTTATGGCGTTTCGTGGGGGTTTCAACCATAAATGAGGCGTGTCGACATATCGGGGTCCACCGCCTTCACTCTCTCTTGCGATCATCTGTGCGCAGGAGGCAAGAGGCTACATTGCTCCATCGCTTCTGTCGCGCAGGAGGGAATAAACCATCTGCCAGTAAAGATCGCTCGACCGAGAACGATCGGTCGCTAGAAGGCCAGCCCAATTATCTCGGTGCATCCTTGCTTGGAACTGTGAACAAGAGACGAGGGCAGGTTTTTCAAGAACTGTTACAGCCGTTGCACCCATCTGGACAAAAAAAGCAGCATAATAAGACAGTACTCCACCCCCTCACCTCTGCGACCACCATCCCCATCAACAAAAACAGCAACAAAAACAACAACAGGGCGATGACGGGCACGCTGACTTCGGTTGCCTCTCTCACCATATGCCTGGCCATGACCACCACCAGCGCATTCGTGTTGCAGGTGCCAAAGATCTCGCCGCCCGACCCGACCTGGAGGAAAGAGGGACCCGCAGGCGGGCCTCATGGGGTTGATGGCGAAAATGTGTACGCAGGAGACACTCGTTTGTTTTCCTGGGTTAGCGGCTGCGCTGGCACGGACGACAGGAGGAGGGTTTTGCCCCGGGTGCCTCGTGCAGAGGGCTACATGGGGGTACGCAGCCGGAGCACCTACCCGCTGCGCGCCTTGAAGGGGGTAGAGGTGAGGGCCCACTACTTTCATACTGCCGCTGTGTACGGCTTCTAAAAGCTTACCGTACGTCCGGAAGCGTTGGGATTGATATAACATACCTTGGTACCAGGTACCTGGTATATTCCGAGCCAAACCGTGTGCCAGGTGCCCTGATAGATCGTGTACGTATACGCTATTACGGGGGACCATAGTTAATAGGACCAAATATTGTTAGCAAAAATAGCGAAATATATAGGGTTTTGTGTGTACCGTAGGTCCTATTAACTATGGTCCCCCGTAATAGAGCGTGAAGGAGCTACCTCGCCATCGTACGCGTTGCCGTCAGCGTCAAGGGGAACGGGAGCTTTATCGGAGCATGCTGTCTGTTGTTTTAGTCCAGCCATCACACGGCGGGTGTTTTCGGGTAAAGGAATACAGCAGCACCCCCCATTGTGTTCGATGTTGGATCTGTCGGGCACCGCTGCTGCTGCTGCTGCTGCTGCTGCTGCACTGCATCATACTACTCCGGAGTACATCATACCTCTTACGTCTCAGAAAAAAAAAATGTCTATTAATAGACTCAGACAGAGGTTCTGAATTGACACTGGCTTAAACTACAGGCATGTGTGTGTGAAACGGATTTCGTTGTACTGTCGTTCGTTTGCAGTTAGCCTGCACAGCACACATACATGGCACCACCCCCCCTCTAACGAAAATCCATGCAGCGGAGAGAGAGCGAACACCGAGCGACGCGTAGGAGCAGATCTTTTCAAGAGATATTTTTTCAAGCTAAAAATAATTTCCATTTTCGTTTTGTACGGTGTACAGCACAGCAGTATGCCCCCCTTGGTTTAGATATCAACATTCATAGTAATCGGCTCAAACATTCATCACACGCGTGTGTTGTATCTTGCGTGTTGGTATTTGGGGCATATAATCGTGTATACCAGGTAGGTATATAATAGTGTAGCTGGCATGTATGTACAGCAGTTGTTAGTTGTTTGTGTTGGATGTCGACGGGTAGAAATAACGGAACACACACACTTTGTTGTGTCGTACGTATTATTAAATAGTGGTTTGTTTTCTCGTGTTATCGCTAATTAATTTATAGAATGTGAATGTTGTGCCCGACATGGCGTTGAGTTGTTTACTCTGCTTTACTGCATAACAAAGTAGACATATGTGCTGTGTGGCGTAGTTTTGTGACCACCGAAGTTGAAACTCTTCAAAGAAAGACTGAAAAATCGGCACGGACACTGGTTGTTGTGCTGATATCGGATCCCCGCGTACCCGCTCATACGTACCCGCTCATGTCGGGTACCCGGGTATCCGCGTCTGAACCGTTCGCCTTTTTTTGGCAAAAATGTCCGGGTGTGTGTCTTGAGTACCCTGTCATTGTTTGGTCAACAAGATGAAATGTTTCGTTTTTCCGACGTATGGTGAGGGATATAACTAATCGGGGGCACGTGTTTTACCAGTGTATTAATTGTTACCAGGTATCAGTTAGTATTGTTATTATGAATAGTAATATTAAAGTTATTGTTGTCAGGTACGCGGGTATTTGGGGTACAAAGCTACCCGATACCTGGTAGTCAGGTACCCCTCTCCAATTACCCCGCGGGTATTTTTTTTTTTTTTTTTTTTTTTTTTTCCATCCCATTCATTATCTTCGCACATTTTCTTCTCTCTCTCCTTCCAACTCGTAACTCAGATCCGGGGTCACATAGCAGGCTCTTCTCCCCCCTTCCCGCTACGGTACGTGCCTTCATTTTTATCGCGAGAAGATTTCAGCCTTTTCTTCCCTCGTCGACTCGCATCGAATTGTGCCTATCCACGCTGCAAGGCGCTCTCAACAATTGAATCCCTTTTTTTATTTTTGCAAATAAAGTCAAAGTCCGACCCTCCTAGGGCTCGAACCCAGGACTCAAACAAGTAGAATTCGAGGTTAACCACTTGAACCACCGGGGCGACCGGGTATTGGTATTAGGAATCATTTGTGCCCTGATGGATAGTGATAGGTCCGGGTACGACCTGTCGTCTACAGTAAAGGTAGTAGTAGACAAACGGGGTACAACTTTTCTAGAAAAAGTGAGGGCCCCTTTTACTACTACTGGTCCTGTGTAGAAATCTGAAGAAGTTTGTATACGAAGTATGACCCCAAGTCCAACATTTAATTTATGTCCCCAAAACTTGAGTGTAGTTCTACGTTTGTTTGAATATTCTTTTAATAATGCGTTACACGTTGACTTGTCTATAATAGTAACGGCTTGTATACTCGTGACCGCCCGATACACTGGACTGGAAAACTTGGCGACGGACGCCCGTGTCTGCAAAATCCCCGCACAAAAAAAGCGGTTTTCTAAACGTCTTCACTCTTGTTTTTAGTTTTTAGCGTGCGAATTTCTTAATTTCTCGCATATTATGTTTGTTTTGCTCAATGACATTGTGTTGAAGGCTGCGCAAATTGTGATGTCATCTACGCTATATCGTCGAAAGGAGGCTACAAAAATCAGAATGCCATCTACGCTATATTGTCGGAAGGCGGGGATAGTCATATTTATTGAGGGGGATCAATAATGTCCAACGCTCCGAACTTATTTCCACCGAAACAAAAGAAAAGGGTGCATAGATAGTCCGTTCTTTCGTTGTTTCACTCACCGCCGCTCGCACTCTTTTCACGAGGGCAAGCGTTGAGAGGTATTTATATGAAACGAGCATCGTATGTGTACAACCATCGTCCGAAGCACATCTGTTGTCGGTTTATCGTTACTGGTGCATCGCAACGTCGTATTATGACAGTGGAAAACCTTTGTCCTAGAGGGGTTTCGTAACGGTAAGGAAAAGAGACGTTGTTAACCCACTGCAAAGCTGTTTAAGTGCGGTAAGGACATGTGGGAGCATGTCTTTTGGTGAAACGAGTATCGTATGTGTACAAGCGTCGTCCGAAGCACATCTGTTGTCGGTTTATCGTAACGTCGAATTATGACACGTGGAAAACCTCGTCCTAGAGGGGTTCCGTAACGGTAAGGAATAAAATCCATTTTTTTACACTGCCAAGCTGTATACGCGCGGCAAGGACATGTGGGATTGCGTCTTTTGGTGAAACGATCATCGTATGTTTACAAGCGTCGTCCAAAGCACAGATTGTGTCGGTTAAACACACCTGCCCATATTGACGGTCATCACGCATCACCCACAACCACCAACGTAAAACAACTGTTCACCAATCCACCCAACACTCAACAAGCACGCATCATTCTTAACTACAAACGTGTATTTGTTTATGGGAGCGTAAACATGTGGTGTGTTTGGGCACGCCCATCTACTAAATTCCGCTATCCAAATTACACGAAGTACAAAACAAACTTAAAAGACTGCGGCTTTCCATATTGCTGTAGTAAATACATAAAAACAACGCTGCAAAGGCGGCACTAGAAACAACTATGTAGATATACATAACCCTAAATTACACTATTAATAGGTATATTGGTGGTGTCAGAGCCCGTGTAGAAACACACCTTTCATGACAATGGAAGCCCAACAACGGGGTACGCGAATAACATCCCCGGCTACACAAAACCGTCTTCAACTTAGGGTTAACACGACGCATTGGGGGGGGGGGGGGGTGCCGATTCTTCAACCCTAGAAGAGATACAAGTTCTGTGGTCACAAAGCTACGCCACAGAGATACTACGTTGCCACGTGTGCAGTGTGCACTGCAGTGGACAATGTTGTATCTCCCTATCGTGTGTGTGTGTTCTTCACATTAAACCGTTCCTTCTACCCGTCGACATCCAGCACAACCAGTGTCCGTGCCGATTCTTCAATCCTAGAAGAGATACTCGTGCAAGTTCTGTGGCCGCAAAGCTACGCCACAGAGATACTACGTTGCCACGATGTGTATGAAGTAAGCACTGCAGTGAGTGGGCATTTTTTTTTTTTTTCATCCCATTTATTATCTTCGCACATCTTTTCTCTCTCCTTCCAACTCGTAACTCTGATCCGGGGTCACATATAGCAGGCTCTTCTCCCCCCTTCCCGCTACGGTACGTGCCTTCATTTTTATCGAAAGAAGATATCAGCCTTTTCTTCCCTCGTCGACTCGCATCGAATTGCGCCTACCCACGCTGCAAGGCGCTCTTAACAATTGAATCCTTTTTTATTATTATTTTTGCAAATAAAGTCAAATGTCCGACCCACCTGGGGCTCGAACCCACGACTCAAACATAAGTAAAATCCGAGGTTAACCACTTGAACCACCGGGGCGACCGGCAATGCAATGCCATGTCATCATACTACCTGGTACCAGGTATATATTAATAGATACGACAGGAATAACATACACAATCTATGAAATAGAGAAACGAAAAGAAACAATCAAAGAGATAGGATTGAAGAATCGGCAGGGACACTGGTTGGGCTGGACGTCGACGGGTAGAAAGATCGGCTGTTAATGGAATGTGAAGAACACACACACTGCTGCCGTACTTCGTACTGACTACAGTATAGGATTGGCAAATTCATTTTCGTGAAGAAAACCTATCCCAAAATGGTTGCGTTTTTTGAAGAGAACACAGATCCGACGACTATTACGGGGTACCATATTAAATAGGACCTACGGTACAGGCAAAAACCTTTATACTTCGCAATGTTCACTGTCAATATTTGGTCCTATTTACTATGGTCCCCCGTAAATATTATAATCTATCTCATGCATTACCGTTCATTTTCCTCATAATTTTCATTGCCGACTCTGCGACCGCTCTATTGCACGGCACTGCTGCTGTTGCTGTCGCTACTCTTCTCCGACGCCTGCTGTTGTACCTCGTCTCTGCTCCATCACCCCCTCGCGCTGCTGCTGCTGCTGCTGCTGCTGCTGCTGCTGCTGCTGTGGGCTGGCTTCTGCATCAAGCCTGATATCACCCAGGAGGGGAATGCCACCGTCCCAATCAGAGGGGATGGAGACGAGGAGAGGGAGGACTCGGGACCGCAAGAAGGGCTCCAGCACGATGTTTTTCAGGATGATGAGGGGTTGGTACAGCTGCACCAACGTGTCTCGGTGACGCTTGACGGACTCTCCTCACGCTTCAACTTATGGGGCACGGGGACGAGAATCACTGGGAATGCCTTGGAGGACTTCGAGTTGGCCACGACGATGCGAGAGGAAGGCGGAGGCAGCACGCACCTCGGTGAGAGAGTACACCAACCAGTACGTACTGCCTGCTTCCGCCCCCCGCCGATATGATACGACACAATTTATACACGTCGGCGTGCACTAACTACGCATGTTTTTCCTCGCAGCTTGCCGTAACTCGTTGTTCTTCTTTGCACTGCTGCTGCTGTGCTGTGCTCTCGCAGCTTTTTCGTTTTTTTTTAATAATCACTTTCACTTTCCAGCCCAGCTCGTTTATCGGAGAGCTTTTTTTTCCAATTTTTCGACATTTTTTTCGCGCAATTTTTTTCATCTTCCATATTTTCCTGTTGTTTTTCTCCAAAATATTGGAATGTTAACGAACTTGATATTTTTGCTTCTTCTGGAGAATTTCACGAATAGTGACAGAACGCCTCCGTATATCGATACATATCTCCAATTATTTCCAAACTTTGGAAATTTTGGAAAAAAAGCTCTCCGATAAGAATGAGCCTTAATAGGAGGTTTTTACCCTCAGCGATCTTCTGGACAAGCCGTGGTCACAGGGGTCTACCCTTCTCCCCCCCCGGTACGTGCCTTTATTTTTTATCGCGCATAGGGTTCAGCATTCCCACTGCTCGTCGATTTTCATCGAATGTAGCTAACTCACGCTCTCGCGCTTTCCGCTACGTAATCAATTTCTTTTTTGCAAGAAAAAGCCCTTCCGAGCATGCACTGCTCGGTGGCACTTGAACCCGCGAAATTGATCTTGATAGGCACGCGGACCACCTATACCAAGCCACCGGGGATGGTACAGCAGGAGTATCATTACAGTATTCATATTAATAGTGGTAGTCAGAAGGTGCCCCGACGTCAGCAAGATGTGGAACAGGCCAAAAACGCCTATCTTAGCCCTCGAGTCTTAACCTTCTCTCTTACCACACTATTATTAGCTGAGCGAAAACAATTGCCCAGCTATAGCGCCATTTTCGGACAAGTACTTACAAAAAAAAACGGCAATCGAATTTCGAGTCACGGTCTCATTCCTTGTTGCCGACGTTGTAGGAATCATACAAAAATCTTTCATGGTGATAAAAGGCAAATAAATGCTGGTCCATCCGGATTTTTTACTTGAGAATGGGTGCGTTCTAAGCTAATTAATTGCAGTATATAATAGGTGTCATGTTTTCAAGCTTCAAAGAGGGCCTTTGATATCGGAGAGCTTCTTGTTTCCATAATTTCCATGTTTTGTTCGCTCAATCTTGAAATCTTCCGGATTTTCCTAATTAGTTTCTCCAAATGTTTGAAAATGAATTCTCCTGTGGTTCTTGCTGCTGAAGAATTTCTCAAACTGCGACAGAACGCCTTCCTATCCTGATACACATTTTTTTTAATTTCCAAGCTTTGGGAATTCTGGAACAAAAAATCTACGATTTTCTTTTGTCTGTGCTGCTGTACCATTACTCTTAACCCTTTTAGAACCGCAGTCCCATATCTGGGGACAAACCAGTCAAATTTCAAGTAGTTTGTCCCCAAAACGGGACTGCGGTTCTAAAGGGGTTAAGCTGTACCTGGTACGCAATACCTGGTACAAGGTTTCAACCTGCTGTACCGGATCCGCACGAGAAAACGCAATCAGACTCAAAACGCGGGGATTGGGTCAAACAACCCTTGGGTTGGAACAGACGCCATTCCGATCTGAACCTAATCAGGGTGTAGTATTAACCCTTTTAGAACTGCAGTACCGTTTTGGGGACGATCCACTCAAATTTTAAGTAGTTTGCCCCCAAAACGGAACTGCGGTACTAAATGGGTTAATACAGCAGTGTATCTTCCTCTTCGTGTTGCTTCGTCGGTGCACCAGCTTTCTATCCTTCTTGAGTACGTGTCATACAGGATTACCCTGGGCCGGGCGAAGATGTCGGGAGACAGGACTTTCAACCCTTGACAGACAGCAGCTTTGCCTTGACATGCCGTGACTGACAGCAAATTACTAGGTTTTAGTGTGGAACACTTCGGCCCTACACTCTTGACAGCGCATGTTTTGCCTTGCTTGACATGTCTCCCGACATCGTCGGGGCCCAGGGAATCGATCGATATTTCACCCCTTTATAGCTCCGTAGGTTATTATATCGTACTATCAATATCCTTCATATTTGACGTCGTCGAGGACACGGGTTCGAATCTCACTTCGAAATTTTCTTCTATGGAAACGCTTGCGCGTACGTCCCGAAACACACATCTCCCTGGTTCCCCAGGTATTGAAACAAAGCAGCAGGTCAGCGTACGGCCGTATACGGTACCCACGTCCCAATCATCCCGCCGCTCACAGGGGGGGGGGAGTAATAAAGATTATCCTGGGCTGGCGGGGCTGGGTAATCGATAGATATTTCCAAGGTTAGGTTCTGTAGGGTTTGTGGATTTAGGGTTAGGGTGTGGGTGTCTTACAGAACTTACTTACAGAAGTTCCGGGTTAGGGTATAAAACCCTTACAGAACTCACAGAAGTTCCGGGTATTGTGGCCCGGGCGTACAGAACTCACAGAAGTTCCGGTCAGGCGTAAAAAGGTTGTACCAGTACCCCGGGTATTGTGAAACAGGGCGTACAGAACTTACAGAACTTCCGGGTATGGGTATGAAGGTCGTACAGATCTCACATAAGTTCCGGGTACGAGTATGAAACCCTTACAGAACTCACATAAGTTCCGGGTATTGTGGCACGGGCGTACGGAACTCAGAGAAGTTCCAGGCAGGTATAAAAATTGTGTACCGGTACCCCGGGTATTGTGGCTCCGTCGCACAGAACTTACAGAAGTTCCGGGTACAGGTTGTTGCACGGATGTGTGTGTGTTGGTGTGCTCGGTTTTTGAGTGGTTGTGAGCGACGTGGGTGGTACAATGTTTTTTCGTCTCCTCTGTCGTAGAAGAGCGCAGGATCGAGCTGTGCACCATGCTAGCCTCCGTCTTCCCGGGCCAGTTCGAGACGGTATGCAGCCCCGCGCGTGGATGTTCCACTCCACCAGATACAACTACGAACATCCTTGCGACTTGAGTGATTGCGAGTTTTTCCTGGGCAGTAGGTTGTCGGCCGTAAAAAATGGCAGTTACCTCCCTCCGTCTTTCTTTGCGTGCCTCGTTCTTTGCGTGCCTCGTTGGTTGCTTCAGAGTTTGTTTGGAAAATAAAAAATCGAGCGTTTTTCCTCTATCCTTCTTCGTTGCTTCTGCTTGCTGGTTTAGCTTTCTCCCATAGAAACTCAGAATAGCATAGCTTCCCAGAAAGGGCACGCGCCTATTTGCGTTCGCATTTCGTTTTTGGTGGTGTGTCACCGATTAGACATGACGTCAGAATGCATAACATCACTCCTCAACAAACATGTCGGGAGACATGTCAAGCAAGGCAAAACATGCGCTGTCAAGGGTGTAGGGCCGAAGTGTTCCACACTAAAACCTAGTAATTTGCTGTCAGTCACGGCATGTCAAGGCAAAGCTGCTGTCTGTCAAGGGTTGAAGTCCTGTCTCCCGACATATTTGCTCCTCAAGGCCGTGCTAACCTATACCGGCACCCCGGGTATTGTGCCGAGGGTATACCCTTACCTTGGGTATTGCGCCGAAGGTCTTAGAGAACTTACAGAAGTTCCGGGTACGGGTATAAAACCCTTACAGAACTCACAGAAGTTCCGGGTATTGCGGCACGGGCGTACAGAACTCACAGAAGTTCCGGGCAGGTACAACAACGTTGTACCGGTACCCCGGGTATTGTGAAACAGGGCGTACAGAACTTACAGAAGTTCCGGGCACGGGTATGAAGGCCGTACAGAACTTACAAAAGTTCCGGGTACGGGTATTTATGTCTTACAGAACTTACAGAAGTTCTCTGTAGGGTATTTCCCGGGTAAATACCCGGGGTGTGGTTCTGTAGGTACCCTACATAACCTAACCTTGGATATTTCACCCCTATAGCTCAGTAGGCAATACCCTCACATACGTATGCTTTCCTTCTATTTACGGGGGACCATAGTTAATAGGACCTACGGTATACATAAAAACCTCTCGTTTAACCATTTTTACTAGCAATATTTGGTCCTATTAACTATGTTCCCCCGTAATATTAATAGCAAGCCTTGCCGATCTCCTTAGGTCATTCATATGTATTCTGTTTCATTTCAGATTTTTTTTGGTTATATCATCTTCGTGTTTTCTTTTTCTCGGTTGGCTTTTTGTTGTTCTGTTCTCGTACCCGGTACCCTGGCATTTCACTTGGTTAACCAATGAATTTGCGACTATATCTGTTTTTGGCCTCCCACGTTGTCTCACTACTGCTGTAGTCTGGGGCCACATAATTATTTTACGGTGGACCATAGTAAATAGGACCAAATATGTTTAGTAAAAATAGGGAAATATATAGGTTTTTGCGTGCACCGTAGGTCCTATTTACTATGCCCCCCCGTAACAGTACGAGTATCTCTCTAGGACGAGGGATCAGGACGGACACTGGGTGTACTGAAGAAGTTGTGCATCAATAGAAAGGACGATCTAATATTAAGACGAGACACACACTAACAACGATGAAGCGACGGGGAACACAAATCCTTGATCTGAGGCTTTTAATTAATTCGTCTTCGGTCCCTCTGCTGTCCTAGAGAGGTCCCAAAACGCAAGAAACCGGGGGGAGAGCAGATAAAAAAACCCATCCCTCTTGCCCTGCTCTTAATAGCAGGTCGCTGTGTGGGCTGGAATTCCCAGGGTAATAAAATTTCGCGGTGGGGATCTGGTGTCCGTCCTTGGAATATCGCAATCCGCATGGTATACCGGTTTAATTCTTGGAAAAAAATCCGCACCGAATCGCGTCGTGTGGTTTTGAAAAAACCTCACAGCTCCGCACCGTATGACGTTTCGAACATGTGAAAACCGCACCCCATCGTATGTATGTACGAGCCGTCCAAAAAATAAAACGCCCCTAACCGCAACTACAGCTGTGCAAAAATGGACGTTGCGCGAGGAACTTCGAAATTATAGATTTCATGAGGCACGTACCGTAGCGGGAAGGGGGGAGAAGAGCCTGCTATGTGACCCCGGATCAGAGTTACGAGTGGGAAGGAGAGAGAGAAGAAGATGTGCGACGATAATGAATGGGATGAAAAAAATATATATGTCAGGTGCCAGTAGGCTCCAGCACCTTTGTGTGACCACGGACTCCTTCGTCAGAGAGTTAATGTGAGAACAACAACAACAACAGCAACAACAACAACAACAATACGTTTCTCTCCTGAGGCGTTCTACGATAGAGGTTTACCCTAATTTTTCTGAGGCTCCTGACTTAAGGAGCTCCACACCTCACCCGAAACTGACTTGAGCCAAAATCAAATTGAATCTCGATGACGAATCCCGTGGCCCAAGTCTACAAAACGTTTTTGTTCTAAATCAAGATTGACATTCCGACTATTTGGGGTCACGGGACCCCGTCTTTCAGAAACAAAATAGCGGAAATGTGCTACCTCCATCGTAGAACGGTTCTCCTCGTCGGAGTTATTGTCTGAACAACATTCTGAGTGACTCTGCCCCCCCCCCCCCCTCCCTCCCTGAACCGCCGAGGTAAGAGACCACAAAAAAACAAAATTCGAGAACGCGGGAGAAACAAAAGTTCGACGTGACCCGAACCATTTTTTTTCTGTATTTTGTCAACTTGTTACCCGACGGCTTCGGGGTTCCTTATCGGAGTAGACCAACAGGACGTTTCTGTTGGTTTTTTGTCAGGTGAGGATAGTCCAGGGCGTAATACTGCGGACGTCGCCTAAAGTATGATGCGGCATATAGAACACGAATTCCGCCGCGTAGCTGCATGTAGTATTACGTGCACGTTAAAATATAGATATCAACACGTCGGACAGATCATCAATAGATCATCTGCAGATCATTCCCACAATTGGTTATCTAGATCTCTCAGGGCAGATAGATGGATGATCTATTCATGATCTGAATGATCTAGCTCACGTTGCCGGGGGAGAACAGTATACCGATAGTCAGCATGATCTTGCACAGCATGTTTCCTTGGTTGGATCTGTACTGCGCAGATCATGCACAACCTCTCACAACGGCAGCTGAGGAACTAGATCATCTATCTGTAGATCATGATCTATCTATCTGTCAGAGGTGTGGATATTTCTACCCGGCGACAACAGCACACCCAGTGTTTGCACTGATTCTTCACCCGAAAAGAGGGTACACACTCTATGGTCCCAGACTATTGACTATGAGACAGAGGAAGCCAAAAGACGTTGAAAAATTAGCGAATTTGATGAAAACGTACCGAGTATGAAAACACAGAGAAAAAAGGCACAAAAAAGGAAAAAGTAACATCGTACACGACACATCTGTAGTAATGCGAGTAAACGCGCCCTGCGGCGCCACGGTTTTGCAGGTATATTAGAGATACGAGGGCGTTTTCTGGAAAATAATTAAAAAAAACCATCGGGCAATACGACAAAAACTCGAAAAAACGCACACCTCTCACACGAGGGGCAACACCAAAAAAAGAAGGAAGAAGAAAGCGCATACCGATGAAACGTACGCGCACACATTACGGAAGCAGGTGTTGGCCATGTCACGACCCAGCAGCACCGACAAGGCACTCGTGTTTAAGTTTTGCACAGGAGATGCGGCAATGGCGGGGGTTGGGATTGGGGATGGTTTTGCGCCCAGAGCAGCAGTGCCGGCAGATTGGGCGTTGTACGATCATGGAGCCATAATGTTGAAGTACTGACTGAACGTTTGCCTCGTCGACAAATTCTGCGTTGTCCTACCTGGCCGTCAGGAACCCGCACGAGCTGTGTTAAACGCAATGTATTGGTACTGCTGTAGGACGGTACCGGGTGACTGGGTGACCGTATTTCTTATATCAGAAGGTACAAAACACGTTTGGTTCTCGGTATCCGTCCGCGTCTGACTTTGTCTGCTTTGCTGCTGTTGCGCAAATCACGTACTTATCCTATCCACGTACCAGCCTAACTTTTCCCAAGTAAAGCACCCCTTTGCCTGCTTCGGAAACAGCTCCATCTCCGACGCTCAAAATGACTTGCCAGCTTGGCCCCGGGGCGTTCGACCGAAAAAATAGCAGGGGGGGGGGGGGGGGGCGTTCACTGTGATACTGGGGCGTTTTCTGCATTGTTTGTATTTTTCGGGGAGGCGCTTACTCCGGGTTTTGCTCGTTTTCGCGAAAAATAGCGACCCGGGGGGTTTTGAGGGCGTTTACTTGCATTATTATGCCAACCAGAAGGAATGCCGAAATCCAACTAAAGATATATATATATATATATATATATATATAATAGTGAAGCAAGAGAAGCACAAGCACAAAGAGAGAATATAAGCACACACGAAGAGGACCAGCTGCACAAACGAAGCAGAACCCAGAGAAGAAGAAACCTTGGAGAAATACGTACGGAGACCTTTTGGCCGAAGAAAGAAAGCAAAGAAGATATTTTTTTTAGATAAATTGATCCATAAGGCCGAATAAAACAACACGTGGTCGTACTCAAGGCCGCGACGGCACACGTTTCCGTCTCCACGACTCGGTCAGGTTGGATCATGGATCATTTGCGCGGAGTGGAAAACCTTCACTCCGCACAGGGCGAATGATCGTGTTACGCACGACAGTGTTTTTATATGGTAAGACACCCATGAGGCAGTCGCATCGTACCTCCAATACCGTCTGTGGAAGTGGCCACACCGGAAAATAGACCAACTCGTTGAAGCTGTCACCCATAGGCAAGTCCTCCTCACAAGCGGTTCTTGGTAGGGTACGGCTCACCCTTCATGCGACTCGCCAACCACCTCACGGCGCTTCGCGCTTGGTGCAAGCAACGTCTGTCTGGTCGGTGAAAACCCCCGACATGCTTCGTCCCGGCATTGTAGGGATGCGAGGGTCTATGGCTATACGACTACGGCCATGCAGGGCACCGAGTACCCCCCCCCCCCCCCCCCGCCCGCCCTGGCCACTCTTAGGGTTCTCTGCCGTGTGGTGTGGCCCGCACCTCTCCGCGTTTATGCCACATCTGCCAATCTCACCTCCAAGCGCCCCACGGCCTCGACAATTCCTCGTACAACCGGGCAACCCCCTGCCAATATCTCCGACCTATTGCTTCGAAAACGGTCACGATATTGGCTGTCCTATTACGGGGGACCATAGTTATTAGGACCAAATATTGTTGGTAAAAATGGTAAAATATATAGGTTTTTATGTATACCATAGGTCCTATTAACTATGGTCCCCCGTAATTGTCTCCGCAAGACCGTTTCACCGCCATGCTATAGAGACAATGCCTTCGTCGTCGGCGCACAGCATGCCCCCACACTTCCCTTCCTAGGCGTGCCTTCTGCCGCCTGCCGTATACCTGGTAACGCGTACTATAATCTGGTAAAGACACTACGGTATAACAGGCGAGATAAGAAAAAAAAAACACCCAACTTGGATGTAGTTCAGAGTCGAGTTGTTCGAAAACAAGGAGCGCGCACACACACACAGCACGGTTGCGTGGAGACCTCGGAGTGATATTTCCATGGCGCGTTCGCTCGGCGTTTTCACTGTACCCGCTTTCGAGAAAGTCGGCTGCCAGGTGTGGTCTCAGTGACATTCATCCGAGGATGTGTCAGTTCTTGCGTGTTAGTGCCGTTGAAAAAACAACACCAAACGCCTAACAGAAAATCAAAACTGGGGGCGGGGGGGTGTACTCGATATCATGCATGGCTGTAGTCGGATGGCCGTAGACCCTCGCACCCCACATTGCCGGGACGGAGCACGCCGGGTTTTCACCGACCTGCTTGCACCAAGCTCGAAACTGGTGTTTTCATTATCATGCATGGCCGTAGTCGTATGTATGACCATAGACCCTCGCATCCCTACAAATGCCGGGACGGAGCACGTCGGCTTTTCATCTCGCAGCAAGCACGGGGCGCCGTGGGGTGTTAGGCGAGTCGCGGGAAGGGTGGGCTGCATCCTACCAAAAACCTCTTTGAAGGCGACCTTTCTTGCATATGAATGACCGAGTCAATGTAAAACTGGGGAGGGCGGGGCTGTATGATTAATGAATTGTTCAGGCCTTCACATGTGAACACTTCTACCAACGACGTAACAGGGAATCCATGCACAGTTCGTGGGTGACGTCACCGTGGGAGGCATGTTTCGCTTGAATAGCAATGTAGGAGGGATACGGGTAGATGAAAATAATTATCTGCTGACTTGAGTTAGTCTGGATTCATTAGCTTCGGTACTAGAGGGAAACGATATGGGAGAGTTTTTTCCGTAGTTTGCACAATGGTGAAATTTGCGTCATTTGTCAAGATATGGAGGCGTTATGTTGCATTTGGTGACAATAAACAGAGGGAAATATCAGGAAAGTTACATTTCACATTTTTGGAAACCAAAAGTAGGAAAAACTGGAAGATGAACTACTGCTGTAAATATCGCGAAACCAAAAGCTGACATATCTGGAATTTCTTGGGGGGGGGGAGCTCTCCGATAACAACGTTCCTTCTACCGCATGGATCACTGGAGGTACAGCACCTCCCTCTGGATGCCTGGACCCTCACCCCAGCGTACCAGCACCGCGTGTATCGCCAACGGCGAATAATGCTATTCAATGAAAACAGCAAAGGTGACAGCACCTTTCCTCGCCGCAGCCCCTGGATTACATCAAACATCAATCCATAGTAGAGTCGACGAGGAAAAAAATGTGCTACACCCCTTTCTCGTGAAAAAAAAAATGCAAGGCGAGTACCGCAGTGGGGAGAAGAGCCTGCTAGGTGAACCCAAATCTGAGTTTTGACTTTTTTTTTTGCGGAGGGGGCAGGAAAAAGCTGGGACGGAAACCAAACGCTAATCGTAACACTAAATGGTGTCACAGTTAGTAGTTCGTCTATTCAGCAGTACGCCCGATAAAAAATCAAAGTTGGGCCGTCTTGTTTGATGAACGAGTTGACCGTAGGCAGAGACCCCGCCGGCTTTTGCCAAAACAGCCGAAAAAGGACGACTGATGTTGGCCTTAAAAGCCGGAGTTCTGTATAACGCCGAAATGTGTTGTATGTTCGAGCCGATGTTTTGGGGAGCAGAAAGCTCTCCTTTTACCCCCGGGGACCGAATTTTTATGAATATGCTATTAAATACTGTAGTATTCCAGTCATCCCCTATATTAACACGCCTACGTATGATATGGAACCCTGCACGTTTGAGCACTGCAACACGCGGCACGTGGCCCAGTACAGCAGCATGCACACGGTAGGTCCTGGGAAGGGCGGCACCCTGGCTCTCTTGGCAAAAACGACAAAAGAGTCAGGCAAGAGTGAATGCAGCAGCAGTGCACACATATGTGGACATGTTGCACAGAATCATCCCAGGACTTAAGAAATACGATGCCAACGAACAAAGTAGAAAACGGATAACATTCCGTGCTAGCGAGCCGATTCTCAAGGATTCGAGCAAATCCCCATAACTCCGAGCCGAATTTTGAGGAGCTGAGCCTAACGAGCCAAAAAATCTGTGCTTTTGGAGTCCGCCAAGCAGATCCCGGACCGAATTTCCGCGAGTCGTGTGGAAAGGAGCCGAAAACCGAGTGGGGCGTTATGGAATACCGAATATTCATATATACGTACGTTCTCCCCCTAGGGGTGCCATCGTTTTTTTCATGCTGCCCCCAGGGGGGGTATACTCGATAGGAGGGGTGTCTCACTATCATGCATAGCCGTAGTCGTATGACCATAGACCCTCGCATCCCTACAATGCCGGGACGGGGCATGCCGGGTTTTCACCGACCAGGCAGGCATTGCTTGCACCAAGCGCGAAGCGCCGTGAGGTGTCCGGTGAGTCGCTTGAAGGGTGGGCTCCATCCTACTAAGAACCGCTTGTGAGGCAAACTTGCATATGGGTGACAGCTTCAACGAGTTAAATTAGTTTCCGGTGTAGCCACTTCCAGAGACAGCAATGGGAGTGCTATGTAACTGCCTCTTGGGTGCCTTTCCTTGAGCACTACTTGATGCGATCAATTCCCTTGTGCGGAGTAAAGGTTCTTTACCTCGCACAAATGATCTAACTCGACAACCAGCTGCGGGCTGACCTCCAGGGGAGGGCGATATCTTTTGAGAATAAAGTTGTCCCCGGGGATATTAAGGAGCAGGGGGGAAAATTCGTCAAAACCAATGAACTAACTAGCGCAACGGTTTCACCACTTTTTCGGCCATTTGGGGTTGGGGGGGGGTAGTAGAGAGGGGACATAAGGACGGGGGCGTTCACAGAGAATGTTGATAATACGGTATTTGCGAACATCCTCTGGTAGAAGACGTAAGTACGCGTGATTTTTCCAAAGGGCTGTTTTCGGGTAATCACGGGTAAGTTGCTTGTTGACAACGCCGTAACCGACGCCCCTGTAAAAAAAACGTCGGACGGGCCCATAGCTATATCCCACTCACCATCACGTTTTTTAACCTCCTGTACCGGGTTTTAGAACCGCAACCTCGTTTTTGGGGACAGACTACTTGAATTTAGTGTGTAACAGTTGTCTTTTAGCAACAACACGGTTTAGGCTCATCTTGTCGGAGAGTTTTTTCCATAATTTCCGTTTTTTTCCTTCGCGCAATTTTTCAGTCTTCCAGATTTTCCTCATTTTTGTTTTCCAAATATGTGAAATTTAACTTTCCTGCTCCTGGAAAATTTCACGAATAGTGACAGAACTCCTTCGTCTCTTGATATACGTCTCCACTATTTCCCAAACTTTGGAAATCCGGGGAAATACCTCTCCGAGCTAAGAATGAGCCTTCGTGTCATAAATTTTGCCTTTTCAGCAATAATATTATCAACACCAAGTATCGTTAATATGGAATGCTGCTACGTATGTGGGGATGTCTGATCGTGGTGATGTCGCATTGGACCTTGAGTTTGATTCTGTCGTAATGTAGGTTTCAAGACCGGCTGCTCCCGAGCGCCACCCGAACCCCCGCGTACACATGACCGAGGCACGCCCGCCCGACACATCTGCCCTCGATGAACCCATGGAATGAAAGGGTGCCGCCGCCCACCTCGACGAATGATGGGCCTGGAAAGTTGCGCTCCCGGGGCTGGCAAATAGTTACCGCTGTGTTTTCGTTTGGCTCCGCGGTACGGCGACCCGGCCCCGGGAGGCAGAAGCCTGGGTTCGAATCCCATCTGCTCTGCGTTCTGTTCTGTTTTGGGTGGGGAGGGTGAGTAATCGGATGGGTTTGAGTGTGAGTTTTTTTTTCCGTTTTAGGATTGGAAGTTGTATGGGGTTGAGTGTGACTTCACTTTGTCATACAGCAGTACAGTAGTACTTGGGTACAGCGCTCCATCCTGAAGGGAAGACGCGTGTTTTTTGTTTTCTGTTTGCTTTAGTGGGTGCATGGTAGGTGGGTGCGTTGGTGGGTGTGTCGATGGGTGCGTTGGGGTATCGATTGGTACGTGGGGGAATGCTTTCGTGCCTGTGCGTGGTGGCCCTACTGTTTGTTCAGGTAATTTAGTTTCTTGTCCGCTATAACGGCCCCGCTTTGGCATAGTTTAGGGTACCGCTAGGTTAATGCTACTGTACGACTACTGCTGTAACGCTGAAGAACCTTAATTGGCAGCACAGTCTTCCTTAATTGGCTTTCCTATGAAAAGGCTTTATAGACGCGTTCTACGATAGAGGTAGCACATTTCCGCTATTTTTTTCTGAATGACGGGGCTCCTTGAACCGAAATCGTCGGAGTTCCAATCTTGTTTCGAAAAATGTGTTTTTTGTACACTTGGACCATGGGATTACTCATCGGGATGCAACTTGAGTTTTGCTGAAATCAGTTTTCGTGTGAGATATGGAGGTCCTCAAGCGAAGAGCCCCAGAAACGTTAGGGTGAACGCCTCTATCGTAGAACGCCTCTATTGTCGGTTCCATAGATAGATGTTGATGAGCGCTGCGCATTCTCGGATACGGTGAACCAACATGAGCCTGCAGCTTGCAGCACACACGGATCGTACGTAATAATACCAGGTATATACCAGTACATACTAATATTTTAGAAAAAATTAGCGGTTATTCTAAAGGGATAAATCGCCATGGGCTCGCGCCATGTCGCGCTTTTTTTTCATGTATCTATGCACATATATACGCAGATCGCTTTTGCCCTAGATACTGTGCATAATGGCATGGAATCGGCAAGTTGGAGTCAGTCTTGTCGAAGAGCGTTTCCGCTGATTTTGCCCATTCGTTCGTCAAGAAAATCAGGAAACATACTCGAAGGAAAAAGGCGTACGTCAGGGAATTTAACCGATAGCAAAATATCTGGAACGCCTACGTACTAGCTGGTAATCCTCTACAGATAAAAGAAGCAGGAAAACCGGGAAAATATTACATAACCAGGGAAACAATAGAAGGGACCTTGGAAAAATTAGGACATAACAAATATTTCCTTAAAAAAAAATGGGCCTTAAGGTGTGCTGAGACCGTACATCTACTACTACTACTGTACAGTATTCCTCAGAGCCCTTTGAAGCACGTCCTGCTTACCAGTATGTATGCGGTTTATGGCACCATCATCGAAACCTAGCATTTTCAAAACATTTGTTTCATGGCGGAGTTGATCTTCCAATCGGCTACTTTACGCACAGTACTTGTGTTCGATGTTTGCGCCCCCTGCTTCTTGCGCCCGCCGTTGTTTTCGCGTGGTCTGTACACAACTCGTTTCAGGCGTTTCGACCAATGCTGACCTCGCCCCCGACACCGACCTCGAGAGCAACGACTCCATGACCGACGACGCCGCTGTCGACGCGGAGAGCCTGTCCGATCCCGCGGACGACGGCAGGATGGATGGGATGAGCCTCGAGACTGCCGAAGATGCGGTTGACCGCAAGACGGGGAAGTTTATGCCGCGCGATAGCGATGGCAACGCCGTCGACGAGGAGATCCCCTTCGATCTCGCCGCGGGCGATCTCATCGACGAACTGAGCTTCGGGCCGTTTGGCGAATTCTTGACGGGGTATGCGGCTGGCGGCGACACGACATCCGTGCTCAAGGACGACCTGTTCGACCGGGCGGCACCCCAGGCATCCGAGGCGGCATCGAAGGCGGTGATTCTCGACGATCGCGTGAACGCCATGGTGCGGTCCGTGATAGACGATGCCCTGGCCGGGAGGGAGGACTTGGGTGACGCGATGTTCGAGAACGATGTCATGGACGATTTGCTCTGGTCCATGATACACGACGCTCTCGCCGGGCGATCGTCCTCCGAGCCTGTGAACCTCGACGATACCCTGGAGGAGATGGTTACGTCCATGCTGGATCACGCCTTTTTCGGGGCGGCGGCGAGCGAGGCCCGCTTCCCATCGCACGAGGAAAACTCGGCTAGATCAGATGCGGGAGGATCGGATTTTGCCCCTCTGTATACTCCTGAAATGGCGCTCGGGCTCTACGGCGGCGGCAGCATGCCGAGGGTGAACGACCACAACCCGAGCTCGGCAGTAGAGGACGACCACGAGGCGGGGGGCGCCAACCCGGACGGCGAGGCGCTCGTCGTCCGGAAGGCCAGGAAGAGGAGATGGAAATGGCTTAGGAAGATTTGGGGGCGGGTTCGACGAAAGAGGCAGTAAACGCTGTCTGCCCCTTTTAGGGTTGGTTCCGACTATCCGTTTCTAGCTCCGGGCCTATACGGCCGACGTTTGTGCCCGATGTCATTGCCTTTTCCCAAACGTAGTGCTTTCGCCGCTTGCCGGCAGGTTTTTGCGAAAGCGTCGGGTGTTCTGACCAGCCTTCTGGCCTCCCTCGTGCCATGCCCCTTGCGTTTCTGCCGCTTTCTGTTGGTCAAAATGTTTCCTTTTCCGTCGTCGTATTTTCTGTTCCTGCCGACACCCCCTCGCCTCTTCGCCTGGCGTGATTTCGGTTGTCTGGCCGCTCATACGTAGTGAAGCACAAGTTTGCGGAGTAATTCTTATCCCGTTTTTTCGGAGGTTCGTTTTAGTGCACGCATGCCCGCCCTCCCTCATCGGAGATATGGCGGTAGCTTGGGTCTTGGGTGTTTCTCGAGTCCCGTACGGGAGGGCAGCCTTTGGGTCTCGTCTTTGTTTGGGAGAGAGTCGGTTCCTTGAAGGTTGAGGGAGTGTGGGAGTGGGTTCGAAGGGACCGCAGCTTCGATCCATATCCTACTTACCGTAGTGATCCATATTCTACTTACCGGCCTTTCTTCGAATCTTCCATACATTAACTTGCGCGGCTCACCAAGGTAGACTAATGGAATGGTGCTGCCTGAAGGGTCGCGAAGGCCTTGGAATTTGAACACGGGCAAGCTTATTGTATTTTTCTTCACCCCCCCCCCCCCCCCCCCCCCGGCACAATGCGGCCGTCAAAACATCCTCGTGGAGACATTGAACAATATAGCAAACCCCACAACGTGTTGATCACCTCTCAACTGGGTACGTATGATATAATGGTGTGCTACATTGTTCAATGTCTCCACTAGAACCTTTTTACGCCCATGTGTCGTGCTAGGGGGGGTCCTGGCCACCTGTCCTGGACCACTCATCGTACATCAAGTATAGTAGGTGCCTAGGGTTGGGGCGGGGAAGAGCTGAGCTTCTATTTCAGGCGGAACTCTACAGTAGTAAGTAAGGGTCGATATTAGATATTAGCTGACCGTTTGTTATTCTCGTTTCGCGGAATTTTCTCAGAAACGCGAAAAAAATGGTGTGTGTTCTATTATCGTCGGGTATCACGTTTCTTGAGGTTGCAACGCTCGTCCATCTGATGGAATCGTATAAGCCGGCAGCGCGCGCAGGCCGTCCGCTTCATCGTGGCGCTAGAGGTGCCCCGACTCCTAGAGAGGCGACCATGCCTCGCGAGCGTGGCTTAAATCAACTTCTGGCGCGACAAACCCCTCGATGAACATGAAAATAGCTGGCGATTTCGTGTTGATCTCGGCTATCTGCTGGTGAGTTGGCTCTGTCGACTGGACGAATAGAGCTCTCGTGATGCACAACGCTTTTCTGCTACTAGTCACGGCCTGGGAATGACCCTGGGGATGACCCTGATCTATCCTGTACAGTGCCGAGTGGCTACACGGCCCAAGCCGTGCACCTGCTCGATGTTCTGCGACGATGCGACATTCTTTCTGCGATCTGGGGAATAAATATTTTCGGTATTTTGCCGAGGCTGAAAACATTCTGAAAAACGCGAAACGAAACGCTGGCATCTGAAAATGTTATGCCCCGCCATGGGATGTCAAGGTATGCCATGGGGGATGCCATGGGCATGCCACAAAAAATCGAATAGTGTAGAACCCTGGAAACGAGAGAACAAAGTCCAGTTAATGTTGACCCTAATACGTCAATCGATCATGCCATTCTGTTCTTTTGCGGTGGGATGGCACCCAACACACGCGCGTCATACAACGGCGCGAAACCTGAAGGGGCATGCTTGTCTCTCCCAGCAACCTCTTGGAACTTGTTGGAACTTCAGTCCGATCAACTGATCGCGTCGGTTGCCATTTTGTTAGTTGTCGAGGTCATCGCGGAAAAAATACGTCGTTTTGGTAGTCGTCGTAACGCGTGCCTTCCGTCTCTCTACTCGCTCGTGGTTTTGCTCTCGGCGAGGATACAATGAAGACAAGCCGCGCATGGAGTTGTCTTTTGTTGCCCTCCCCTATACATGCCTTGATTGCTTTGGCCGAGGTTTTTTTCAGCATTCCCACTTCTCGTCGAATTTCCTCGGAATCTGACGACCCACGCTCTCCACCTTCCTCGCCCTTTCGACGACGAAATACTCGTAAGATTCACAAGAAACGGCTTCTCGTATTTGGGGTTGGAATCCTTGAGCTTCCGCCAGTCGGGGTGACCGTCTCCTGTCCCACCAGCCCCGAGTCCTCATATACCACCGTGCCGTGTGGTCGGCATCACTCGAGTCTCGAGCTTAAGGCGCGTGTCTCTTCGGGGACTGCCACGCCACCTCGACTACGCACGTTGTCCCTCAGACCGGAGTCTCTCTCTCTCTCTGCCTCTCTATTTCTCTTCTTACTACAGTGGAATACTGAATTGCTGCTGTGACTGGCAGTAGTATTAGTTGAGGGCACGAACCTATTTAAACGGGAGGGTGGGTCTGCTTCCGAGGAGACGGCGAAAGCTCCCCAGGGGTCAAGGGCTGAGCGAGCAGCGAACACTTCTTGTGTGTTGGTTCTACACGAATGTTTCTAGGGATTTTGGTCGATAGGTCTATTTTCGAATTAAAAAACAAAGACGGCTCTCGGGCGTTTCATGGGGTTTGCCATCATGAGGCGTCGACAAATCGGGGTGCATTGTGTTGACTCTTGCCGCCCACCACAACGCCAGGGGGTGGGATCGCTTCTGTCGAGCAGGAGGAAAACACCCGCCTGCCAGCAAAGATCGCACGACCGAGCACGATCGGTCGCTAGAGGGTCAACCCTACCATATTGTTGCACCCTTGCTGGGAGTCCCGCACAAGAGGCGAGCGGAAGATTTTTTTACACCGACAACAGCCGTTGCACCATCCTACGTACTCGTGGAGGTACTCGTACATAGACTACGGCAGATGAAGATACTCGTAGCCTTCATCTGCGAGATTAGCAAGGGTAATAAACAGCAGCAACAACAACGGCAGCAGGACGATGACGGGCACGCTGGCTTCGGCTACCTCCCTCACCATATGCCTGGCCATTACAGCCACCAGCGCATTCGTGTTGCGGGTTCCCAAGGTCACCCCCCTGCTGGTCCAATGGACCCGACTTGGGCAAAGCAGGCATCCGCCAACCTAGGCCAGACTCTGGGGGTTGATGGAGGGAACATGGGCGTCGGCGTTGCGCTTTCCCAGGGTGGCGGCAACGATGGTACCGAAGCCAAGAAGGAACATTTGCCCCGACTGCCTTCCGCGGAAGACTGCGTTGAGGTTTGCAGCCGGAGCACCTGCAAACTGTACGTCTTCAAGGAGGTAGAGGTGACCGCATACGCCTCCTGCACCTACCTACTATGTGCAGCTCCAAACCTCGTTTTCCATATGCAAGCAACCCGTTTATTACTACCGATTACCAGTGCCACTTTTGGATGGAAATATAAGGAATTTTTGATGATTAATGTACACTAAATATCAAAAGGCTCCTTACAATTCCGGACAGATACAACACGAATCATTCTAGCCAATAAATAAATGGCATGATTCTTGTGCCGGGTATGTGACATACAGAGTGGTACACAAATAAATCAGAATTGACACTGACTGGTGTAGACTACAGGTATGTGTGCGAAACGGACTTCGTTAATTGCTCGTTTTACAGCTTAGCTGCTCATTTCCAACACTGTTGTATTACTCGTACGGAAGATAGATGGCATACCCCCTCAGACGAAAATCCTCGCTAATTTTCTCGGCAGAGGAAGGGGAGAGAGTGCGAACGTGTGAACGATGAGCGACGCGTCTCGGGACTACATATATATATATTCTATATTCGAAGGGCCCTTTCTCCTAAATTTCCAAATTATCCATCTTTATTTGTTTTTCGCGCAGTGATTTATTTGATTTATTTATAATAATGCGTACCTGGTAGATAACATGGCATTGCATTGCCCACTGCTGTGCTTACTCATACCTGGTACCTCGTACGTGGCAACGTAGTATCTCTGTGGCGTAGCTTTGTGACCACATAACTTGTATCTCTTCTAGGATTTTTTTTTTTTTTTTTTTTTTAGGATTGAAGAATCGGCACGGACACTGGTTGTTGTGCTGGATGTCGACGGGTAGAAAGATAACGGTTTAATGTGAAGAACACACACACACACTTCCAGCTTGCCCAGTTTTTGTTTCTCCAAATAAATCTTGTTGTGATCTGTGAATGCTACAAACGCGTGCTACTGCTGTAGATATTTTGCAAGATATTTTAAATGTACAAATTGTGACAGCACGTCTCCGTGTCTTGATACGAAATTCACAAATCAAAAAAATCTGGTGAAGAAAAAACTGGAATTAAAAAGCTCTCGGGACAGGAACGGCATATTTAATAGGAAATATGTGGTCGAGATATTTCCAAATATAGTCCATCATTTTCGTTGTGGTTTGGACAAAATCGTCTCGGGAAATAACCCTAGAGGGGTGCATATCGTAAGCGTTTTTAAGTATAGACTATTACGGGGGACCATAGTTAATAGGACCAAATATTATTAGTAAAAATTGTTAAATATATAGGTGTTTATGTATACCATAGGTCCTACTAACTATGGTCCCCCGTAATACCTGGTACAGCAGCATTTATACTATTAATACTATTATTTGTCTTGCCATCAGACAATGTGCAGCATGATCTTCAACATGGATCACTCATAACTTTCCCGAAAGAAGAAAACCTCGGAAACAAAAGGAAACCCATGCACCAAGTCTACCTCCCTTCCGTGCCAAATACTGTTACTACAGTGTGTGTGTGTGTGTGTGTGTGTGTGTGTGTGTGTGTGTGTTTAATGTGAAGAACACACACACACACACACACACTGTAGTAACAGGAATACGGTGAAATTTATTCACTCTTCACATGAATAAGGCAAATAAAATCGACCTTGTCTAAAATGGTTGTGCTTTTCGGAAAGCGTCATCATGCCCAAAGAAAGATCAAACAACCCTCAACTGCTGTTTCATCCATTTATATTTCATTTTGCGCTTTCTGTGAAGTGTTGTGCTGCAGCTGGGCTGATCTACTTGCAACGCGCTGCACCGCTCTTCTGCCCAAGCCTGGCATTGTCGAGGGTGGCAATGCCACCGTCCCGATCTTCGGAGGGGTGGAAAGCGTGGAGGGGGGGGGGCGGGGGGGTGGTGTGACTCTGCCCAAGGAGGATCGCGTGATGCAGCAGAGTAGTGGTCGTGTCACAATTACGCCGGACGAGCTATCCTGCCACGATGATTTATATGGGGAGCAAATAAATGATGGAGCTCGACCGCTTCATTCAACCCACGAGTCCGTGGCCACGAAACAAAGGGGATGATGCGGGTGGGCAGCGCGATGGCAGCATGGACGGTGAGAGAACCCAGCTTGCATATATATCACAGCCTTGCGTAGTTGGTATGGTCACGGAATACACGTCATGCTTGATGAACTGTGAACGCATCAGCTCTATGGACTTTGGCAGTGTCATATATACATGACATCAGCTTGTCTATCTCCTCATCATGCTTGAGTGCTGTCCCTGCTGTCCCTGCTGACTGCCGGTCTGCTGGTACCATCCTTCCTCATTGCAGAGTACCGGTAGTGACCCCTCTATAGTGCCGGTTGGGCAGTGTGCCGGCTGTGTGTCCGTGAAATCGCTTGTCACAATCAGCAGTACTGTACCTGGTACCAGCTGCCAGGCATGGGAATAACAAGTGTGGGAGGTCTCCCGCCGTCAGCTATGTGCAAAAGCGGCCTGCACAAAACTCTCTGCAGGAAGTGTGCCGTCAATGACAACCTCCCAAACCGGTCGCCCCGGTAGTTCAAGTGGTTAACCTCGAATTCTACTTGTTTGAGTCCTGGGTTCGAGCCCTAGGAGGGTCGGACATTGACTTTATTTGCAAAAATAAAAAAAGGGATTCAATTGTTGAGAGCGCCTTGCAGCGTGGGTAGGCACAATTCGATGCGAGTCGACGAGGGAAGAAAATGCTGAAATCTTCTCGCGATAAAAAATGAAGGCACGTACCGTAGCGGGAACGGGGGAGAAGAGCCTGCTATGTGACCCCGGATCTGGTTACGAGTTGGAAGGAGAGAGAGAAGAAGATGTGCGAAGATAATGAATGGGATGAGAAAAAAAACAAAAAAAAACAAACCTGAATAAAAATGCTATTTTTGGCCATTCGAGACGAGTCGAGATTTTTTTGCCATCTGCTTTGAGCACGCACACCAGCGGCCAATTGTTTGTTTTTTTCATCATACGCCTGGACAGCGCCCGCCGCATACCACCGGCCATTGTGTGAACACGGTGACCCTACGTAGCTGAGTCGGAGCCCCTAACGAGTGCACTCCGTTGAGCATTCATGACGCAGTCGTTGGTCTCGTCGATCGATGTCTGTCTGTCGAAGACTCGGAGTCTCGCCGCTTTACACCAAACATCCGCTTGTTGAGTCGATCTTGGCCCAACATCGGCCCCAGAATTGTTGTTTTCGGGGGTCTTCCGAAATAATGGAACTTTCGGTTAGAAGATAGCAAGCTGTACCTGGTACCTAAAAAACAAAATATTGCGGTTATCTTTGGAATTCAAACTTTTCACGGAAACTTTGCGTATCGGTTCAACTATTATACTATAGCTCTTGTGAAGTCTATTAATAGCAGCTTTTTGCTTGTTTCACGTTGAGTTGTTCAATCAGCAATGGGGGGAGGGGCGGCGACAGCGGTAGTACAGACGCACTGACACGCGACACCGCTATTGACGAGAGTAGGAAGGAGACGGCAAAGGGTGTGACTACTGCTGCTTGTAGGTTCCCGATTCGATTTCCTAGGTCAAACAGGCGCCCGTGTTACTCTCATCGCCTGGAGTACGATGTTCTCTTTTTTCCCTGGTATATTTTATTACGATAAAAATGAAGGCACGTACCGTAGCGGGAAGGGGGTAGAAGAGCCTGCTATGTGACCCCGGATCTGAGTTACGAGTTGGAAGGAGAGAGAGAAGAAGATGGGCGAAGATAATGAATGGGATGAGCAAAATAAAAAATAATAGATGGCCTTTTCGCTATGAGTTTCTGGTCTTGCTTGTGCTGCTGTGTTCTCGTACCCGGTACGCTCGCATCTCACTTGCTTGACCCATGAATTTGCGGCTATTTTTGTTCTCGATCTACCTCTGTCTCTCTCTCATAGTCTGTCACCAACGAATTAGTATATATGTAGGGAGGAAAAGGAATCAGGACGGACACTGGGTGTACTAATGAACCCGGGTACAAAGGACGATTTTATGTCGAAACAACACACGGTATGGTCTTTCTCTCTTTCTTTTTTTCTTTCTTCCTTTCCTTTTTGCCACGTTTCTTCTCTGTCATCCTCCATCCGGTGCGGTGTATACGTGCAGTGGTTCATTTTCATATGTTTTTGTGTTTGGCCGCTATTTTCGAAGAATTTTGTTCCAAATTTTGAACTTTCCCATTTTGCTGTTTTTTTTTGCTGTTTTTTTCTTTTCTGCTATCCTGATTCCCGTTTTCCTTTCTTCTTTCTCCCTGAAAGAAGAAGGTTAATCCTTTTAGGACCGCAGTACCGTTTGGGGACAATTTACTTAGAATTTGACTGGTTTGTCCCCAAAACGGGACTGCGGTCCTAAAAGGGTTGAGCGGGTCCTCTTTTTTCTTCTCTCTGTTACATTTGTTTTCCCCGTTTTTCCTGCTTTTTCGTTCAAATTTCGGAAAAAAAGGAAAATCAGGGGGAAAAGGTTTTGAAGAACGCGGTCCTGACTTTGTCATTCTGTTCTGTCTCATTAGACGTGCTCGGAGTACGAGTTTTTTTTCTTCTCTTTCTTGCAGGCTTGAATTTGTTCTGTTTTCCTTCCAGTTCTTTTTTGCGGCATTTTTCCTTTTTTTTTCGCATCTATCATTGTCTCTCTCAGTGTGTGTACGCTGTAGGTTTGCTGGCGTACGCACTGCTGTACGACGTTGTCCTTGCCTCACCCAGGACGATGGCAAGGCATTGTGTTATCTAACCGGCTTGCGGTTACTGCGTTGCAATGCACTACGGTATCTCTCTGTCGCAGTGTGTGACCCTGGAGAGATACACGCACAGAGGACTCTGGGTGTGCTGGATGTCGACGAGTAGACGAACGGAGAACACACGCACACGTTCGGATTCGTTTCCTTCGCTCTGAATATAGCGCAATACTGCAAGTAAACACCCCCCCTGGGACGCTACGATTGTGCACGTATAAAAATTGGTCCCGGGGCGTTTACTCTGATACCGAGGCGTTTTGCGATCAAACATTTCGGGCCTTTTCGCCACTCCCCCCCCCCCCCGGGGCGATACGACAAATCACAAAGAAAAAAACGCACGCCTCATGCCCAGGGCGATACAAAGAAATATGAAAAATGCGCACGCTTCTCAAAACGCACACGCAAACGGCACAAAAAGCAGCACATGTTGGTCATGTGGCAACCCAGCAGAACTGACGGGGCACCATTTTTTTTTTATTGGGACACGATATACCGTACGAAATGGCTGGGGTTGGGATGGTTGGCGCCCGGAGCAGCAGTGCCGGCAGATTGGAAACGATATAATATTGGAGCTGATACGTTTTGACTCAGTCTAAAGGTTTGCCTCATCGATATAATCTGGGTCGCGTCTTACCTGGTCATGAGCAAGCGTGTCATTACCGCGTACACACCAGCACGAGCTGTTCTACACGCCACATCCCAGCGTATGCTACAACAGTCTTATAGCACGGTATCCCCGTTCGAGTGACAGATTTTTTTCAAGGCAATAAACATGTCTGGTTCTCTATCCGCGTCTGACTTCGTCTGTTTTGCCGCAAAACACGCACTACCTATATCCGCATACCAGCCTAAAGTTTCCTACGTAAAGCATCCCTTTGCCTGCTTCGGAAACAGCCCCATCTCCGACACTCAAAAAAGGACCGGCCAGCTCGGCCCCGGGGCGTTAAAGATGACAGGGGCGGGGCGGGGGGGGGGGGGGGGGTTACTGTGATACCGGGGATTTCCGTCTTTCTTTTTTTAGGGGGGGCGTTTACTCCGGATTTCGCCCGTTTTCACTAAAAATAGCCCCCCGGGGTGTTTATCGCAAGGGGGGCGTTTACTCGCATTATTATTACTACTGCTGTACGAAGTATACCCACATATTTACGTATAGTATACACCAGGTATATTGTTCTACGTGCATGCCATAGGTGCATACCTGGTACCTGGTACGTAGTATCTCTGTGGCGTAGTTTTGTGACCACATAAGAGCTTGCGTATCTCTAGGATTGAAGAGTCGGCACAGACACTTGGTTGTGCCGGATGTCGACGGGTAGAAATACCGGTTTAAGAACACACACAGCAAGCAGCGGTATAATTTAATATCTGCTCCTGTTGCAGATGTTGTTGTGTGGCTTGTTCATTGTGTACCAGGTTTGTATTCATACGACTAATCTTGTGATTTCTCTCTGCCTCGTTTGCTTGATAACGCGCAGAAGCCCGCGGTGCCGCAGAAGGACGAGGCGAACGAGACCTTGAGGGATATGATTCACGACGCCCGCTGCGGGCGACCGGTCTCGGGGCGTTGCGCCTGAAGCTGCCGTGAACGAGGCCATCGGGTCCATGCTGCACGACGCCTTCTCCGGGCGGCCGGCAGCGCACGCCTTCGCGTCGTCGCTAGCGGGCGAAGGAGGGTCGGGGGATGCTGCTGCGGAACAACTGCGGGCACCAACCGTTTCAGAAATCGGGAACAGGACCATGATAGATGGCGATGATAGCAGGCTTGTAGTAGCCTACAATGACGTCGTCCGGGCAGCGTCGGAGGTTCCCATGGAGTGGTCAAAGGTGCGCTCTCAGACAGCTACAGACCGAGCCAACATAATGACATGGTTCATGACATCTCCACATCAGATTCATCCAAAGTTCGTGCTATGCATACTCCATCTTATGTTATTTACGCGTGTGTATATATATGTACGCCGCAGAAATGGGACGTGGGTATTTTGGCGCCATCTCTCGCATGACACTTCTGATGCCGCCTCCTTTCCGCGTAGTATTACTTATAACGTGTGCGTACGAAGCAATGGTAATTTACAGCCGGGCAGCTCGCCGTTTATCGCTACATGTCCTCCACGCGCGTCGATGCAGCTCTGAGCTGTGGGCTGTTACGCTTCGACCCTGCTCTACAGCAGTAGGAGCTATTGTAATGTAATTATTAATTATAGTCCACTTTTGGTACGATATTGAAAGTACAGCATCAATAGTATCAACTCCCTCCCGGGCGTATGTTTGTGTGTCGTTCACATGAAACAGCTCTTTCTACCCGTCGGCATCCAGCACAACCAACGTCTGTCCCGATTCTTCAATCCTATTCATATTAGAGAGATGCGTCTGTTCCTCGGGATCTAAATACTTTGCATGAAACATCTTGGAAAATGAAACAACTGAAGACTACTGTACAACCGCCAACCGTATGTCGGTACTGGCCTTATTGCATTCCTAAAATATAAATATCTGTTAATTCCCAGCGAAACAACCGCATGCTTCTATTCGTATATATGTGCATCATAAAAAATAACCACTTCTTTGTCGCTGTCTCGCTACTATTTTTACATGATACAGCAGTATTTATTATGCGTCCTGATCAACAAATACTAGAAACTGCTGTGGTAGACATGCGCAAAGTTTGCTGATGGTGGTCATCGCGGTATTAGGCGGTGCCAGGCTCACGCCGATGATCTATTTTCTTGCCAGGGGTCGGCACCCAATAAAGAAACCGGTTGTATTACGTACTCATGGCTCCTTCTCCCCCCCCCCATCCTCCCTCCCACTCTCGATGAGGCAACAGAGTTTCATGTTTTTATAAAAAAAACTAAAAAAGCTAAAAAAAGACGTCAGCTGTGACTCCAACCGATCGGTCGATACTCAACTTTGCAAGAAGCTGCGTGATAACCGTGCGCGCGTTTTCCATTGTTTCCCCCGCGATTGACTACTGGCCGGTGACTCCCCTAGATGCTACCAGAGTCGACGAGACGATAATACTTACAGGCTCGATTTCCAAAGTGATGGCTTTCGGCCAGTGCCATTTTGTGCACGGAAACAGCAGTTCGCACGTTTTTTGTAGAGAAAGGGTTGCAAAGCGTGTTAAAAACAATTGGCGGTCGTTCTCCAAAAGCCTCGCCGTCAATTTCACGAGCATGGCCCATGGCGAAAGCTGTAAAACCTCCGATGAAAACAGATGAGACAAGATAGTGCTGTGCATCGCGTGGGTTTCGAGTTCAGCCAGCCTTTAGCCCTCGCTCGGTAATTTTCCTCGCATTGCAGTAGGATGCCATAACATCTTCGCCATAAGACATACGGCCAACGTAGCGATCCGTGTCAAAGTAATCCACTTTTGCGGGTGTTGTACCCTTCTTATTTCCCCACTCACCCGCCCACGCACCGATGCACCTGTCCGCCAGGTATTTAATGAGGACAGCGAGGCGGCCCTGACCCACAAGGCGGGGAAGGGGCGGGGGCAGTGGCTTAAAACGCTTTGGGGGCGGGTTCGACGAAAATGACGGCAGACGCCTATGATACTGGTTGTTTTTCGGGTCGGTTCCACACTATGCCCCCCCGGGCGACGTTTGTCTCCAATTATAGGGTTAATTTATGTACGTAGCGTAGCGTTCCTGCCTTCTGCCGGCAGGCTTTACGACTGCGTCAGGTGTCGAAGCCAGCCTTTTGGCCGCCACCTTGCAATACGCCTGGGCGTTTGCGTGTTTGCCTTTTGCCGTCAGCCCCTTGCCCCTAGTCGCACGTGTTTCATGTTTGCTGTTTTTTTCTCGGTCCTGCCGAATCCCCCCCCCCCCACCCCCGAGTTTTCGTCGGGGGTGATTTGGGTATTCTGGCCGCTCGTAGTGAGGCTCACGATATTGTGGGGTTTTCTTCTGCGGTTCAGACGATACGAGTTCGCCCCCCGCCTCGCTGGTGGGAGTTTGCGGAAACCTCGGTGTTTGACGTTTCTCCTGGCCCTTACCGGTAGTTTTTTGTTCGCTTGTTATTTTTGGGCGGGCTTTTCACCCTCAATGCCAGAGGCGTGTGAGTGGGCTTCAAGGAGCCTCACTTAATTGCGATCCGCGCTCCAGTGCGTTGAACCAGTTTTTTTTTCTCGACTCTGCCATGTTTCAGCATGCACGGCTCTTCAAGGCATGCTATTAATAGTGTAATCAAATAGCCCTGGAAGGACTGCGGTAAAGGCATGGGATCTGGGACGCGGGAAACTATGGCGTACGTACGAGTAATAGTTGGAATGCCTATTCGTATACAGAATGGTGACAAGGGTTTCAGTCGAGGCGTGTGAGCAGCAGCCTGAACCCGTGTTTTACAGCAACAAAGCCTGCTTCGCTACTTTAGACAAGCTGAATGGGAGTTCTGGTGTCTATCGAACATTTTCACAATCGCACGCAGATTTTTCGGGACAGATCAATTGGAAACGGAGTACGTAGGAGCCTCCTTGCAGCACAACCTGAAACTGGTAAATAAACTGGTGCAGTTTTGTCCAGTCCAGGGGCGTCCGTGAAAAGAGGACACGACACACCACACACGACACCCCCAGGGGTCGGAATGGCAAATCGTTCCAACTAGCTAGTTGCAACCTCAGACCTTGTGATTACATGATGAAATAGGAAAAAGGAAAAAACACGTTGTGCTTAATTTCAACGTGGTTCTAGTGACCGCGAAAAAAAAAATGTGACGGTTCACGTTTTTGTTTCCGGACGCCCTAGTCCAGTCAGCTGATGATTCGGCTGCCATTGATACGTAGGTGTTGCGATTTCTGGCCTCCGACATTGCTTTTGGTCTTCCTCACCTGTACCTTCCAATCTCTACTGCTCTACTCGTACTCACATGGAGTTTCTAAGCCGTCGACAGGGCTGTCTTCCATCCTCCACCCCGGCACACGATGCAGGTACGAGTATAACCTGGAGTATCACGGTACAGCAGTAGTCTTGCCGGACATATGAGTACGAGTATAACCTAGAGTATCACGGTACAGCAGTAGTCTTGTCGGACATATGACATGCCTTGATTTATCCAGCCTTTGCGACGAGGGTTCGTAGTGCATAGTATTCGCAACCAAGGATGGACCCAAAATTAATGTGTCTTCCACGCCATATTTGGTTCTGACTACTATTAATATAACGGGGGGGCCATAGTTAATAGAACCAAATATTGTTAGTAAAAATTGGTTAACTGTAGGGTAGTTTTGTCCGTAGACGAAGTAACGGCCTCCGCAAACGAAGTAACGGACAAAGCAGGGTTTATTGGTAGAGGGAATGTGGCATGTCTGTATCGGGAACTGGGATAGAGCAAGTTTGGTTTGGAAGGGAAGGCCTCGAACGCAGTCCTTGCAAGCAAGGCATCGAGCGTAGGTCAGCACCCCCACGCCGGGCACGAGCAAGCACGAGGTCCTGTGACGAGCACGGGCAGACGTGAGGTAGTCGATGGTTTGTCGATTTAAGCCAGGAAGTTGTGCCTTTTTTTCTGCCGCCCCACCCCCCCTATTTTTTATTTCGAAGGGGAGGGGGGGGGGGCACGAGTAGCTGGTGTTACGGAGGGAAATGTTTTTCTCTTCCGTTATGGTTTTACTTGAGTTAGATTGGAGGAGTCGAATGGTACCGTACCATTCGGAGGCTTGGTCATCCGAGGCAACTGTAGGCCGTACTAGTTGGGAACCCGGCCGGTATCATAGTTGGGAGAGATACGTAAAATAGAGTGGTCGAGATACTCAGGGTACTGCAGGAAGCTGCGATAGAGGTATCGGGCCGAGGGGAGGAACCTCTCTCTCCCACGACTCAGGAAACGGTAATGATAATGCAATTCGAAAGATATACAATAAATACCCTGGTAGGTTTTTGTGTATACCATAGGCCCTATTAACTATGTTCCCCCGTAATGCTGCAGTAGTATCTTCCCACGCAATACGCTAGTTCCATTTAACGTTCCCACTTACGAGTATATCGTCGAGCTTCCTCGGAATCTGCCAACTCACGCTTTCGCTTTTCCGACGGCGGGAGAATATATTAAAAAAAATCGTCATGTTGTTGTTCTCGGGGTTCGAACCCTCGAGCTTCCGCCTGCAGGTCCTAGGAGTGGCCGTCTTCAGTGTGTCCACCAGCAGTGCCACGTCCTTATATGCCACCGTTCGATCGGCACCACTCGAACCACGAGCGCATGGCGCGTGGCTATCCGAGGACGGCCACGCCGCCTCGGCTATCTATAAGCAACACGCCCGCTGTCCTTCAGACAGGGGTCTCTCCCTCGTTTTCCTCCTCGAATTACTGACCTGCTGCTGCTGGTGTTCTGCTGCTGTAACTGGCAGTGTTAGGTGAGGGCACGAACGCACCTATTTCAACGGGAGCGTTGACCTGCTTTCGAGGGGTTGGCAAAATCTACCCGGGAGGCAAAGCCTTCAGGGCTGAGCCAGCAGCGGACATTTCTTCTCTTGATTCTACACGAGCAGCTCCAGGGACTCGTCGATCGGTCTGCTTTTTAGATCCTTAAAAAAAGTGAAACGTCTCCCAGGCGTTTCATGGGGTTTCCCAAAATGCGGCGTCGACAAATCGGGTTTAGCCTCTTGCGGCGCACCACCACGCGAGGCCATAGCCCCATCGCTTTGATCGCACAGGAAGAAAGCAACCGCCTGCAAACAAGATCGCCCGATCGAGAACGATCGGTAGACAGAGGGTCAGCCCCTTTCTCTTGTTGCATCCGTTCAGGGAATCCGGGATAAGAGGCGAAGGGAAGATCTTTCGACACCAACAGCCGTTGCACCCTCTCTTACTCCCTACTCGTACATACCAGGTAGGTTCCAGCATCAGCGCAAGCTACTCGCAGATTTCCTCCGCGATCAACAAGGGCAGCAACAGAAAGCAGCAACAGCAGCAACAGGGACATCAACAGGGCGATGACGGGCACACTGACTTCGGTTGCCTCCCTCATCATATGCCTGGGCATGGCCACCACCAGTGCATTCGTGGTGTGGGTGCCAAAGGTTACCCCCCTGCCGGACCCAGCTTGGACGAAGCAGGCATCCTCTAGCCTCGGCGGGCCTCTGGGGGATGATGGGGATAAGATGGGTGCCGACCATGCGTTTTCCTGGGTTCGCCGCCGGAGCACCTGCCCGCTGCACGTCTTCAAAGGGGTGGAGGTGAGAGTCTACTACCGCTGTATCGCTATGTGCAGCCTCCAAACTCCGGACGTTGTGTTTCGCGTCCAAGAAAACCGGACACAAGGTACTTGGAAGCACTTTGTCTGGAAATATAAGGACGGTTTGGGCATTAATATGAATAATAAAAGAGTCCCTATATTGAAGGACATAAATACATGTCCTTCGAGTCCAATCGCATGGTATCTACGCATGTCTTAGGCTAGTACTCAGTAGTACAGGGGCCATAACATACTGGTTTTACTGTAGGGGGGCGTCAGCCAAGGGGTCAAACCGCGGTCTCATATCAATACCACCCTTGCATGGAGCGAGCATTGTGAGACCGATCCAAACCGTATATCTGGTACGTACTATTAATAGGTACCACCGATACCTGGTATGGTACAGCTACCATACCTGTACCTGGTTTAAAAAACAACGTACGAGCCAAATTGTACGTCCAAAAATCATTTTCTTACTGCGAAGTGTGTCCGACTGTATTAATAGTTCCGAGTGCAGGACTGCCGGTGTTTGCCCCCCCCAAACGGGTAGCAATGTGCGCGTCAAATATGTGTATCTACGTATGGTATCGTACATAGTCAGTGTTTTCTGTGCGGAATTGGAAAATGGCGCCCATAGATAGACACTACTGTACTGTTGTATAGGGTAGTAGTGTGAAAAGCATCCTCCTCGCCACCCCCGTTGCTGGGGTCACAGGGAGGACGGAGCATCGGAGCATGTGTCGTCTGCCGTTCACAACTATTTTGCTGTTGTAGTACAGCCACTGTACTGGCTGTAGCGTTAGTGTAAAAAAAAAGTTTATTTTTACCAATCCGCCGGAGGATTAAAAAAACAAAACAAAACGAAAATAACATCAGTGCTCAGAGGTGTTGGATGTTGGTCGGGTACTCTCTACGTATCATACCAGGTACCAGGTACCTACCTGGTATATCATAGCATAGGCTCGAATACCCGAACCCAGACCTGATAACGATATACCAGGGTACCAGGTACAGCAGCAGTACATACCGCAGCAGTATGTAACCTACAGCAGTAGTAGTGTAACCGATCGAAGATCGACGCTATGGGTGATACGGCGTTTTTTTATACTTCGTGCGGTACCTGGTATTTGTTCATTATGTTCATTTTACAGAATTATGTTGGATAAATATTGGGCGATACGGTTTGTTATACTTCGTGTGGTACCTGGCAGTTGTTCATTATGTTCAATAAACAGAATTATTTTAGATAAATATTGCTCTGTAATCAGATCAACCCGAACATGGCTGTGTCCTGAAACGTCATCAATCCGAGCATGGTTGTACCTTGAAAACTCATCAATCCGAGCATACCTGTGCCTTGAAAGAGTATCATACCAAACACACGATAGAGGAACGTCGTCATGTCGCCAAACTATGCTTTTGTTTTGACGACCACGACCAATGCTCAACTGCTACTTTGCTGTCGTTTGCGCCGTGCACCCTGCACCATCGCCATTCCTCTCTTCCATCAAGCCTGACATCATCGAGGACGATAATGCCACCATCCCGATCGTCGGAGGGATCGGCGGCGAGGAGGGGAGAAATTCGGGAGTGACCTCAGGGCACCAGGATGAGACGGTGGTGCAGCACCGCATCACTGTGACTATGGAGGAGCTGTCTGTGCGCGAGCATTTCTTCGGGGAGGACATGAGCGTCACGGTTATTGCCTCTGCCGCTCATGAGTCTACCTCGACGAGTCAACAAGAAGCACGAGATGGGGTCAACACGCACGGTGAGAGACTCCAGCCGGCTTGTCCACTGCCTGCCGTAGCCCATGTCGTCCTTCACTGCTTTCTCCCGCAGGTCGTTACGCCTCGTTGTGGTCGTGGTTATCGGGACGATACTCTCTAGAAAAAAAGATCATGCTGTTGGATATTTATTCGGAAATAATTGGAGATATGTATCAATATACGGAGGCGTTCTGTCACTATTCGTGAAATTCTCCAAAAGCAAAAAATCAAGTTCGTTAAATTGCACACTTTTGGGGAAAAACTGGAAAATATGGAAGATTGAACAATTGCACGAAAAAAATGTCGAAAATATAGAAAAAAGCTCTCCGTTATTATCGAATCACGGCGTTGAGCTGACTTTAGTAGTGTAGTGAAGATATTTTCGGGAGCCAATTAGCGAAGCGAGGAGTATCCTCATCATTGCGACCAACCTAGGTGTGACATGTCTTGCTTGCATATATTTGATGGCATATCACTAGTTGGTGTATATGTGTATCTGACCGTGTAGCTGCGCCGAAGCTCGCCCCTTGTTGGCCCACCATGCCACCCACACTGCATCCATCGCCATGATTCCGGAATCGTACGACGCGCAAGACAGAGCACGTGTACTGCCGGCGGTATGGCGTCAAACTGGTCAGAATTCAGAGAGCAAGCTATGATTGAGTGCCCGGTGTAGGGGCCTTGTAGTAAGAATGCCAGCTGTGTCACTCGCACTTTTGTTCTATTTCGCTCTTTCGTGTCTCGATGTGTGTTCGTGCCCAAACACACGAAGAGAGTCGAACCCAACCGTCGCCAATGCTCGGTCCACAAAGCATGTCAGTTCAAAACTGAAAGCCGGCGTTAGACTGTGAGTCTCAACTCCATCTCGACCCACTAACCCGGGCTCGTGCTTCTTTGTGAACCCCGCATCGCCTGCCTCGGAGGGGCAGCAGCAGAGTATCACAACTGATACTTTTCTTGATAAAACTCATCAACCAGGTCGCGTTTATCACTAAGCTCTCAGCAGAGCCACTGACGGATACCATCGTCCCCAGACCGACAACTAACGCTGGTTGTTAGACACATATACTCTACCAAGCTTTGCTGTGGCGGGCTCTCGCGGGCTCAGATCGTGAGGTCGTATGGCTCCTGTTCTAGGTGCCCTTGTCCAGTCGCCTCGTCATCTTTAGAGTTTGTGTCTTGATGGGGTTTGAACATTTCGGCATGGTTCCAATGTAAGGGCAAGGGAGCTTCTTCCTGGCTAGGTCGACCTCCTACACGGCCCTTGCATGCAGTACTTGTGTTCACTATTTATCCCCTGCTTCGTGCGCCTGTCGGTGTGCATTCGTGGTCCGTAACTCGTTTCAGGAGTTTCTGACGACTCCGACGCCACCATTGAAGAGAATCTCGCCACCAACGCAGACATCGCCGCCGACTTTGACATCACGACCGATGCCGGCGACGCCACTGATGCCGACATCGTCGCCGACGCCCACCTCACCACCGACGACGACCTCGAGCTCCTTCAACAGGAGCAGCTGCCGCGCGAAGACTCGTCGGACCCCGTCAATGACGAGGGCCGAGGGGTGACGAGCGATGGCACCGCTTTGGACAAGGTGCTCCCGTTCGAGCTCACTGCCGACGGGGTAGACAGCGTGGTGAGCATCGTTATGGAAGGTGTGTTTGATGACGCCATGGGGCCCGCTTCGTACGACATCGATGGCGGCGCTCTCTACGACGACCTGTCGTTCGACCTCGCTGACACCTCCCTCATCGACGAGATGAGCATCTGGCCGTTCGACCCCGAAGTGCCAGACCGTGCGGCGGAGGACTTCATGAGGTCGGTGGCGCATGACAACATCTCCCACGGGCCGATGTCGAAGGCAGTCGTTTTCGACGGTGACATGGGCGACCTTGTTTGGTCCATGCTGCACGACGCCCTTACCAGGGGTTTGTCGGATCCCGAGCGCCTGATTCTAGACGATTTCGTCGACCACTTGATGTGGACAAAGCTGCACGACGCCACCTCCGGGCAGGTGACATCTGAGCTCGCAGACGCCTGTCACGACATGATTACGTGTCTGCTGCACAACGCCTTTTTCGGGCAGGCGGCATCCGAGGCCGTGTTTTCATTGGCCAAGACCGCCGACGACAGCCAGCTGGTGGTGGATGACTACGTCCTGGCAGTGGCTGAGCTTTACGACCAGATCAAAGAGGCACGCTACCGCAGAACAACAGACCGAGCCACCGCCGACGTTGCAGAAGGCGCGGATACTCTCAGATTGGGGGATGCGGTAGACGATGCCGTGGGGTCCGTGCCGCATGACATCGATGACAGCCTTTCCGACGAGGGGCTGCCAATCGACCTCGCTGCTTACGGTCTCGTCGACAAGATGGGCATCTGGCCGTTTGACCCCGGGATGAGAGACGATGCTGCTGCCGACGAGGTTTTGCCCGTGCTGTACGACACCGGAGACGAGGCGTTTTACGAGGACCTGCGGTCCGCCCTCGATGGCTACGGTCTCGACGACGAGATGATGAGCATCTGGCCATTTGACACCGGGATGGCGGAACATGGCGGCAGCGATGGGATCACGTCCGCCCTGTACGACACGGGAGACGAGGCGTTTTACGAGGACCTGCGGTCCGCCCTCGATGCCTACGGTCTCGACGACGAGATGATGAGCATCTGGCCGTTTGACTCCTGGATGGAGGAACATGAGGGCGGCGATGAGATCGCGTTTGAGTTGTACGACACGGTAGACAAGGCCTTTTACGAGGACCTGCGGTCCGCCCTCGACGCCTACGGTGTCGTCGACGAGATGATGAACATCTGGCCGTTTGACCCCTGGAAGACGGAACATGCGGGTGGCGATGAGGTCTCGTCCGCGCTGTACGGCGACAACTTCGACGGCGCGGTATCAGAGCCAGTGGGTTTGGACGATCTCGTGAACGACCTGGTTCTTTCCGTTATGCACGACGCCCTCGCACGGGGGACGGCACCCAAAGATCTGACGATCGACGCTGCCACGGACAACAGGATGTGGTCTAAGCTGCGCGAAGCCATCGCCGGGCGAGCGGCATCCGATCCCGAGAATCTCGCAGATGCCTTGGACGCGGTGGTTACGTGCCTGCTGCACGACACCTTTTTCGGACAGGGAGCGTCAGAGACCGTCTCTGCATTGGCCAAGAGCGCCGACGACAGCCAGCTGGTGGTGGACGACTACGTCCGAGCGGTGACTGAGCTGTACGACGACATCAAAGAGGTGCGTTACTGAATAGCAACCTACCGAGCCGACTATAATATTACAAGGTACCAGACCCATACCACGTGTTGCCGTATGTTATGCTTGAATTATTCGAGTAGCAGGTACACCGCGAGGAGGGAAAATAGTGGTGTCCTTCCCCCATGGCATCGACCCCACTTCGTTTCCGTACGTGGGTAATCGTTGGACAACTTAAGGGAATTTACTAGTTGTAGAACCTGATGATGTCGGTCTTCAGCTCTAGGCGGTAGTGTTTTGCCGACGAGTGTATACCAGGATATAGGCAGAGGAAGCATTCTTATGGAAAATCACAGGATAAATAATCGGACGCGAAGCATATTTGCACAACACAGCGTGAGCTGTGTATGTAGCAAATGCAACCGAGCAAGCAGAACTCATGGAGCGCATGTCACAACTCGTTGGTATGTGACGTCCGGCGTGACGTGCTGGGCAATCAGTCTTTCAAAGAAGCTTGATAAGACCCTAAAGAAGGAGGGAGATGCTTTGTAGCATGCATCCATTGCTGATTTGTTAAGACCAGTGATATTTTAGCAATGAGGCGTGGCGGTCTTTCCATTATCAAAGCTTACGCAACCATGGGACCGTGCTTCAACTTGTACCCGGTTATCCGTAGAGATCCTGCCACGTACGCAACACGTACGCGTATTTCATCAAAAATCCTACTCTCTATGCAACACGCACGTACATTTATGTAGCTGGGCCGTACCACGTATACATCAAACATCAAGTATACACAACTTCAACCGGTCGTTCCTACGTACGTACGTACGGTATAACTCGCTCAACTTACGTATAACGTGAACGCTCTTACTAAAAAAATCAGTTCTTCGTAACCAAAAACCTTGAACCCACGCTACGTACATACGTATTTCTGTTGTAGATTTACGTAGAGGTTTCACGTTCTAAATGAACCTGTGGCCTGTGACTCATCGAAAACAAAGCCACTCTTCGACGAAACATGCAGGGTGATCCCAGATATTGTTTTAGGTTGCTTTATACATGCATCCACACTTCGGTTGTGCAGCAGTAGTCATTGCAGCCACACTTTACTCTACAAACTATGAGTCAAGCAAATGTCAACACAACTCGCCTTTTGCCGTTTTGTCCTTGACACGGGTCGTTGGAGCTCCGACCTCTCCTGCTGCGCTCCCCCCCCCTGTCGTTCTTGATGTTATGCTTCCCGCTCCTCTTTGGAGCAACTCTTTGTCAGAGCATCGTGATATCTTACCGCTTGGCTTTAAACAAGCAATCACGCCGGCTCTCTTGCATCGATCCCCTCGTTATCAAATTCGCCTACAGCAGCTTTCAACCTTCACTGTGGTAAATGCCCACGTTTTTCTGCAGCAATGGAATGCCGCAAACCTCCTGGGTTGCTGTTGAATGTCCGGCCGAACTCGGACCGTAAAAATCGCGTTTCTCTAACCCCTCTGCGCGCTCCTCTCCCCTCCCTCAATCATTTGCCAACCGTGCGTGACCGTCACGGGGTCACCACAACATGCGGGTTAACGCCAACGACGACTAACAGGCGAGGTCCCCGAAGCCGGACAGGAAGGCGGACGTTGTCCAGAAATCCGGGAAGGGACTGGGGGGTTGGGTCAAGAAGCTGTGGAGGAGGATCCGACGGAAGGAGCGCTAGGTGATAGTTTTTTTAGTTCCAATCGCCGCCCAATCCGATGGTAGTAGTCTCGGCTCGACCATTGGCAATTGGGGAGGCCTTCACCCCTATACTGGCTTATTACGTTACGCGTTGGTCGTCAATCCTACCGCTCATCTCGGTTTGGACGAGATTTCACGTTCAGCAACCTGGTGGACAAGTCGTGCCCCCCCCCCCCCCACCCCACCCCATCCCGTATCCACCTTGGTTTTTGTTGCGCACTGGGCTCGTGCGGCATTCCGACTGTACGCGTTTTTTCACCGAATTGTGCGCTCACCTTCTCGCATACTCGGCGACCGTAGGAGGCTCAAAAGAGGTTGCCTTGTTGACTTCAGGGCGATTCGAACCCAGAACCTGTCGCCAGCAGGGATGATAGCCCACCAGTTAGTCCACATGCCAGTACGTTACAGTACCTCCAGCATATCTATAGGGGGGCTTTGGTTTGACGCAATTATTCGTAGCCACACCTGTGGGAGAATTTCATAGGTCAGACACTTCTCACTGAAATTGGTTTTGCTCCGTTGTTTCGGAGGGGGGGGGGGGCGGGGGATTTTTCAATCCCCCGTCCCTGACCGTGAACCCCCAAACAGATTAAAAGCAGTGAGATAGTGTCTGCCCTTGCGCAATTCTCCCACAGGCTAGTGCCTTAAAATGATTTAACTCCGTTTTTGTCAGGCAGGCCGTCTGGTTGTGAGCATGATGATGGAGGTGCGGGACTTTGATCCTCACGGGCGTCAGAACGTTTTCTCGGGTGTTAAGAGGCTCGAGCGCGCTTCATCTATCTCCGGAAGCGTGTTAGTTTATACCTGGTACCTAATACCTATTATTAGCAGTGTTACGAGGGGTTTTCTGAGGTGTAAAAAGGTTGGAACGTTCTATGTCCACATACATAGGCACGCGCGTCTTACGTACCGGCATCTAACACTTGCTGGGGTAGACGGCCCTTGACATTGACCAGAGTATTGTTTGGCATTGACCGGGGGGAAAAGGAACGACACCTGTGACCATGGCTTGTCTACAGTAGAAGCTGACAGGGTGATTCGAACCCAGAGCCTGTCGCCAGCAGGGACGATAGCCTATCGGTCAGACGACATACCAGCACATAATAGTGTTCCTGGTATGTCTGTAGGGGGGTGCGGTTTGACGCTATTATTCGTAGCCACGCCAGTGGGAGATTTTTACTGGTCAGACACTTCACACTGACTTTAGTTTTACTACGTTGTTTCGGAAGGGGGGGGGGGGGGGGGGGGGGGTTTCCCTCGCCCCTGACCGTGAACCCCCAAACACGCTAAAATCTGTGGAATAGTGTCTGCCCTGGCGCAATTTTCCCACAGGCTTGTGCCTTCAAGTAATTTTCCTCGGTCTTGTTAGGCAGGCCGTCCGTCCGCTTCTGAGCATGATGATACCGGTGCGCGGGAGTTTAAGCCCCTCCGGCGTCAGGACGTTTTCTGGGGCACAAGAGGCTCGAGCGTTCTTCATCTATCTCGGGAAGCGTGTTAGATTACATCTACCTGGTACTCGCAGTAGCGTTAACCGGCGTTATAACGTTTTCTGAGGTGTAATAAGGCTTGAACGTTCTGGGCCTACATACATAGGCAAGCGTGTCATGCGTATCGGTGTCATAGCGCTTTCTGAGGTGTTGAGAGGCTAAGCGGCCATTGGCATTGACCAGCATACTGAAGTTGCGGTGGCGTTTGTCGAGGGGTGTGCTCGGAGAGTATGCCGACATTGTTCGAACTCCAACTGGCAGTTTTGGCGTTGACCGGGGAAAAGAACGACACCTGTGACCACGGCTTGTCTAGAAGCTGACAGGGTGATTCGAACCCAGAACCTGCCGCCAGCAGGGAAAATAGCCCATCAGGTAGACGGCATACCATTATAGTAGAGAGAAAGGGATTTCGTGCCCGCAGTTTTCTGATTGGTCAATTTTTTTGGTTGTAAATTTTGATTGGTAGAAAATCCTTGGTCGACATTTGTCGTAATCCGGAATCGTGAAGTCACTTTTCGGGAAAAACAAAAACTTGGAAAAGTGGCCGTGGATGATGACGTCAGTCTTCTTTTTTCGGAAAATTGACCGGTATGTCTGTACGGGGGTTTCGTTCGGCGTAATTATTCGCAGCCACGCCTGTGGGAGGGTTTCACAGGTCAGACACTTTACACTGGGCTTAGTTTTACTCCGTTGTTTCGGAGGGGGGGGGGGGGGCGGGGGAGTCTTCCCCCCACCCCTGACCGTGAACCCCCAAACACACTAAAATCGGTATGATAATGCCTGACCTGCGAAATTCTCCCTCGGGCATGTGTCTAAAAATGATTCTCCTCGGTTTTGATAGACAAGCCGTCTGTTTCTGAGCATGACGATAGCGGAGCGCGGGAATCTGATATCGACGGGGCGTGAGGACGTTTTTTTGGGGTGTAAGAGGCTCGGGCGTTCTTCATTTATCTCGGGAAGCGTGTTATATTATACCCAGTACCTGTATTAATAGTAGTGCTAGCTGACGTCAGACGGTCTTCTGAGGCGTATATAAAGGCTCGAACGTTCTTGATCTACAGGCGTCTACTAATAACGATTTGTCAGGTGTTGAGAGGCTAGGCGGCCCTCGATGTTGACCAGCATTGTTGCAGCGGCGTATGGCGAGGAGTGCGCTCGGAGGGTACACAGGTAAAAAATTAAGTCCAACAAGCATTTTGTATGGCATTCTCCGGGGTTTGGGGGGGGGGGGGGGGGCACCTGTGATCACGGCTTGCCCAGAAGCTGGAAAATAAAGGCGGTGATGAGCAAGAAAGTTTCATGGTCTAGGGGATCTAACCTGCTATCAATAGAGTGATAGATCAGTGCTGACCACGTACAGTCTAATCTAGTACAGAAGGGTATGTCTTCTAGATACGTCTCGACGCACCCATGGTACGGGGAGGGCGATCGCTTCGCGTAGATCGTGATTCTGCCCCGGTTGGAGTTGACAAAAGCGTTTTTTAACAGAAACAGTACGTAACAACACGTACACCAAGTATAAAAAAAGGCGAAGCTGTTACAATGGTCCCGACACTTACCATGCGTACTATAGTAGACTTTATACGCAAGAGCTACATGAGCACGTCTTGACTTCCTAAAGCGAACAACTCGCCAAATTAGCCCCACTACCCACGCAGCCAGAACAAAAAAATAAAAATCGGCATGTTACAATGGTGCAACATTAACCTCCCGACACCTACGGTACACACGTACTATAGTAGAAATTATACGCAAGAGCAATGCACATGAGCATGTCTTTACTTTTAAAGCCAGCAATTCGCTAAATAAGCCTCACTACCCACGCAGCCAGAACAAAAAAACGCAAATCGGCACGTTACAATGGTGCAACAGTAACTTCCCGACACTTACGATACTTGCGTACCACAGCAGAAAATTTACGCAAGCTATGTACATAAGCACGTCTCTACTTCCTGACGCCAGCAACTCGCTAAATTAACCCCACTACCCACGTAGCCAGAACTAGAAATGGTAGTCAGCCGTTACCGCTTTGTACGCGTAAGACCCGCGTGCGTGCGAAGGAATTTTGGCGCGAGAAGGAGCTGCTCGCGTTTACTGGACCGCGTAGCAAACCACCGAAAACAAGAATCCAAATCGCGAACGACCACGAAATGCGCAAACAGGCGAGAGCAGCCACTAACACGTACACAAGCAAGCGCACACAAAAACGTTGCATTACTCGCGCATCAATACGTGCAAGCAGTATCCGATCCAAATACCATCCGCCACCATGTCATTCGTGCTTTGATTCAAAAGGTGGGGTGCGTCCCTCGGCACCAGCGTGGACCGAACATCTCTGCGACAGAGAAAGACCCTCTCCTTCCGGGTATCAGGAACACCCCACCTAGCAATGGGGTTGCTGGCAACTGCTGCGAAAACGAGCACTAAGAAGTCAGGCTGAGATTTACTCGAAAGCGAAATTTTTTGGAGTCGATACTATTAAAACCCTTTTAGGACCCCAGTCACGTCTTGGGGACAAACTACTTAGAATTCGAGTGTTTTGTCTCCACATATGGGAGTGCGGTTCTAAAAGGGTTGAGTGAAGTGTAGAACGCACCGATTCATAAACCAGTGAATTCATTCTGGACCAGCTTTCCCGTTTCTTACTATTACGGGGGGCCATAGTTAATAGGACCTGTCGTATACATAAAAAAAACTATATATTTAACCATTTCTACTAACAATATTTGGTCCTATCAACTATGGTCCCCCGTAATATGTATATATGTCCTGCACTGTAGATCGGCCAGCATCCTACACCAAACTAGAAACGTTTCTGGGTGCAGCAAATAGGCGCATGAGTACTTCCCCGTACTATTACGGGGGGCCATAGTTAACAGGACCAAATATTGTTGGTAAAAATTGTTAAACGTATAGGTTTTTATGCATACCATAGGTCCTGTTAACTATGGCCCCCCGTAATAATAGCCCGTCACCCGTGGCATGCGATTTGCTCCATCACTGGACATCCTGAACCAGCAAAAAAATGGTGATGTTTTACCGAACAGGCGAGGTATTTACGTAAAAAACGAAAAAAAAAAAAAACGAACACACACCAGGAACGTCCGATAAAAAAAAAACTGATTGACTCTTGTTCTATTAAGTAGACAGTACGATGCACCTTCCACCAACAAGCGTGTGCCGGGAGGTACTCTGTTCAACTAGAGCTGCTAGTCGGCTTGACGTTGCGACGAATAGCTAATCGCTAGGCGACGGAGGCCGTAACAGCAGCCGGATGAAGTCGGCACCCCCCAAGAAATCGACTGCCTATTATTCCAACTATAAACTACTGTAGCTGGTTGCGGAACGCATGCCGACTCACAGCTATTTTAGTATCAGTTCATGGTAAGTGAAAACACTTCCTGCCTCGCCTTCCTTCAGGATTGCCTTCAGGCGCTCCATCGATGCGCACTGCCATTCTACTTCGTGTCAGCGACGTTTCGAACGCGAGACAGGCCGTCGGAATATTACAGGAGCGAAACATCTCAGCTGGCCGCAGTTTAATGCTTCGACTGACCGCCCTCTTACACTAAAACGAGCATATGAGGCCGAAAAAGGTATTCAAGCGCAGAACAAAGGCCGGCCCTCTATCTAGGGTTCATGGTAAGGGGTAAAGGTGTTATATGGGTGACCGCTCTTTGACCCCTTAACTGACCACTGCCTACACCAAAACCAGCAAAATAAGGCACCAAAACCAGCAAAATAAGGCCAAAATAGTTCTCCAAGCGCACAACAAAAAGCGATTTCCTACCCAGTATTTTTGTTCGGGGGGTGGCTTGGTCGCCACCATGTCTACGACAAGCGAGACACTCCTGCCGCTTCTAGCAAAACAATAGACGAACGGTAGACGACAAGGGAAGGAGGGACAGCGAGCGACAATCCCGATATCGGCACGCACACACTTCGCTTCGTTCCAATTCGATTCAATTCGGCTCACTCGGCATCGCGGCCTCATTGTCCGATGAACCGAAAAAAAAAACAGCGTTCGGCCGGTTGGCCTAGCACAGTAGTAGTCGCACGCTGGGAATCTCATCATCGTTTGATCAAGGGGGCAACTTGGGGCAGGGATACCACGGAAGGCAAAAAAGGCCAACTCCGCTGATTATAATCGCTTGTATTCTGCCCTACACCCTTCAATTCTACCATTGGAGCGGTTGCGCCACAGCGGCAACTCTTTACGTGAAGGGGAGGCACTCTGATAGAGCTCAAACTGCATACGCTTCACAACCGCTCTTGACTGTTTTTCGCTATCGTGATGTTTTGGGTGGGTCCACATCAGAGTCAGAGCGCTGAACCGTTCTTACATGCACACAAGTAAGTAAACGAACGAGTGATGCGTACAGCATGCCAGACGGAAACACAAAAAAAAAAAAAAACTCGATTTTTCCGCACTTGACGAGACTGAAAAAACATTGCCATCGGCCAAGAAAAGGGTCATTATTTCTGCATTGGACGAGACTTCGCAACGTTTTGCTACCGTCCAAGCACCACGACCGAAACGAAGCACCCTACCGCTCACCACGGCAATGGCTCTGCACCATGCATACACGGCACTGACCCTCTCACAAGAAAAAGGTCTGCAAGAATCTCAGCCTGAGGTTCCAGGGATAGCACTACATCCGGGGGCGGGTAGACTGCAGTTTGGAACACACCCCTTCCAAAATAATAAATCTCGCCTGGGTCAGTATCCCCAGTTTCTCGTAACAGAGGGCCAGTAGAGCTAAAACCCCGGTTCACCAAACGCCAGCCCGAATACCATGAACAACCGACTACCTCTCCTACACCTGCACCATATATCGCTCCTTGCCAACCGATAGCACCCGCGAAGCTCGAACGGAACACTCAGTAACATAGGCAAGGAACGCAATACGGCGGTGCTTGCTTCTGTTTCGCAGGCTGGATCTTCCACTCTGCCGACCGGTCGCTCCTCCCCGCCACCGACCGTTTAGTTCTTCTCCGACTACCGACGGCCAAGTTTCGCGTCCCCGGACCCCCTTCAAACCCATGCTTGGTCTGGGGTGTGGAACTGCCGCCACACGGGAGCTGCTTCCCCCCGCGCGGCTGTACTGTCAAGGTCTCTACATCTACCGTCGTCGCCAGTTGGAAGAACTGCTGTGTCGACGTTCTAGCGCCACAAGCGAGGGTTTCTGACGCGCCAGAGGCGAGGAATTTGGCGCGCTGTAAGCGGGGGGTCTCGGCGCGCCGCAGGAGAAGTACCTCGACGAGATATAAGCGAGGGATTTCGACGCGCTACGAGCGAGGAATCTTGGCATGTTGCACCTGCAGGCAGGGCGGATGTCGCGGTCTCGATCGGGCCAGGACCCTGCACGCTGGGAGGGGTAGGGTCGCAATCTCTTCATCGTTGGTCGTACTCGAAGGTTTCATCCTCACCCTACGACCCTGCACGCTGGGAGGGGTAGGGTCGCAATCTCTTCATCGTTGGTCGTACTCGAAGGTTTCATCCCCACCCTACGACCCTGCACGCTGGGAGGGGTAGGGTTGCAATCTCTTCATCGTTAGTCGTACTCGAAGGTTTCATCCCCACCCCACGACCCTGCACGCTGGGAGGGGTAGGGTTGCAATCTCTTCATCGTTGGTCGTACTCGAAGGTTTCATCCCCACCCCACGACCCTGCACGCTGGGAGGGGTAGGGTCGCAATCTCTTCATCGTTGGCCGTACTCGAAGGTTTCATCCCCACCCCGCCTGTCCGTGGCAAAGCACATTCTTGCGAAAGAGGGGAAAGATGGACAAGAACGCGGAAGGGAGAGGGAAAGAGGGTGAGGGGGGGGCGGGGGGTACTCATTGTCATGCACGGCCAAATTCGACCCTTCGCGTCCCTACAGTGCCGAGACGGACCACATCAGGTTTGAACCGACGAGGCAGACATTGTTTGCACCAACCGCGAAGCGCCGTGGGGTGTTCGGCGAGACGCGTGAAAGGGGAGCTGTTACCTACAGATGACTGGTTTAGAGGGGGGCTTTCTTGCATATGGATGGAAGCATCGAATTAATCGATCTTTGTCCGTGTTTCGGTTCCGGATGTCGGTCTTGGGTTACGGTTTTCGGTTACGGAGCAAGCTCAATTTCAGTTTTGTTTAGGGCTTTCGATTTAGGTTTGGATTTCCATTTCGGCTCCGAGATGGGTTTCGGTTAGAACTTCGGCTTGGGGCACCGAAACGGGTTCGGTTACTGTTTCGGATTCGGGTTCACCTTCGATACCATGCCGTCGGTCGTCGGTCAGTTCACTTTCAGCTTTACCCTCACTCCCGCCAGAGAAAGCGGAACTTCCAGCGATGGGGATTCGCGGTCCTGCGGGAGGGGATAAAATGATGGACGTGGAATGAACACACATATTCGGCGGTGTCTTTTGGTGGAAATGTTGTACCAAAGCATCCCAGCGGCACTACTCGAATTTGACATTGTCTAGGAGGCAAAACCTTCTGCGGTTTCATCTGACGCGGAGTATGCGAAATATAATATATAAGACTGTTCTACAGGCTACGCGCACGGAGCACAATCACGAGAGAGGCGCCAAGGCGGGAACAGGTAAGTGTTCGAAGTGCCGCGCCCGCGGGCCGGATCCGCGGGACACCGGTAAAAACTCGCTGGTCTAGGTCACCCGATTCGCGGGAACCCGCAGCCCATGGCTCATGACCCGGCCAGGCCCGCGAATAATAACGATTTATATGCTTGATATTTTTTTCGACCGGCGAGGTGTGAAAACATTCCGAACCGATGCATACCGAAAGCGGAAGAGCACAAGCTACAGTACCTCCACATCCCCAGGGAGGAGAAGAAGGGGAGCCGGGCGAAAACGCATTCGGAAAACGGCAAAATCTGCATTTCTGTGCCTCATTCAGTATGGGCGACCACATTACCCGGATCAACCCCAGCGATGAGCGGGAGGGGGGGGGGGGGGTGAACAGCGGGTGGCGCGCATAAACACTTTGCTCGTACTATTCAGATATATATCATGGCTGATCCGCCTGCTGTGAACACGAGAATACACACACCCGCAGGCTAGTATACAACGAGCATACGCATATATATTGGTATGACACAAAACACTAAGAACGCTAGGTTAAGATTGACAGACTGAACAACAACTCCGGAAGTCATTCCATTGAAGAGAGTGCTGAACACGCCCTGTCCAACTTAATGATTTCCATCCTGTGCCAGCATTCCTACTGCATGCGTACTATTCCTATTCCTACGTACAATAGACGTCCTGAAAAAACTGGCGTCTGTGAATGCTTGAATCCTGAATGCTGCATATGCTATCTCATGCGGCTTTCTACAATACCGGGTACAGCAAGCACAGTGTAGAATAGTAAAACAGGAGCCTGCTACTCGTACGAGTACGTCTGTCGTATGCTTCGAAGTATACCGAGATTCTTGGGAGGACTTCTTTCGCCCTCACTCACGAGTTCGCAACACGACACTGACATCAAACGCCTTCCCATCGAGTGCACGGGGGTATACCGTATAACACGGATGAAAGCACACCCCGGTGATAACCTTTTGACCTTTGAAAATACCATCACCAGGGGTGCTTTTATGGGGGGGGGGGGGGGGCGTGGTATATCTAGCGTACCCCCGGGGATAAGCACCATGCACAGGAGCGGGTGTGATAATGAGGGGGTGCGATAACACGGTACACGTCGATACACTAACACGGCCAAACCGCAGCTGCTCGCGCTATCGTGGAGCTGCTTGCAATCTGCACTTGAGGAAACGCAAACACTGATCATTTTCAACACGTTCAACGAAATCAACACGCGCCACACCTCCGACAGACCAGCCTAATAATCCCCGCTTGAGTACGCGCAGCAGTATCTACAACATAATGGGACATATTCCTTCCTGCAATTCGACAACAGTGGACGAGGGAAGAAACCGCTGAGATCTTCCCGCGAAAAAAGAGGAAGGCAAGAACCGTAGTAGCGGGGAGGGGAGAGGAGAGACTGCCTGCTATGTGACACCCGGATCTGAGTTAAGCCCGAGAAAAATAAAAAGAAGAAGAAGTATGTACCTGGTACGTACGCATACACGACAATCGCGAAGTGTACCCTTCGAACCCCTGAGAGTATAAACTATCGTGGCCGCCAATCCCGTAGGAAAACCCGGGTGTACTGACTTTTAAAGTCATATTTATCACATTGTCGAAACAACACGAGCTGGTGGTAAACGTACGCGCGGGAGCCGAGAACAGCGCGTGTGCTGCGAGAACAGCGACTAAAATGAAAACCAGAGAAGGCCTGTGCGAACGCTAATATTGCAATTTCCCCCTTATCAGGACACCAGTACTAAAACCGCCGTGAAATAAACGTTGAGGACTTCTGGGATTCGGCCTTCGCCCAACCAGATCATGCGACATCCCCGTGTATGCCTGGCCCAATGAATGGGTACTGGTTTCAAGAAAAAAAAAAGGGATGCTGGCCGAGGCTAGACTTCATGCTTAAGAAAGGGAAGATTCCGCTCTACCCGGTCCCGAATTTCTGATTTCCCTGGAGATGTCAGACTGGATGTCTCATTGGGCTCTTTCTTGTGAGAGGGCCGGTACTACTACATTAGTATTACGGGGGACCATGGTAAATACCATGGTAGAACCTATGGTACACAAAAAAACCCATACATTTCCCTATTTTTACTGGTAATATTTGGTCCTATTTACTATTAATACTTGTATGGTTCCCGGTAATAGTATTGCTGTGCTGTGCCAGGTACGAGTGTATGTATGTCGCCAATAATCTCGAGGGCGAGACCAGGCCGAACAGAAGCAAGCGTGTAAACGTGCACTGCTGTAAACGACGTGCAATTTTCTTTATCGTACGGTAGACACTATTATTAGTATCAGTAGACACTTTTTTTTTTTTTTTTTTTCCTCATCACTTTCACTTTCCAGCCTAACTCGTAGGAGGTTTTACCCTCGAGGACCTTCTGGACAAGCCGTGGTCACAGGTGTCTACCCTTCTCCCCCCCGGTACGTGCCTTTATTTTTTATCGCGCATAGGGTTCAGCGTTCCCACTGCTCGTCGATTTTCATGGAATGTAACTAACTCACGCTCTCGCGCTTTCCGCTACGTAATCAATTTCTTTTTTGCAAGAAAAAGCCACGAGCATGCACTCGGTGAGGCTTGAACCCAGGAATTTGATCTTGACAGGCACGCGGACCACCTACCAAGCCACCGGGGACGCCGTTATTAATACTAAAACTGTACCAGGTACCTGGTAGTAGACATTCCGTTCCCCTCGCTGCCTCGGCAAGGAATGCTGCGAGGCATGCCCTATCCGGCTAATAGCGAGTGGGGTAGGTCTTTCTGGCGGGTGTAAGGCCGGACTCACCCTCAAGGAGTGATACCTTCTCGCTGCTGCCTGTGGCCGCGAGGCTCAAGCGGCAGTAGAGTTGGGTCGTACGTGGTGCGTCAGGCACGGACACCTACGATTCGCGCGTCTTTTTTAGGCAGCTGCGGCAGAGCAGCAATGCTCAATCGGGGTGTCCGTGCGCGGAGGCAGGCGCCACCACAGGCCACACTACGGCACAGTCTATTGCGCCGGTAGGAGGCTGGATTCGACGACGAGGGAGGAGGGAGACTGAGCGTCGACGTGCGCGGAAGAGACGGATTGACCTCCCCCTGCGCGAGAATTTTTATTTTCCAGATCAGAACCGCAAGTGCGAGGGGCATTTTGTTTTTCAGGATGACTGAGAAAGGGAAACGACTGGAAGGGAATGGCAACGAGTGCACGCGCAAAGGAGCGGGTGGATTGGGCCAAGGCGATGATGCGGCCATGAAGAGCGGCAGGAAAACGGTGCATGGAGACCCATGATCTGCGCGCACACTATCATCACGAGAGAAGCAGTCATAGTTTGTTTTTCTCCTGGTGGTATTGTTTTTCACGAGGCAGAATAGTATCTACCGGTACTTGTTATAAACGTCGTCACTGCTGGTCTTTGTAGTTTAACGAGTTGTATACCCTTCATGGGGAATAACCTACGCAATTATCAGGGACGTGGTATCATAACTGTGCTGCACTTTTTTGTGTCAGACAGTCCAGGAAGAGATTATGGCGATCGTTGATATTCGTGTGGTAGTAAGGTTCGATTGCTCCTTTTTTGACTGCATATCCGCGAGTCTTCTCACTCTGACAGCACCCCAGATAGCAGGCAGGTGTGTTCCTCTTTCGTTTTCACGACTACCGTGCGTTTCGTACGGTGCAGGCAGCACTTCAGACAGCATCCGCTGTAGTCAGCAGCCACGAGTTGGTTAGTGGTGGGAACGGGGGTACTCTTCTATGTTATAGTTGAGAGGATATACCCGCGGCCATGTTAGTTCAGTTTTGCACATTGGTTTTATCTTGTGTGCGCTTTTTTCGTCTCGTCGTGTATTTTGAGGCAGCCGAATTTTCGATTTTTTTTTGGTTTTTCGGATCTTCCTAGGGCTCCAGCACCTTTGTGTGACCACGGACTCCTTCGTCAGAGAGTTAATGTGAGAACAACAACAAAACAAACACCGTAGACAGCAGCAGCAGCAGCAGCAGCAGCAGCAGCAGCAGCAGCAGCAGCAGCAGCAGCGACAGCGCGGCGACAATGCATACCATGTACCGGTACGACCTGAAGTTCAGTAAGCTGCCCCCCTCTCTTCTGGGGTTGGCTCTTCAGACTGGAGACTACAGGCGATGAGAAGGACTTTTTAGCTGCTCAGGGTGTGATATTTTTTTGCGTTTTGCTATCTGCTTCTGTTTTTATTTTGTTTTGTTTTTTTTTGCTTCGCTTCATCTTCTTTTTTAGGTTTTTGTCTGCTATTAATACGTCTCCTTTTTGCTTCCGTGGTGTCCGCAGTGGTGGAGTGCGTACCAGGTATGCTTGTTTCTTGTTTTTGCCTCTGTTTTACTTGAGGTATTTCTACCACTCCAGAGTTATTGGAGCCTGTCCTGCGACCACGGACTGCATTGTATTGTGAGTTAATGTGAGAACAACAACAGCAACAACAATCGGCATGGAGCTCCGTAGCGGTAAGGTGCACCCACCAACCGCGATTCCCAACTTCTTCAGAGTGCAAAGCCACGCAAGAGAGTCTAATGCTACTATTGCCCCTACGAGCACGTTGGTACTGGTGCACTGGTGCTGCTGCTGCTGATGTGGATATGCACAACATGATGACATAATGTGACGAGAGCACTCTTCAACTTTGGGATCATGCACGACGCGGGACTGCTGACTGCTGCTGTGTTCTTGGTTGGGCTGGGCTGTGCGGCCGTAGTCGCAATGCCGTGTGCAAAGAAGCGGCACAGCAGTATCTTTCGGGGCACTCTCGCGTGCAACACTACATGGCAAGACACAAGACAGCAGTGCTGCTAGCACTCCAGACTTGACGGAACTCGGTACCCTCTCTTATTCTGTGACTCATCGCAGACCTTACGAGCATGCCAATCTGCCCATCATCGCTAGCTGAAAAATCTCCAAAACCAGCAAAATCCGTAAGACACTTGCCTCACACTGAGGACGGAAATGCAGCTCGTTGGAAGCTCTCCTTGGCCACCAGCCTACTCCGGTATATGTGGCTTGCGCCCACTCCAGCCATGAGCCCGCCTCGTGAAATCCAACGACGCTACGACTCCGTCCGACCACGCAACCACGCCGACATTTCGTCCGCATTTTGACATTTTAACTGGCGGGAGTTCCACAGAAAATCGGTATATATATAGTGCAACAGGGAAGCGGGGACACATGATAAAACCCCAGCAAGCAACCAGGGTGCCCAAGTGCGCCAGTGCAGGTTCGGCCCGCCGTTCCAAGGGATGCGTGTAACTGATACGTGTAACGGACAGAGGCCACGCCCTACATGCAGCCAGGTAAGCAAACTCGGATTGGTGAATGAAAGAACGCAACGAAAGATCGCTGTTGCAATGCCACGAGAGTGAAGCGAGAAAGAGAGCTACGAAGCTCTGTTCTACGAGGGTACCGGTACCACAGGTACACGCGTATCTTGCGGTAGTACTGCTGTACAAGAACTTGCAGCCTACGAGAGGTGGACAGTGCGCTCTGTGCCTCTTGTGTGCCATATTTCAACCTACTACGATATGTACCTGGTATAGCCACGGGTATATTACATCTGCAGCTTTGGCGTGAGTATGACAGCAGCATTTCGGTATCATCGCAGCAAGCGCCTCGTACCAGGTACTCGTACCAGCTGCCAGGTACGAGACCACGTAAATGTTCTCTGTGTGTGTGTGTGTGTTCTTCACATTAAACCGTTCTTTCTACCCGTCGACATCCAGCACAACCAGTGTCCGTGCCGATTCTTCAATCCTAGAAGAGATACAAGTTCTGTGGTCACAAAGCTACGCCACAGAGATACTACGTTGCCACGTGTGCAGTGTGAACTGCAGTGGGCAATGCAAAGCCATGTCATCATACTAGATACGACAGGCACGACATACGCAATCTATGAAATAGTGAAACGAAAAGAAACAATCAAAGAGAAAACAAAAACAAGGTAGACAAATCGAAAAAGAAAGAGAAGAAAAATGAAAGCAAAATCTAAGAGAAACAATCTGTCGTGCCCCCCCCCCCGCAGGCGAGGTGGCCAACACTTGAAAAAGAACGAGCTGGAAAAAAGAAGAAATAACAAAAAACACCACTGCTTGTGAACAGAGTAAGACAAAGAACCAAGGAGAAAGTAACAAGGAAAAATAACAAAGGGGAAATAACAGGCAGACCAAAGCCCAAAGCACCTTCCAGGTGGCGGCAGCAGCTTGTGGTACGAGTAGTATAGCCAGGTTCTCCCTGCTAATCCGCCTGGTACCTTGCTACCAAGACTGCCGTCTCCGCCCTGCGTTCGTCAACTATGCCCAGCCCCTTGGCGTCAGACAATACGAGCCGAGCAGAGCAGGTTCGTCTTCCAACCACGCCACACGGCTCCTTGAGTACGGCTTATCAATCAGAAAAGGAAGAGGAAGAGAAAAAATGAAATGAAAATCACGGAGAGTCAGCGCAAGAAAGAAAAAAAAACAAAACTAAAAGAGAAGACAAGGGAAGACCACGTTCGAGCCAGCTGCACCAGTTGGTAGCACTAGTAGTATGGTCATATTCTACTTCCTAGTCGACTTGGTGCCTTGCTACCCTGTCTGCCATCTCCTTCCTACTTTCGTCTACCGCCGTTTCCCTTCTACCCCTCCTGTTCCCCCCCCTCTCCGCATTCCCTCGGTCGGGCTTTATGCCACTTCTCCTGTTGCCCCCTCCCCCCCCGTTCCCTTGGGCACCATCCACGGCGGATGCGCGGCGCTGTCTACTCATCTCAGCCTCAGCCTCGTGCCACCTCACCATGAACCGTTCGGCTGCTTCAAGGATCCCCCGGTACCACTTCCCCACCTTTTTGGCTGCAGTGGGCCACAACGCGGTCTCAACTCCAAACACCAAGGGGGCAACTTCCGTTGACCCTTCGGTGGCTCGGAACTCCCTAAGGTCTTCGACTATGCATCTATGCCAAGTCTTACACTGTCCGCCTGGTCTCGGGTTCTCCCCACCAGCTATCGTCCCGAGCATTACCCGATTGGGTAATCGCTCCTTGCTTTGCCGTGCCACGCCCCCCGCAAAGAAGAGCCGCCGTTTACGAATGGTCGTTTCGATGCTCTCGCAACGTGTCATCTTGAGGGCCTTCGCGTACGAGAGGGTGGCATGGTCAGTATGAAGTCGGCGCTGGAAGCCAATGACTCGCAACAGGACTTGGTGGTGAGCCGTTCGAAGCTTGGCAAAGTGTTCCGCTCTGAGGGTCCACGTCACGCACCCGTACAGCAGGGTCTCAATCACCTCGGCCTTCAGCATTCGGACTTTAAGGCTAAGGGGGGCGGTCGTCCTATCATACAACTCCGGGCCGAACCGTTTGAGGCATGCTCGCATGAGGCGGATCCGTCGGTCGATTTCGAGCGAGAGGTCAGCGTTTTCGTGGATAACGCCGCCTAGGTATAAGAACTGGGTCGTCTGCTTATACCTCTGACCTGCCGCTTCGATGACGAGCGGTGGTGCGAGGGTTGTCCGGTCTGGTGTTTGTAGGACCATTGTCTCAGTCTTCTTTTCCGACACCGTGAGGCCTGCTGCTTCGAAGACAGTCACGATGACTGTCATCATTTTTGCGAGCCCTTCAGCCGACTTCGAGACAATTCCTGCATCGTCGGCGTACAACATGCCCCATACAGACCTTCGCACGCACGCCAATGGCTCCTCCTTCCCTGTTCGAACTACTCCAGCTTCCCAGAGTTGGACCAAATCCCTTACAATGGCTTCGTCTTGGCTGAAGCGTACTAGTACGACGTGTAACGCAGCAGCGAAGAACACGTTGAACAGTAACGGTGATAGTACACAGCCTTGCCGCAGCCCCTGCGTGACATCAAACCATTCCGAGAGCTCGCCGTCATCAGTACGCACGCGAACCCGCATGCCATCGTGGAAATTACGGATAATTCTCAGCATCTTGGTTGGTACGCCAAAGCGTGTGAGTACCTTCCATAACAGCTCTCGGTCGACAGAGTCGTACGCTTTCTGCAGATCGATGAAGCACACGTATAAGGGGATTTTCCTCTGTCGTCCGAGCTCTTGCAGCCGGCGCACGACGAACAACATATCAATCGTTGATCGTGCGGGGCGGAAGCCGCACTGTTCCTCGGGGAGTAGTTCCTCGGTCTCGCAGTAGTTGCTGAGGCGGGACGCGACGATTTTCAACAACACTTTGCCTGCGTGGGCAACAAGCGAAATCCCTCTATAGTTGTTGCAGTCAGTTCGATCCTTCTTTTTGTGAAGGACCTTGATGATCGCATCTTTCCATTGCTGAGGGACTTCTCCTGTTAACCAAACATTGACAAGGATGTTGTGAAAGCGCTGGGCGAATGCCGGGTGGTCGATTTTTAGGAGTTCGACCGGGAGACCATCTGGCCCGACAGCTTTCCAATTCGACATCCCCTTGAGTGCTTCGGTCATCTCGTGTATGGATAGTTCATCTTCAAGCGACAGTTTAGGCGGTCGCGGTGGCAAGAGGTCATGATCCGGCACAGCACAGAGGGTTCGTACGAGATTCGTTTTGAATTTTGAACAGTCAGTGCTGGGGTGTCCTCTCGCGGTCAATACGTCGCTGGGAATCACAACAGCTACTGCTGTAAGTGCAGCGACTTTTTGAAGACTGCCACTGCTGCCGCTGCTGCCGCTGCTGCTATCTTAGCTTGCTGCTACTGTTGGTGGTGATGGTGATGGTGATAGGTACTCGTCTTTTCTGCACGGTACTTGAAGGGGAGACACACTCCTGGCCTAATAACTACCAGGTACTGCTGTATGCACTACCTGGTACTACATAAGTAATGGTGAACCCAACTCCTCCAGAAGAACACGTGATCTTATCAAAATGTACCTGTATGTACGTGATTGGTACCCGGTAGTTATTTATGGCACGCGCAGATGCAACCAGATCTCCGGCCGACGGTGCCTCGTATTGTGCATCCACATAATATATGTAGAAATCCCGGTTTGCTTCTGTTCTGCAGGCGACAAGGCACCCATGGTGTGCCGGCGATCATTGGCCTGGTGCAAGTCTCTACCGCCGGAGGACCGGATAAATACTTTATCGGTAGTTCAAGAGGACCGGCGCGCGGCGAACACAGTCAGTATTACGGGGGACCATAGTTAATAGGACCAAATATTGTTAGTAAAAATGGTTAAATATATAGGTTTTTATGTATACCATAGGTCCTATTAACTATGGTCCCCCGTAATAGTGGCTTTTCTGACCGAGAACAGCAGCGGCAAATGCGAAGGCGGCGGAAAACAGCGGAAAACGAGACGCTGTGTCCAACCTCCACGAGAAGGTGCGTCCGGTCCGCGAGGCGTGGTCGTTTTGGGCGGTGCAAGCGGAAGCGCAAATGTCTTTGGAGGGTGGCAGATTCGCAATGCTGGTACGAACCCTCTTTGGACCCGTGTACATACGGCGATCAAACAAATTATGGGTACGTACGTGCGGTGTGTAATAGCTACCTGGTATTATTAGTGTGTAAACGGTTTGCGTGAGCTTGCAACATATCTACCTGGTATTCAGCAGTTGATGTTCTTTGTTTACTTCGAGTATTTACGAGTATTTATTTATTTATTTATTTATTTTATCCTCCGGCGGATTGGTAAAAATAAAGCTCAAGCTCACCACACTTCCACGTTGAAATTTCGTGTCGTGTGTCAATTTAACCCATAGCTCCCGTTGCAACATCAGAGCAGGCTGCTGTTGCCGCTGCCGCTGGCACGTTGACCCGATGGTATTGCTGCTGCGCGCATTTCGGACAACCCCTCGCATTGAGGCCCGACCTTATTTTAGCGGCATCATCCCCTAGCCCAGCAGGCCGCGTTGCTTCGTGCGACGGACGGTGTAGTCGTCATGTTTTACTCGTTGCTTTTCCCTTCGGAAGTCCCAACAGGGTCTCATTACTGCCAATATCATGCATGTGGCATTCCCTGCGGATGGTGCTGGATGAGGGATAACGTAGGGTGTCCTATACCTACCTTATTTGCGCCGAGCAGGACGCACGCCCGTCCGTCCGCATAGCTCAGCAGACTTCAACGTATAGCGCCCGAAAGACAGCCGAGCATCATCGTATTGAATCACGCGGTCGTTTTTTTTTCAGAGTCGTTCAGGACCAACGACCCAAGGGGTAGGGTGGACCGCAACTGGACCGATTATGGTCGGGCAGGCAGCATAGCCTAGGTTTTTTGTTGGTGGGTCAGCTCGCGCAAGTCCCACACGCCCCGTAGATGACTCCGCCGGCCGGGTGTCCCCACCGCACCTGATTCTCTCGGGATCATGTCGGGTGATCGTACTCACACACCTCAGGTATTCACAGCAGCAGCTTGTTCTGCTGTTGCAACGGGAGCGATGGGTTAGATTGACACAAGACACGGACCTGGTATATTGTATGCGGGCGTGTGGTGAGCTTAAGGTTTAAACCTATCCAATCCGCCCGAGGAGAAAAAGGTGAAATATAATAAAAACAATTTTACGTTCCCCCCTCTGCACCGGCTAGGGACTGCACCGACCTTGGCCCAACTTCGACCTTGTAGGAGTAGCTGGCCAAAGCTTTGAACGCTGCTGGCAACGGCACCCATGCTCGGGGACATATGATAGCTCTTGGGGGATACTGCGACTGTTGGTCTAAGTCGTTTGGGACCCAGGTATAACGACTTAGAAAGCGACCACGAGGGATATTTTCGACGTTCTACACGTTCATCGATCGGGATAGCGTGCAGCACTACTGCTGTCTGCTGTAAAAGTATCGGCATGCCGCGGTCCGTCCGGTCCAGTTTCGGGCACTTCCCATACATACCCCAGAAGCCCGCGCTTCTTGGTTTGGCCTATGCTGTTGTTTTTTTCTACAAATTTTCTCTTCGAAATCCGGAAGCGGTTTGTAGCATAGGATATTTGTGTTTGCTGTTGAACACGGGAATAGTCTATCCAGTTATCTCCCCCCACCCTTTCTTAAACAGCACAACACCACCCACATTTCGTAACGAGGAGTCGGAATATGATGCTGCTGTACGTGTTGAAGTTGAAGGTCAGGACGTTAGTGCACAGATACGGAGCTGATCTTCGTGTGGCCGATGCGGTAATCGTCACTTGGTTTCGACACCTATTTTGGCTGCCGGTACATCATACCTGGTAGGATATTTGTGTCCGCTGTTAAAAGAAGGAATGTTCAACTACCATGTACTTCAGTATCTCTTCTGTCGACAGCACACCATCAGCCACATTTCGTAACGAGGAGTCGGAATGAGATACCGTACGTGTTGCAGTTGAAGGTCAACACGTCAGCGCACAGACACGGAAAGACAGAGGGCCCGAGGTATCATGTTCTTCGTTTGGCGACAAGGTTCGATCGTACGTAGTATCTCCCTGGTGTGAACGTTTTTCAACGAAAGTACAGGATAAAGAGACAGAGAGCTCCGAACTGTGATAACCTGACGCGCAGGACAACCCAAGGCAGCACCTAACACACAGCCCCGAGCACGCACTCCACCTTTCGATCCCCTTTCTGACCACCACTGCGCAACTGCTGCTCTGCTCCACTGCAGCGCGCCTCATAGCCAAGGTCCAGTTCCCCCTCCGAGATGGTACTCGTAAGCTCGCCTACAGTAGTACGGGCATGGGTATATGAGCCAGCTTTCCCGCTGTGTGCTCGCTCGGCTTGTGTTGGACACCGTGACATTATTTTGATGGCGAGCTTGCTGCCACCCCGGAGGCTCTTTCGCTACACGGGAGCAGCACATGACTCGTTGCATCTCGGCTAACGACACCCCCCGCCCCCCCTTGCCCCTCGTCGTCTGTATCGCAGTGCTGCTCCTGTCAGCCGGCTTCCGGCACCCAGGCTTGCATAGCCAGGGCGGCAATGCCACCGTCCGCACCGCTGGCGGGGTAGGCGGCGTGCAGGAGAAGGACTAACAAGTGGCCGTAGAGGCAATAACAGTAGCATATGGTGGCGTGTCACGGTGACGATGACGGGGTTGTCCTCGTGCATATTTTGTTTTCGAACCGTCGGGAGCGCCACTACTGTTGCTGTTGCCTCTGGGGCTCATGAATAGGCCTCGATCCTGGATGACGGTGGGGACAGCGGAACCACGGATGGGCACAACGGAACAGACAGCGCGCGAGGCAAGAGACTCTGGCCTGCTTTCATTGCCTGCCGTACTTGGTATATTGGAGTCCCGCAGTTAAGAAGCGCCAGCTTGGCACCACCAGCTGCTGTTTTCTGGTTTCGTTCGGCTCAGACCCAACAGCTTCCTGCGTTTGGTGTTCCTAATGGTTCGATACACCGCGAAAACCATGCCTCACAGAAGTGGTGTTCTCGTAAGGCAGTACACTTTCTTGATTCCACTCCAAACGGATCACCCTTAACCCTTTTAGGACTGCAGTCCCGTTTTGGGGACAAACTACTTAAAATTTGACTGGTTTGTCCCCAAAACGGGACTGCGGTTCTAAAAGGGTTAACACTCTTGACCTGAACCGGTATACTACAATATTCAATATTGTTACTAAATTCTACCACGTTGGGGATTGGTTGTTGAGCTCTCCGATTGACAACAGGTATTGTATGTGCAAACCGTTGTATCCACCGTGAGCCAGCGCGGGACGAAAATTACGCCGAGGGGACTCAAAGTTTATGCTACGCTGTACGCAGGCGTGTCCGGCAGCAGTAGTTGTACCAATAGTACATTGACCTACTTGCCCCCTCTTGCGAACATTGGTTGGGGGCGAGAGCCCGCTCCGGCTTCCTCGCCCCCACCTGCAGGCCTGCCTCTAGCAGCACCCACGTCGCGACGGTGGCATCCTCATCCATTACGCACGCCAAGGAACGGCAACTTTATTACTTCCGAGCTTCTATCGATAGGCAGCATGGCGCAGTCGGAGTCGTACTTACACCTATGATAGAACTGTGCTGGTAACGTTTATGCGCAATAACCCCCCCGAGCCAACTCAATGGTGTTGTGGCTAACCGCCGTACGGAACACGTCACGCTACAGCTGTCATGTACGGTAAAGGGGATGGTTGAGCGACTGTTCGTTCTTGCCACGTTCCAAATCGACGTAATTTCTTAACCTCTGGGTGGGCGATGATCGCTGCTGCTTCTCACTCGCGGGTGTCTTCATTGCTGCCCACTTTGAGGCCGTGTTTCTTACGCAAAAAAGTGACTACCTGGTATGTATCAGCACCATTTTGTTTAGATTAAGTTTCTCAACAGAGTATTTCGTCTAATGCGTGCCCCCACTGCCTGTACACGTCGCACTTAATAAATTTACCGCGCGGCTGATCATTCTCTATTATCATATCTCGTCGGGGCTGTGTTCTTCGCGCACCACAGTTTCACGTTTGCACCTTGAACACGTACGCAGAAGCTTCAGCGTCAATTTATGGAACTCATTGACCACTGACAATCGAGCCCCGAGTATGATCTAAAAAAAAACAACGACCGAAACAAGACGCCGTGCTCAACAGCTCTCTCTGTAGCTTCCAACATGTTCGCTCGTGTACGAACGTATGTGTACATCGATACTACTACTGTTTACTCGTACTAGTTTAATGGGGTTCCAGCATATCTACGCACGTACACGTTGTTGGGTCCCCGCGCCGACGCGAGCGCGATCATAGCGCGCAGTTGCCGCAAGGTCTCTGGCCGACGGTTTCCATTCCCCATCCAAAGAGCAATCCTGCTTTGCTCCTGTTCTCAACTGCGAGCAGACGCCGCTCGTGGGCCCCGGCGGTCATGGACGTATCTCACGTATTTTTACCGCCGGGAGACCGGAGAAAAACTTGAGTCAAAAGGACCGGCAAGCAGTGGCATATCTGCAGGACAACAACAGCGGCAATGGCGCAGACGGCGGAAATAGGCTGAACACGAGGCCCTGTTTAACCCTGTACGACACTGTCCAACCTCCTCGAGAAGGTGCGTCCGGTCGTCGAAGTGTGACCGGTTTGGGCGGTGCAAGCGCAAGGGGAGTTCTGTACCTGGTATACATGTAAAAGAGACCTCAGCTGAGAGATGGGGAATTTCGTCGGAAGCCCCCTTTGCAAGCCGGGTGTGACGCCTCGATCGCAGGTGCTACGGGAAATATTTTCGCAGTAGCATATTCCATTCGAACGGTGCTGGGTGGGGGCAAACAGAGGGCGTCCGAGCGTCTATCGGGACGGGCGCTCGTCCGTCTGCGTAGTAAGTAATCAGACAGCAGCTACTCGTATCGAACCCGAAGGCCAGTTGAGCAAAAGATCTTATTGAGTCACACGGACAATACTCGCAGAGAGAGCCAGATTCTTTCAGTTGTAACAGTGTATATTCCCCTCTGCGATGGAGAGGGGTGTACAGACCTTGGTCCAGCGTCAAATCCGTAGCTGGGCCAAGCCGTCAAGCGCTGCTGGCAACGACACCAAAAGCTTGGGAACATAAAAAGCTCTTGGACGTAGACCATTACCGGGTAAGACTTCGGATTACACACCCTACTATAACGGGGGATCATAGTTAATAGGACCTGTGGTATACATACAAACCTATATATTTAACCATTTTTACTAACAGTATTTGGTCCTATTAACTATGGTCCCCCGTAATAGCATTTGGAAACATCGCATTGAGCCCTTCCCATAGACGCATCGATCTTTGTTTGCAATTTCACCGCTGTCGAAAAGAATCAGCTCGGGAATCAATATGAGGGGGTTTGTTATCTTATCACCCTATTACGGGGGACCCATGAGTAAATAGGACCTACTGTACACACAAAAACCTATATATTTACCTATTTTTACCATCATTTTTTGGTCCTATTTACTATGGTCCCTCGTAATCGTGTAATAGCGTGATACGGTAGTGTAGACCTGTTGACAACAGGCATGGCCACCCGAAAAGCGACCAAGAGGTTTTCCGGTATTGTTAACGTTCTATTAATACAGACATATCTCACGGGAAGAGCGTGCAGCGCCGCTGCTGCTGTAAAAACTTCCGTCATACTGGGCGCGTGTGGTACCTACACATCTCGTTCGGGCTTTCGTTCGGGCGCATCCCCTACCCCAGCAGCACGGGCTTCTTCGTAAGTGAGCGAGCCGGATGCTGCGATCGTCACTTCTTTTCGACTTTTGTTTCTTTCCGAAATCTCGAAGAGGTGTATTTCACAGGAGATATATATATATATATAACTATGTGTGTGTGCTTGCTGTTGGAGAAGGAGCAGTCGATTATAATCTATCCCTCAACCTTTGTTCAAGAGCACAATATCAGTCAAGTCACATTTGAAAACGAGGAGTCGGAATGGGATCCCGTTCGTGTTGCAGTTGAAGTTCAACACCTCAGCGCACAGATACGGAAAGGGCAGAGGGTCCGTTTTTTTTTTATTCAGTACCTATTAAGGGCCCATATTAACGGGGGCTTAGTTTTTTTCACATTGATCTTTTTGTTTTTTTTTCTCATCTAATTTGCATCTGATTGGCCGAAGACTGAACGACCAAGCAGGCTAACTAGAAAAAATGAATTTGAGTGAGAAGTCTTTTGGGACTTTTTTCGTGTGATTTTTTTTACTTCACTGTGGAATTTGGGAGTTCCTCGGTCTTGATGTAGCATGTTCATGGTGGGTCAACACCCTCGGTGGAGTCTGGGGATACTTTCGGCCGCTTCGGTGACCACGATCAAGGCGATAAAACGCGAACCTCAACGAGTGGTGACCGGAGCGATAGCCGCGCCCACGCCCACACACCATAGCACATCGTACCCCGGCGGTGGCACCTCAAAAGTAATCATGGCTGCCGCAATCCCAATTTTTCGGCCTGCTCAATCGGCGAACAATAACGAAAACCGAGCAAACGAGCACAAAAACGGAGGATACGCTCGAGACTTCGATAGCTGCATCACCGCTGCTGTTCCGCACGTGGCGTTTGAGGGCGTCCTCCGCCCACCCAAGACACCCTGAGAGTGATAGCTTCCTATCCTGCGCGACCAAAAAGAAAAAGAGGCTGGTAGCGGCGCCCACGCGGCAGCGCAAACCTTCGCTCTCATCTACGCGCTTCGCTGTTTGTCGGCTGGGCGTTGTGTGACGCGGCGCGTTCTTCCAGGATATTCCGAATTCCTTTTAGATTGACAACAAGTACGCTATTCCCCGATAGGACACAAAGACGTTTTTTTTCCGAAATCAAATTAAAATTCATTGTTTTTTTTGTTTTTTTTTCCAAATAGCGTTCCCCGTTAAGATGGGCCCTAGTAGAAAGAGTCGATCTCGTACGTTTAAAACTACTGCTGTGGACGTTCTTTAGTTTGGACAAGAAACGGGTGTAACGAAACTGCAACTGCGGTGCAAAGAGACGGAGGGCTCCGAATTGTCACATCCTACGCACGGTACAACCCGAAGGAGTGCCCAACTATTGTATGGGAAATGATTTCTGAGCTCTCAGAACTGGGGTTAGGCCGAATATATGCGTTTTACTCGGCGGAAAAGCCAAAAACACCGATAGACGCCTGCAAACGCTCCCCTTAGGTTTTTGCCAGCTTTTAGGAACAATATCCCGTTTCTCCATAGTTCTAGTTTAATTCGTGGAGCAGCCCATCAGTTTTCTCCGGAGGGTCAGAAATATCAGGCTGTTGGTCAGAACTGGGGCCACAAATAATGGGTCTTTGAAGAATTTTAATGAAAAGTCATGATGCCCTCAGAACTGGAAGTATGGACGAACAGTCCAACTGCGACTCTGGAGAAACGGAAAAGTGCTCGAGAAAGCTCTCGGAAAGCTAAGGGGAGCATCCTGAGGAGTCTACTGGTGTTTTAGACAGTCTCGTCGAGTACATCGCCGGTTTCCGGCTATAAACGCCAGTTCTGAGACCCCTTCATTTTTTTCCCATGGTTGGTTAATAGCACACAGCCCCATCGCACGTAGTCCACCTTCCGCTACTCTATGTGCTGCCGCACTGCTGCTCTGCTCTCAGTGCACCCCACACCACGCCAGGGCGCCTCCCCTCGAAACGTCGGTAGTAGGCTCGCCTGGTACGCGTACGGGTGTATAGATCTTCGCGCCATGCGTTGCTGGTCAGTATAGAGGAGTACGTCTTCCCCTTTGTTCGACCTGAAACATTTGGTGAACGCCGTGAATCAAACTCACGCATATCGGCTGTTGGCTTGCAGGGATAACCTACTAGCCTGCTCTCGTCAGTGTTTTTCCTGAATTGTTTTCCCGTTTTGTTTCCTGCTTTGGTTTCAGTTTTCCTGACTTTCCTATTAATAGTGTTTTGCCCTTAATAAGAGGAACGCTAAGCGTAAGCGGTCCTGTTTTTTTGCTCTCTGTTCAATCTCCTGATTTTCAGAGAATGTTTCCTGCGTTTCCTTCATTTTTGCAAAAAAAAATAATTATTCATTTTTGCAAGAAATATAAGAAAATCAGGAAACTACGGATCTTAGGGTCGATCATAACAACGAGTGTTTTTCAGTTTTTTTAGGTATTTTCCCGAAAATTCGATATTTTCCCGAACTATTTTCGGGAAAAGCCGCAAAACTTCACCTCCCCAAAAAGGCGCCTCGAAGTTTTCAGGGTTTGTCAGGAAATTTAGGTACAAGACCCTAGAGGGTCGGGCAACCCCACCGCTCGAGCTGTGCCACCACTCGCAAGCGTACAGAGCTGACAGGGGTCGTTCCTAAGGTCATTCGCAAGGCATGGCCGAACGCAGAAGGCGCAATAGCGTTTTGGGATCTCGTGGCCGAGTTCACAAGGTGACCGCACCGAGGTGGCCGACCGACTGAGCTCGGTGACGGCAATAGCTGAGACTTTGTCGCTTTGGGCAAGCGTTGGACGTTGTTGCGTGACGAGTGGGTGATGGATTTCACTCCCCAAGGCACCGACACCTGCCTACGAGTCGGGCCGATGACTGTGGGGCCACCGCACGTATGGGTTCCGCGAGCGCAGCTGCTGTAGGGACGGTTCTGTGGCGGGTGGACGATTATTTCCCGATCCAACTGAGGCACTTACCGGTACTCGATAAGATTCAACACTCGCTGAATTTGGTGATATGCCGAAATTTCAGGAAAAAACGAAATACAATACGTGTCGCTAAGATCCACCCTTAACGAGGAGTTTTTTTTCTGTTTTTTCCTGTTTTCCCGAAATTTCGGTATTTTCTTATAGGAAAAAAACAAGAAATACCGAAGTTTCGGGAAAATACTGAAAAAAAATAAAACACAGCCCTCGTTAAGATCGACCCTAAGATGTCTGAAAACAACGGCCCTAACAGCGCCATTCTGTTTTGTCTCATTCGGATTCCTTTCCTTTAATTTCGTCGTATACCTTGTTTTATACAGATACATGCTTCAGGTGTATACATACAGTTTATCCAGATTACGTTATTTTTTTGTTTGGTTTATTTTTATTGTATATATCTCGCAGAATGCCGAAAAGGTTACTGCTGTGGCGGCAGCGTTGTGGTGCAGGAAGGAGGTCAGACTTAATGCCAAGACTTGAGGGTGCTGTGCATTGATCACGGAGTGACTGCTGCTGTGGTGATGCTCGTGTGTTCGGTCACACGCTATCAGTAGCATACTAACAGTATCCGACATACCTATGATACAGATATGTAATAATAGGTAGCACCGCTGCTGCGAAGAGTTGAGGATGCTGTCGACACCCGGTCAACGGAGAATGAGAGTGACTGCTGTACTGATACTAGTCCGGACTGATCTTCGGTCACCCACTGTAATTGACACGCATATGACTGCTGCACCGCGACTGCTGTTGTATCTCGGGACAGGTCCGACTGCTATGATACCTTCGGCACGGACAACAACAGCAAGCAGCGAAAGCCAAACTTTCGTTTTTTTTTTCAAACACACACTTTATACCCACACTGGAGACATGCACAATGTTTTAATCGAAACCCCAGCTTTGTAGACGGCGCCTAATGTACAACTTATGCAGCATTTGAATGCAATCTACACGCTATTACGGGGGACCATAGTAAACAGGACCCATGGTACAGACAAAAACCTACCTGGTATATGTTTACCTATTTTTACTACAGTAATAATATTTGGTCCTATATTCTATGGTCCCCCGTAATAGTACTGCTGTATACGTGTTCCAGTGGAAATGGGTGCCCAGTAGACTGCGTCTCCATTCTAATTGGCCAGCGCCTCTACCCTGGTCCCACCCGGACCTGATCCCTTTTGGCACCCTTCTCCCACGTAGTGGTGCATTAATATAAGCAGCCCTCTGCAGGAGGCGCCGGAGGCCGGGAGCGCGAAGCGCGAGCCGTCACGATAGCGTGTGGATTGCACTTACGTGCTGCAGTTCATGGAGTGTAAATTGTCTCGCCCGTCGTTCTAATTTCCTCGATGCTCGACGGATTTTTCGATGGACCCTCTGAAATGCAGCACAGCAGTTGCTGTGGAAAGCACGTTCAGCTTGCACCCTTGCAGCTACCCCACAGGATTCAAGGCGCACTGTACCCTGCTTCATTTTTCGCGTTGGTTTTAGCTGCTGAAGTGGTGTCTGTCGCTCGTCCCAGTTGACGTCGGTTGTAGGTCTCTACATCTCGCCCGCATCGGCCGGGTCTTGGGGTCCACCATACACGACGCCCTCTCCGGGAGACAACTTGAGCGGTGGTGCTAGACGGTGTGGTCAACGATGCAATGGGCTCCAGGCTGTGCGACGCCTCCCCAAGATACGATGAGCCCTCGCGCATCGTTGAGCCAATCGCATCGTTGACACCATCATCTAGCACCACGGCTCAGATTGCCGGCCTGGAGAGGGCGTTGTGTATCATGGACCTACAAGGCTTCGTTCACCTTTTCCTCCAGCTTCATCATGGGCACTGCGCGTCATACAAGACAAGATAAACAGAGACCAACAGGTTGCATTGTGTACGTACATATTTATACCTGGCATGTAATAGTCCTTAGGCTCATTGGACACATTTTTTTAAAATTTTTTTATTTGTAGATCTTGCCCGCTGCCGATGGCCTTCTCACGCGGGTTGTTCGCCGGGGCGCGCCCCGCCTCAGCCTCAAGCGGCCTGCACCAACGATCTGCTCGCGCGAGGCCTCAATGTCGGAATCTATTGGCGCTTTGTCCGCAACCTACGGGCCTTTTTTTTGGCCTTCTCGGCGTTTTGACCCAACGACTCGTCACAGGAACTGTTTTTCAAATCGTGATTTATTTGGGGGCGCGCTCTCCGACCTCGGGTCTCCCGGGAGTGTCGGTCGTCCTGCCGGCGCCTCCCCGTGGGGGCCTGTGCGGGCGACTGTAAGGTCGAGATCCGCCACATGTTCAGCCTGTCCAGCACATGCATGCCTTCCAGGTTTCGTCGCGATGACGTGTTATGTAAGTTGATGTTACACGTGTGCCCGGAAACATAGGAAGCCTCCGTGACAGTCATTCGGAGGAGGCATCGTGCACCATTACGCCAATCAATCGTATCGTTCACAGAATCTTCAGCCACCACGGTCGGGGCCGGCCGCCCGGAGAGGGCGTCGTGTATCCTGGACCCCCGGACCTCGTTTATCTTGTCTTTGGGCTCTTTCTCGGACACTGCTCGTCATGATGACATCATGGTTACGCCATGATCACGCGCAGTGACCGCGATGACGCCTGAAGATAAGGTGAACGAGGCCTTGAGGTCAATGATACCCGACGCCCTCTCCGGGCGCCCGGCCTCAACCATCGTGCTAGATGATGCTATGAACGATGCGTTCGGGTCAATGCTCCACGCGTCTTTTTTTGAAAAGTCAATTGTTCTGCAATCAGGCCACTACGCCTGCACCCTTCACCCACCATGTCTCTCCTCCAGGGCGCCTGAGATCATCTTCCGATCGTCGGAGGGGTGGGCGGCGAGGACGGGGGAGATTTGAGTTGGCCTTAGTGCCTCAGGATGAAACGATGGTGCAGTACCGCACCACGGTGACTTTGGAAGAGCTAACCTCCCACGAACATTTCTTCGGGGGGGGGGGATGAGCGTCGCGGTGATGCCTCTGCTTCTCGAGGTTCGGCCTCGACTACTCAAGAGAAAGACAATGGCAGCGCGCACGGTAAGAGACTCCAGCCTGCGCACTGCCTGCCGTGGCCTATGTCGTGCAGGACTGATTTGTCTTGCAACTTGCCATAGCTCGTCGTGGTTGTGGTTATCGCGATGATACAGTATTCTCTGTAAAATACAACACTATTGGATTGTGGCGTTTAGTTGACTGGAGTAGTTGACCGCTCGGGTCTCGGTCCTACTAAACGTACCAGGTACGTACACACTCGTACAGTACGTACTGCGCAGATACTCAGGCTCCCTGTTTTGTTGCCATGGGCTGCATCTCTCATCGAAGTTAGTACGTTTCGGTATTAATAGTACATACCAGGTACCAGGTATGCTGCCTAACGCATACGAGGGTACCAGGTATATCATATGTAGAACCTACCCGCTAAAACACACACTAAACATTCAATTAATAGCACACTCGCAAGTAAACAAAAAAGTGACAAGAAACAGAAACAAACAGGTTGCGTTGTAAGCAACACGGCCAGCGGCTGGCTTCGTCGCTTGAGTTTCCTTGGGTTTTCTCGTCCTTTCTGTAGGTGGTCATTGTTGACGAGTGACCGACGGTTAAGTGTACACTGCACATTGTCGGATGTGCCAAACGAATGTGATATCCTCATTATTAAATGACGTTATTAATAGTCTGTCTAGAATCATGGTCTCGTGACCCAGCGCGCTTCAGCCCGGCCCTGCCCCGTGTGTAGAGAGGCTGGGTGTCACAACCAGTAGGATACCGAGTATCATGCCCCGCCGAGTCCCGGCCGTCGCGCGCTGAGCATTGCCGGCAAAGCACTGCCAATCACAGCCAACTGCCATGCGGCGGGACTACTGGTACAGTCACGCACCATATCATTACAGTTTTCTCAGTCTATTGCAATGCGGCGGCTTACATTCACTCATGGAGCACAGTAGCAGCAGGAGCAGCTGCAGCAGCAGAAGTAGAAGAAGCAGCAGCACAGCAGCACCAGCACCAGCAGAGAACAGCGCCAGCGGATAACGCCGATTCCAACTCAACACTTTGAGACAAATCCATGCCGGAGGCTACAGGTCATTCCGACAGCCATAGAGTCAGCATGAGCCAGCGTCACCCGGGGAGGATAGGGTCCCGTCTCCGTATCATTAATCCTTCCATATATCTGCAACTCCAACGCACCGGCGTCGAAAACGGTGGCCTTCCGCGGCGATACCACCCCGTACGGCGTTGAAGCCCCATGTTTCGAGCCATAGAGCCAGCATGAGCCATTAACACGGGGGGGACCGATAGGGTCCCATCTTTGGGTCAGGAACCCTTCCATACATTTACAACTTCAACAAGCGACGAACGAAAGCGGCGATTCCCCAGATCGATACTTCCCCGCACAGCGTGGAAACCGCATTATTCTAGCCATAGAGCCAGCATGAACCAGCCCCGCCCGGGTAGGACAGGGTCCCATCCTCGGGCAATTAATCGTTCCATACAACTGCAACACCAACACACCGTGGACGAAAACGGTAATCCCCCGGGTCCAGGTACTTTAACCCCTTCAGAATCGCAGTCCCGCTTTGGGGACAAACTACTCGGAATTTGACTTGTTTGTCCCCAAAAACGGGACTGCGGTTCTAAAAGGGTTAAGGCATGTCTGTACAATTTTTCGCGCAAACAAGCGAACATTTGACATGCGTATGTTCGTTTCAAAGCAAAATGCATCGCCGAAAATCGATTCTAAACTGAAACCAATTATTTAAGAGGTGGGGCCAACCGCTCGCACGTTTTCGCGAACAGAACTTAAATGTCCAAGCCGCTTTTGGAAATAGACCCTATAGTGAAACTTTCCAAACGTGTTATTTATCTCCTTCCCGAGGGCTGACCTTTTTTTTTTCGCCGAAAATAAGGTCTACGGTGGTCCAAATTTTCCCCAAAAAACAAAAAATGTTACACCAGGCGAACTAAAGTAATACCCCCCCCCCCCCCACGATTATTTACCTAGTGTGTATAGGTTGGGTTGGCGTCGGTTGGCAACGACGCTGTAACACACGCCTCTCACTGCGTGAGCTAGGCACCCAGGGTACCTTTTTGCATTTTTTTTTTTGTTTGTTTTCTGGCGGTCACGACGGCTGGCGGTCGAGTTAGACCATTTGTGTGCCGAGAAAACCTTGACTCCGCACAAGAGGGAAGATCGTATGACGTAGTGTGCACCTGGCATATGGCAAGGCATCCACCAGGCAGTTACACAGTAAACCCATCGCTGTCTCTGACAGTGGCCATGTCAGAAAATATATCAATTCATTGACGCTGTCATCCATATGCAAGAATACCCGCCTCCAAAGCGTTTCTTTGTAGGATGCAGCGCACCCTTCATGCGATTCGCCTGACATCCCACTGCGCTTCACGCTTGGCGCAAGCAATGTATGTTTGCCTGGTCGGTGAAAAGCCGACGTTCTTCGTGCCGGCATTGTAGGGATGCGAGGGTCTATGGTCATACGACTACGCCCATGCATGATTATAAGTACCCCCCCCCCCCCCCCCGTTAAGTCTGGTGTTCTTAGCAACTCAAAGAAGACGTGTGCAAAATTCACGGTCTGACTCGAAAAAAAGGCGTGGACTTTGGCCGGGGAATACATCTCCGTCGTTTTACTTGAACCAGCCTGTGCTCACAGTACTTGCGTTCACTGTTGGCTCCCCTGCTTGTTGCGCCCGTCGCTGTTTACTCGTGGTACGTAACTCACCTAGGGTGTTTCGGACGACGAAGATATCGCCACTACTGCCGACACCACCTTCATCAACCTCACCGGCGACGATCGCCTCGGGCGCCAGAGCCAAGAGAAGCTGTCTCCTGGAGCCTCCTCCGATAGCGCCATTGACTAGGTTCCTGATACGACGAGCGATGGCATCACGGACCCCATCGTGTCGACCGAATATTCCAAGATGCCGGGGGCGAACGGCCCGGTGCTCATCTTGCGGAGGATTTCGCTGTCCCACAAGATCAAACGTTAGCAGCTCCTCGTCGACAGTGGTGCCCTCGTTGTCGGTTAGCACGGACCCCGTAACACCGTCAACCGCATCTTCCAATCTGAGGCTTGTCTCGCTTGCTGCTATAGCGTTGGTGCTCACCTTTCGTGCGTGCCGCCGACGGTGTAGCCAGCGGGGCGAGCCCCATCTTTCGAGGTGCGGTTGGCGTTGTCCTGGGCTCCGTTCCATCGCTGGCGGCGCTTTCGACGAGAAGCTGACCTTTGAGCTTGTGGAGACAGCGATTTCATCGGTGAGATGAGCGTCAGGCCGGTTGCCCCCGGCGTATTGGAATATACGGCCAACGACATCGTGGGGCCCGTGGCGTGCGTCGATATCTCCGACGGGGCGGTGTCAAAGGAAGTGATTTTCGACGGTGGCATGGACATGCTCGTTTCGTCCCGTCCATGCGGCAGGACGCTCCACTGGTGGGTTCCTGGATTCCGAGAGCCTGATGCTCGGCGGTTTCGTGGATCACCGGGTGTGGTCGAAGCTCCCCGACACCATCTCCGGACGGGCGGCCTCTGAGCTCGCAGATACCTTTGGCGACTTGGTTACGTAGTGCCTTCAAATTTTGTGGGGGAGGGTTCGACGAAAGATGCGGTTAACGCTTGACTGCTCTTTTTCGGGTTGGTTTCACAATACCAGGTATTCATTTTCACTCTCGAGGCGATACGGGCGACGTTTCTCTCCGGTGTTAATTGTTTATTTTCACCCACAACGTTCATTGTACGACTGATCCCTCAGGCAATGAGGTCAGTCTTTTGACCGCCTGGTGCAATGCGTCTTCGGGTCTCCCTTTGATGTCAGCCCTTTGAAGTTAGACGTACGAGTACGTGCTCCTTATTTTTTTTTGTCTTTTTATTTTCTCGCTGACGCCCCCTTTCCGTGTCTTCGTCGGAAGTAATTTGGGTAGTCGAGCCGCTAACAGTGAGGCGCAGGGGGGTGGGTGTTTTGTTCTGCCTTTTTCGACGACAAGCTCCCCTCCCTTCGCTGGAGATATAGACTATTGCGGTATTCTCGGTGTTTGGCGTTCCATGAGTCCCTTACGGGTAGGCTCTCTTTTGTTTCTTGCTTCGGTTCCGGTGGGCTCCGTGTCCTCGACAGTGAACGATCGGCAGCAAGAGGGCCAGCCCTGTTATCTTCTTGCATCGTTGCGGCGAGAGTCCGGCACAAGGGGCGAGGGGAAAATTATTCGAGACTAGCCGTTGCAAATATCAACGCTCCGCTATGTAGCACTGTTCATTTTTTCGAGATGCACAGTTCACTGGGGTAGGCTAGTGTTATGGTAAGGCCCTGCAGGACTGTGCAGATCTTGGATTTGGAACACGGGAACATATGAAAATATTATGTATTTGTACTTCTTGGGAGGCTTGTTAGTTGACAGGGTTTGGGCCGAGGCATGTCTGAGCCCTCTGTTCAGGCTTCAGACCTTCCACCGACAGGTCTATTACGGGGGACCATAGTAAATAGGACCACATATTGTATTAATAGTATAAACAAGGGAATACACAGGTATTTGTCCGTACCGTAGGTCCTATTTACTATGGTCCCCCGTAGTAGTCGGGTTACTCAACGCTGCTATTCCGATGAAGAGCCCAGCACGCGTGAATAATACAGCGGGGTCCGTCTCACGATAGTACTGCACGTAGCGGATGTGGCCGGAGATGTTTGCGTTTCCGAGCAACCTCTCAGCACGGGTTGCAATTTCCGTCCAATGTTCAATTGCCGAGGTGTATGCGCCTGCAATCACGCCTGTTTTCGCTGTCGTTTCGTGTTCCTTCCGTTTCTACTGTACTAGCATATGGGTTGGGGCGATCAACAATCTTAGACACACGCTATGGGCAAATTTACTGCTGTACATTCAGTTCTACTCCCGATACATGCCTTTATTCTTTAGCTCCGAGATTCCATCAAACATTCTCGCTGCTGGTCATTTGCCATCCAAAAATCTGCCATCTTATTACTCTCCTCGTCATTTTCGCGACAATTCGAAGATCCACATGGAAAGGCGCCTTGTTCTCGGAATTCGAACCCTGAAGCTTCCGCCAGCAGGTGGTGGAAGCCTCCTGTGAGTCCATCAGTGCCGCTTTGCCATGTACCACCGTGCGTTCGTTCGGCGCCACTCGAACCGCTACGTAACGCGTGACTCTTTAGGGGACCACGACGACACCTCAGCTTCAAGAATACGTCCGCCGTCCTCAGATGAGGGGCGCCTTCTCGGTTCCCTCCTCTGAGACCTGCTGCTGCCACTGCAGCTGGCAGTAGGTGTGCACAGACACCCTTCAACGGGAGGGTGAGCTTGTTCTCGAGGTAGTTGGCCAACCCTCCTCGGGAAGCAAGAGCTGACAGAGCGGCGCACTCTTCTCTCAATTCTTTTTTCTACCTGGTATCTTTTTTTCTGGTACGTAATACGCAGGACGTCGGTTTCGTAAAAAAACAAGAACAATTCTGACAGCCGTTTCATGGGGTTTCCACCGACAAGGCGTCGCCAAGTCGGGGCCCACAACTTTGGTTCTTGCGATCACCTATCCGATGCACCACGAGGGTATATCGCTCAATTGCTCGTGTCGGGCAAGAGGGTAGCAACCGCTCGAGGACAAAGATCGCTCGACCGGAAACGATCGGTGGCAGGAGGGCCAGCCCTATTCTCCTGTTGCATCCTTGCCGGGAGTCGGCAACAAGAGACGAAGGAAAGATTTGTCGAGAGCAACCGTTGCACAATCCCAACACTCCTCGTATTAACGCACAGTAGACTACAGCAGCAGTGCAAGCTATTCGCAGCCTTCATCTCTGCGTCGTGCAGGGGCAGCAGCAGCAATAGCAACATGATGATGGGCGCGCTGACTTCGACCGTCTTCCTTGGTTTATGCCCGGCCATGGGCAATGCGTTCGTCGTCCGGGCGCGTAGCCCCACCCCGCCGGACTCCGCTTGGAAGGGGCAAGCTTCCTCTGGCTTGGGCCCGCCTCTTGGGGTCGGTGGCAGGAGGCTCGGCACCGATGGTGCGCTTTTCCCTGTTTCCCAAGCAGGCTGCAAGGATGCAGAGGGCTATGCCTCGTGGTGCAGCCGAAGCAACTCCGCTTTGCATGTGTCCAAGGGGGTGGAGGTGAGAGCGTACCGCCGAACGTTGCCTTCCACGTCCAAGCCAGGCGCAATCATTGTGATCAAACCAGAAATGATCGAAACCCCCCCCCTCGAAATACTACGGACTTATGCTTGCACACACCTCAGGTATATCGTGATTCGCCCGACGTGTGGATGTTATACGAGTCAAGTCGCATACACGCAATACCAGGTAGACCTTTCGTGCTACTGCTGTGCGAAAAAAACATAGTCTACGGCAATTCCAAGTCGTGTGCCCCCCAAAACGTTGGTGTAACGTGTCCAACAACAATGTAGACCGCTGGAAAACAGGTGTACGAATGAATGCGCTGCTGCGTTTTGTAGTTTGTACCAAATACTTCGAAGTAGAAAAGCAAGGTGTCTTTTAATAGTTGTGATCCAGTATATATCACAGCATCATCGAGCTTCCTAATCATACATATTGTTGCTGGGGGTGAGGTAGGCCGGAGCATCGGAGCACACAGGCTATCGGTTAACCCGGCAATCCAGCTCCAGGCGGTGTAGGGTAAACGAACAGCGGTGCTTCATGGTGATGAAATATTGGATCCGACAGTATAGCAGTGTGTACTATCACTACTACTGGTAAGTTCTACTGCTGCAGTGTGCAACGGACGCGCCTCCATTCCTTCTCTGGTCCGTTTTTCTTTTTCGCTCATAGCATCAAAATGGATCTCAAAACGGTCGTGCTTTTAGCCAGCAGCTGCTTCATATCATGACGCGTTCTACGATAGAGGTAGCACATTTCCGCTATTATAGTGCTTTCTGAATCACGGGGTTCCTTAACCCAAAATAGTAGGAATGCCAATCTTGCTTCGAAAAATGACGGTTTTTGCACACTTGGGCCACAGGATTATATCGGGATGCAATTTGATTTCCACTGAAGTCAGCGTTCGGGTGAGGTATGGAGCTCTTCAAGTGAGGAGCCTCAGAAAAATTAGGGTGAACCTCTATCGTAAAACGCCTCTCATCTCAAACCAGCACCATCTATCTCATCTATTTATCTCACGCACCTCTTTCTATCTGCCCATTGCACCGCACTGCTGCTGCTGCTGCTGGTCTATGACTTGCTGCGCCCTGCACCTCTCTCCTGCACCAAGCCTGACATCATCGAAGGCGGTAATGCCACCGCCCCGATTTTCAGAGGGGTGGGCGACGAGGAGGGGGATGAGGACCGGGGGGTTCCAGCAGTGCCCCTGGATGAAGAGGGGGTGGTGCAGGACCATTCCACGGTAACTATCGAGGGTTTTCTGTCATCTCACGAGCCTTTACTGGGGGAGCAGCTGAGCTCCGCTGCCGACGACTCCTTGCCCATCCAAGGAGGCGATGTCGCCGGTGGACACCACGACACAGGCAGCACGCAAGGTGAGAGAGTATAGGGGCGCCCAATAGACCGCAGCAATGACCAGCGAACGTGAGTACTGTTTGGGAGTTGGTGCTGGGGTCCAAACCCCATGGGGGTCGAAGTTTTGAGTGTATTTGCAAACCTAAAAAAGAAAAAAGGAATCATTTGCTGAGAGCACCTATTGTAGTAGCGTGGGTAGGCGCAATCAAACAGACGCGAGTCGACGAGGGAAAAAAATGCCCAAGTTTTGTGCCGATAAAAATGCAGGCAACAACCGTAGGGGGGAGGAGGGAGGAGAGCCTGCTATATGAACCCGGATCTGGGTTACGACTATCAAAAGGAAGGACAGAGAACATATGGGCAGATAAACAAGGGCCCGTATTAACGAGGGAATATGGAATCCAATTTGGAAACATGTGAAATCTAATTTGTTTTTGTTGGTCTAACAATTCAGACCACTTATTATGGGGGATTCTTTCTGTGCTCCTAGAACTGAGTTTTCAGGCCAAATATCCGCGTTTTACTCGGCGGGACAGTAAATAACACCGGTAGCTTCCTCAGAATGCTTCCCGGAATTTTCCGAGAGCTTTCGGGAACAGTTTCCCGTTCCTCCACAGTCCTAGTTTGATTTTTCGAGCAACCAGTTTTCTCTGGAGGGTAAAAAATAATAAGATTTATCGAAACTGGAGCCAGGAATAGTAGATATTTGTGGATATTTGGTGAAAAATCATGATGTCAAGTACGACTCTGGAGAAACGGCGAGCTGTTCAACAAATCTCTCGGAAGACTAAGGGGAACATGCTGAGAATCCTACCGCTTGCTCCCAAAGGTTTATCTCGTACAAACACGGAAAAATACTTGTTTAGTTATCATATTTAAACATGCCCTCATCCGTCCATACCCACTACAGCCAGGCCACATACCACCGTGGGGTACGAAAAGGATGATCGAATTATTTTGAAAGTGTCGATGCACGAGTACGCGTGAACATATGCCCGCAAACCAAGTAACATAGTGCGCTCAAACACCTTCCGAGCCTTGAAAAGGCGTGTATCCGGATGCCTTGGGACCTGGGATGTCTTGGAGAGGGATCGAGCTGATCACACTTACGTCCAGCATCGCTACACGCAGGTCAATCGATAACACATTGATAACCATATACTTCGAAGTATATACATTAATTTTATGTTCGCCATTAGCCACAGTCGGCGACTTTCCCAACTCCCAGTTTCTTATGTGTTACGGCTCTAGTACCAAACATCATCCGCAGCAAACCTGAGGATAGGCAAGCAGTGTGAAAAGCACCTTGGTAGATGAAGTAGCGGCGAATACAGAAAAACGCCTTTTAACTGTTTTTCGCCAACGGCGAACCGAAAAAGGTGCCCATATACCAAGGTAGCCTACGGCGAATCGAAAAAGGTGCCTTTTTTTTTTTTTTTACCACAGGCGGATAGAAAAAGGGCCTAAGTCAATTTTTAGGCTGCGGTGAATTCAGAAAGGGGGCTCATTTGTTTCACCGCTAAAGGCGAATTTGAAAAATGTTTCAAAATAATTTTTCGACTACGGCGAACAAAACAGGACGAAACAATTTTTTGGACTTGCGGCCAAAACAATTGCGCACCTAAAATCGCGTGTTGCTCTGCGTGCAACCAGGCCCTCCGCGGCTGTAGCGAAAAACGGCTGTTTTGACCAAAATGTTGGGCCAGCGCAACAGCGCAACAACTACATATCAGCACCGGTACACATAATAGTTTAAGCACATCGTACACCTCGAACGAGAAGGAGAGGAAAAGTGAAGTCGGGGCAAGTTTGAATCAGATACATGTGTATACGTACAGATGCACAGAGTGGAACATGCAGTGCGTGGCCTCTTGGCCTCTGATGACTCAAAATAAGCAAAAACAGTTGAAAGCCCGTGAACAAAGTAGACAAAGCCATGTGCACCTGACACATTCCAAGCCAAAAACAGGTACGATGTGAGGCTGGCCGATGGCAGGGCTCCTGGCGTGTGTTTTGAACTTGGTTTCCGGGTTATCTGGTTTATTTTTGTTCGGCTAAAACCAAACAAAAAATAACTATTAATAGTAAGACTGTAGTCGATACGTGGTATGATTTAGATAGATACTTGAGACATCGAGAAGGTTTCGAACAGAAGTATCTGCGAGGTGTTCTACGATAGAGGCTCACCCTAATTTTTCAGACGCTCCTCACTTGAGGAGCTCCATACCTCACCCGAAAACTGATTTGGGCAAAAATCAAATTGCATCCCGATCAATAATCCCATGCCCCCAAGTATACAAGAACGTAATTTTTCGAAACATGATTGGCATTCCCACGACTTTAGGTTGAGGAACCCCGTAATTCAGAAAAAAAAAATTGCGGAAATATGCTACCTCTATCGTAGAACACGCCCTGCTTGAAAAGTGCAGGGGTGCCAGTCGACCCTTCCTCGGCGACGGTCGAAGACCAAGCATAACGCTACTACTCCGTAACAACCGTATTTAATCTATGCACAGTGCAACCAATACATGCGCCAGCCGATATAGGAACCTCAACGCAACCGCCCCCAGAGTGGCAGCAATCCATCGCTAGACTACAAACCATAGGATCACCCGTTTGGTTACAGCAGTAGTGCCCTAATAACCTTCTGATAAGGCATGCCACAACAAGAAACTCTAGACGCAACCCTTCCGGGGGAGATAGGGATTCCAAAGAGGTTACACCGAAGATACTCTGTAGTTTGGAACTCACTCGCTTGTTCTCGAAGGAGACAACTACCCCATACATGGGCTAGTACCCCGGTTTCTTATCAGAGAGGCGGTACTGCTGTATGCTCTATGACAGCAGCAGCGGTTTTACGATCATATACAGCCCATATCACAGGAGTCATCCGTACTACCGGTGCATCGCTTTTTTTTTTTTGTTATGCATGAGCCCATACTTTGCATAGCCAGTAATAATAGTAAAGTAATACAGCACATCAGTCGTAGGCAAGACCAACATTTGGGTCGTAAGGTTGAGTTGACGAATTTGCTTTTTCTTTTTATCAGTACATACTATTTACAGCAGTGGTGGTGGCCCCGAGCAGAGGTGGGCACCGTTCGAGAAAAAGCTGGTTATCGAAAACTCGTCAGGCGTCTGCGACTGATCGGTTCTTAACTTTTGATCGTAACCCTTTTTTTTTGCAACAACAGTTTTGGGCAACCTCCTATACCAAAACAAGTACGTAGCGATACACTCTGTAATCGTACCAGAATAAAAGTTGGGCACACAAGGTAACGAACAGCACCAAATACGCGCAGGGGAATGAAAAAAAAACTGCGAATCGATGGAAACAACCTGCAAATCAAGGGGGTCGAAAAATTATCACCCGTGGTTTCCAATATTTCGGAGGCTTTTAGAACGTTAAAAAAACAATCCCGGCTTGACTTTTTTTCGAAATAACAGACAAATCGGAAAAATGGGAACGAAGCCTAAAATGAGAACCAAGCCGTATCTCCAGAACCATGTGGTGTATCAGATAACCAAAATGATCCTGCGAAACCCCTTGGCCAGCCCTGTGAGAGGAGCTCGTCAGAACGGTCATGCTCCATCTCGTGCCTTCGGGTGGGCGCAAAAAGCGATATACGCTGGCTCTATTGTGATTTCTCTAGATGCTGGCTACCGCGGCGATGCCGAGGACTTCCAGCCTGAGCGACAGCTCATTCGAAGGCTGCTGTACAGCCCCACAGGACTGTCAACTTTTTTTCTTGGAGTTGTACACAATTGGTTTGCTTTCTAAAAAAAAACGTCCGTTCTCATTTTTTGTTTTGTTCCCATTTTTCCGATTTGTCTGTTAATTTCGTATTTTCATGTTCGGCTTGTCTTCATGGAAAACTGCTGTATACGTACCAGTATACATGTACACGAAAAAAACGTTTTTTTTCTGCCTCTTGTCTGGATGGCGCGCAGTTCCCGAAACTACGCTCGAAGACAGGGTGAACGAGGCCTTGAAGTCGATGATTCACGATGCCCTCTCCGGACGGCCGGCTTCGAACGTGGCGCTAGACGATGATGTCAACGACGCCATTGGATCGATGCTTCACGATGCTTTCTCTGGGCGGCCGGCATCACAGGCCTTCTCGGCGTTGCTCGGGGGCGGAGGGGGGTCGAAGGATGCTGATGCGGGACGACTGCGGGAACCCGCCATTCCTGCAATCGGAAGCGATACCATGATCGACGACGACGACGTCAGCAGCAGCAGCCTGGTGGTGGCATATGACGACGTCGTCCGGGCGACATCTGAGCTCCACGTGGACTGGTCAAAGGTGCGCTCTCGAACAGCAGCAGACCGAGCTGACATGGTTCATACGATCTCCACATCATATTCACCCAGAGGCTATGCCATTCTTCGACGTTAAGTCTATAATTTGTACGTAATTCGCAGAGAAAGAAGGTGTGCGCTGCCAGTTCTCCCATGGCACTGATGCCGCCTCGTGTCCGTGCTGTACTTGCAAGGCACTTACAACAGTGATACTAGTCGGACAGCTCGCTTTTTATCGTTAGATGTCCTACACGCGCGTCGGTGCAGCTCTGAGCTGTGCTGCTGCTGCGCTTCGTGCTTGACTGTTTGTGTGCGGTGTCTCCGACACTACCCAAGGAGCTGCTGAATTGTAACAACATCAACAGCAACTTTAATATTAATAGTACACATGTCTACGATATTAGTGGTATACACACAGTATCAGGCTTTCCAGGAGGCATGTCTGTCTGAATCTGTATACTATTGATGGTATGTTTTGTGATGAATACCTTGAAAAACGAAGCTACTGGTGATGACAGTATACATCAGTACCTTATCGTGTTCCTTCAAATCGTGTTCACTTATTACCGAGTAAATCAACCGCATGCATGTTGATCATATGATCAATAACACCACATAGTTCGCTGTGTCTGGTTTATTTAAATACCACTGGTAGTGTAAATAGCATGGCATGACCCATGCTGATCAACTACTGCAGTGGACTCCGCAACATTGGTGGAGGGTGGTCGCGGTATTTTGGTGGTTCCAGGATCATGTCGGTAATGTCACCTCTTCCCAGGGATTGACACCCAATGAAATTAACGGCTGTCTTACGTATTCATGGCTAGGAATTAACATTGCGGTGAGATAATGTTTTGGATTTTCCGGAGAAAAGGTGTGCTGAGCGAGTCGGTAAATTCTGACCGTTGTTCTCCAAAGTCTTGCCGTCAGGTGTACGAGCATGGCTGCGGTCGAGATCCACTTTCAACATGAACAGATTGGCAGTAAACGAAAGGCCTTACTGCTGTCCATCGCCTGGGGTTCAGGTTGGAGCCAGCCCTCGGCCCTCGGACGTCAAGTTCCCCTACATTGCAGTGGAGTACCATAACATCATGTGTCATTGAATGCATGGCCAGCATATCCATCCGTGTGTCAGAGCATCTCATACCTGTCCGGCTTTCACCGTTTTTGCACCCTCCGTCTTTGCCCACTAACCCGCCCATCCGCCCACCCATCCACCGGCCAGGTATTTGAGCGGAACGCGTACAACGAGGTGGCCGTTTTCCGCAAGGCGGGACAGGGGCGGAGGCCGTGGGTCAAGAGGATTTGGGGGCCGGTCCGACGAAAGGGGCGGTAAACGCCTACCGCTCTTTTTAGAGTCGATTCGACACTATGCTATGATATGCTGTGCTATGCCGTCCCACGTTTAAGCCTATACGGACAGTCGCTTCTCTCCGATTCTATTTTCATTTTTTTTGCCGTATGTACGCATATATATTGCGACCGCGTCCGGTGTTGAAGCCACTAGTCTGGTCGCCTGATGCCATACATCCGGGTGTTTCCCTTTTGTCGGTAGCTCTGTGCCGCTAGTGGCACGCGTTTTTTTGGTTTTTTTTTTGGTCGGAAGATATGTCGACTCCCCCCTGTGTCTTCGTCGGGAGTGTTGTGGGTAATCTGGCCACTCATGGCGAGGCACATGAGTGTGAGGCTTTCTTCTGCGGTTTAGACGACACGGTTTAGTCCCCCCCCCCCTCCCCCGCTCGCTGCGGATATGGTGTGGTAGCCTCGGTGTTTGACGTTTCTCAGTCTTCTTTTTGACGGGTAGGTTTCCTTTGTTCTTTCTCTTTGCCGCGGGGCTTCGTACCCTGCATCTGCAATTCGCGGTTCATGATACGGTGCGTAGAGCTAGTATTTCTTCGAATTTCCCGTGCCTAAGTACGCACGGCTCATAAAGGTAGAAGCTACTAATATTTACGGGGGACCATAGTAAATAGGACCAAATATTGTTAGCAAGAATAAAGAAATATAAAGGTTTTTGCGTGTACCGTAGGCCCCATTTAATGTGGTCCCCCGTAATGGTTCAATAAGATTGCCCTGGAAGGACTGTTGTGTAGGAATGGCGTCTGGAACACGAGAAATGGTGGTGCATTGCCTGGAAGATTTACTCGCATAATAGTTATAGGGGTTCGACGACCCCTCTGTTCAGGTCTTCGACGGAGAGCCCTGGTTCGATCTTACAGCGCTGCTACTGTCTGAAACAGCAGCCAGAACACGTGCGTTACACACTAGAGCCTGATTTATCAGAGAACTTGGAAGATGCTTGTGTCTTGCAGCGACCTCTCTACCTTTTCACAACTGCGCCTGTGTGTTTCTGGGACAAATGTATTGGAAATAGACTAGGACTGTATGCAGCACAAGACAAAAGTGGTCGCAGTTTCCGCCCAATAATGAGCCAATACAGCGTCGGCTGTCATTGTTTTAAGGGGACACTAGCACCCTCAGGAATGCGTCGTCAAGCGCCCGCGCGTAGGCGTTTCGGTAGCACATACCCACGACTTGAATTTGGGTAAGGGATTGACAACCAAGATCCTTATTTCATATTATTATTAGTAAAATGGTCGAATGAAATATACAAAAATCCTGAGACTTTTAGCCCTTTTTATCACTTTTTTGGGGTCCCAATAACATACTACTTATAGTGGGAATGTAGTTGTGCCTCCCCCAGGATCTTCAACGACGACTGCTGAAGAGCCACATCATCAACCTGGAGAACAGCAACATTCTAGTGAAGGCCATTTCTTCTTTGGTGACGTAGCCATTGTGCTATGCTCTCTTGCGTGAAATGAAACATTTGAGCGTTTTCGCGAGCGTTTTTTTGCCAACTCTCTCCCAATTTCGAGTACACGGAAACACCACGTGGGTCGTTTCTGGCTGCCTACGACTGACTGCCGTCTGGCGCACCTGATTCCCTCACACACCCCATCAGGAGCATCTCTCAATTTTGCGGGCTGTTGTTCCCTGTAAAGAGATGTAGCTGTCCTTAAGTGAAGTGCAAACGTTCAGTTAGGCGTTGTTTCTTGTCTCATTTTGTGCACCCCAAATCTCGACCAATTTCAACTACTGCAGCACCTGTAAGCCGAGGTGTAGGCCTCTGTTGAGAACCTGCGGGAGATCAATATCACGAGCCAGCCGAAGTTCTAAACGCAGCGTGTGTCAAAGCAGCGATGTTTTTTTTTTCGTTCCGATAAAGCATCTATTACGATGGACCATAGTTAATAGGACCTACGGTACACACAAAAACCTACGTATTTACCTGTTTTTAATAACAATATTTGGTCCTATTCACTATGGTCCCCCGTAATAGATATTAGACTGACCGGAAACCCGGGGACCAGGAGACGCTTGGGGGCGCCAGCGTGGCCTTGACTAGTTGTCCAGGTTTCGCACCTTCAACCAAGTTTGATTTGTTTTTCGCCATTGGTGTCTAGTTTCTTCGAAGAACTCACACGAAGTTTTACGCTAGGCGTCCGTCCTGTGGAGGCAAGCCGTGTGGATATAGCTGTCTTCCGTCCTCCACCCTGATACATGCCTCTCGATTCGTCAGCCATAGGTTCCATCCAGTTTATTTCCCACTGCTCGTCGACTTTCTTCGTCGAAAATCGGCCAATTCACGCGCTTGCCCTTTCAGCGATCGACAAACATTCAGAAAAAGCGTCTTATTGTTCTCGCGATTCGAACCCTCTTCAGCCGGCAGGGGTGACCGTCTCCTGCAAGCCCACCAGCGCCGCATCCTCATGTACCACCGTGCCTTCGGCACCCCTCGAATCGCGAGCTCGTGGCTCTCTGGTGACAGCCACGCCACCTTGGCTGTATATATCACATCCGCTATCCCTCCGGCGACGGGCGTTGCTCTCCCGGGTTCCTCTTCTGACAACTGCTGCTGCTGCTGCTGCTGCTGTAATTGGCAGTGGGGGAGGGCAAGTAGAGCATACTTCAACGGGGGGGTGGCCCTGTGTGTTGAGGGGCTGGCCACACCTCCTCAGGAGGCAAGGGCTGAGAGGGTAGCGAGCACTTCATCTGAATCAGTCAGTACGAGGAGTTTTTGGTCGGACCGCCTACGAGTACATACATAAAACGGAAAAAGTGAAACGGCTCTCAGGCCTTCCATGGGTTTTCACACCGTGAGGCATCACCAAATCGGGGTCCAGGGTTCATGATCTTGATTCTTGCGGCGCAGCGTCACACAGAAGGCTGTATCGCTCCATCGCTTCTGCCGCGCAGGAGGGAAACAGCCGATTGTGGGTAAAGATCGCTTTACCGGAAGTGATCGGTAGCAAGAGGTTCAACCCTTTTCTCTTGTTGCATCCTTGCTGGGAGCACGGAACCAGACGCTAGGGGAAGATTGTTCGAGACTTGCCGTTGCACCAATTCGAATACTCCCACGAGCTCGTACCAGGTACCTGGTAAACACGTACCAGGGTAGACAATAGCAAGCTCCTATCTAGCCTTCATACCCGCGGCCTACAGGGGCAGCAGCAATAGCAGCAACACCAGGACGATGATGGGCATGCTGACTCCGTTTGCCTCCCTCACCATGTGCCTGGCCATGGCCGACGCGTTCGTGGTGCGGGTAGGCAAGGTCACCTCGGCGGACTATGGTCGGACGAGGCAAGAGTCCACGAGCTCGCCTCTGGGTGCCGATGGCAGGGGGCTGGGTGCCGGTGGTTTTCTTTCGCAGGTCGACGGCAACGCTGCTGTGGAAGCTAAAAAGAGGATGCAGCTCCGAGTGCCTTCATCACAGGATTTTGCCGCGGTGGGCAGCCGGAGCACCGGCGCGCTGCACGTGTTCAAGGGCTTAGAGGTGAGAGCCTATCTCCAATATTTCCACTACCCCTCCGACCATGGGAGCAAATATATTACAGCAGCAGACCGGTCTTTTTAGGCCCGTCAAGGTCGGTTCTGACCATAATATACTGGTTTTAGTATGGGGGGCGGTCAGTCAAGGGGTCAAACCACCGTCCTTCCGGACCAACCATGGAGACCCTTCCTAACCGTATACCGTACCTACTGCAGTATACTGTAGTTCGAGCATGGTGATGCCATCTGCACCTATAATATAAAATAACGTTCGAGTCAAATCGTGCGTACTATATATTGTATGCTACTGCAGCTACTACTGTTACTGCTGTACGTGAAACCTGTTTCCTGCTGCAGAAAAATTCCGACCATTATTCCAACTAAGTGTAGTACTGCTGTACGGACAGCAGTATTTTGCTCCCCAAACAAATGGGCGCAATGCATACCTCACATGTATGTGCTCTGTGGTAGCCCGTGCTTTTTGTACGGAATGAGAAACAGGCCCCCGCTGATCGTTAGTGTGAAGATCCTCCTCGTCATCTGCGTTGCTGGGACCACAGGGAAGACGGGTCATCGGAGCATACTACTGTCTGTCGTTTACAAGTAACGCAGCTACTATGGCGTCCGTGAAAAAAACAAGAGCAGTGCTCCGCGGTGTTGGGTGTTGGTGGGGTACTCTACCTATCATGTACATTACTACCTGGTACTTGGTTATACCATATCATAGACTATTAATAGAATACTCGAAAATCAGTATTGATGCGCACTGTTACCTACCTGGTATATGACAGGTACATATATGCTGCTTTTGGAGCAGTATTTAATGTACCTTGTATTTATTTACATAACGGATCGAAGATCGACGCTTTGGGTTACCCGACATAGATTCGAATACTTGAAAGTCAGGATTAACCTATATGCCAGGTACCGCTACTTGTGGAGCAGTATATCATTTACCCGGTACAACTGATCGAGGATCGACGCTTTGGGCGACCTGGTATGATATATCATATATATGACATATTCTTTGGACGATCGTTTTCATTGCAGATTTTGTTTTTTCGCTCTAAAATCGGATACATCTGAGCATTTTGGTGTCTTGATACAGTATCAACACCATCACGATTGTGCCTCGAAAAAATACTGCTACACGATAACTTGGTTGTGACTTGGAAGAGTAAAACATCTGGCGTCAAACACACTCTACCAATGGAGGTAACAGAGGATCACGATCATCTCGTTATCGTTTGTTGCTTTGTTTGACAACCACGGCCACTGCTCCACCGCTCCTCTGCTGTCGCTTGCGCACTGCACCCTGCACTATGGCTATTCTGCGCCAAGCCTGAGCTCATCGACGACGGCAATGCCACCGTTCCGGTCGTCGGGGGGGTGGGTGGCGAGGACGGGGGAGACTCGGGAGTGGCCTCAGCGTCCCAGAATGAGACGGCGATTCAGCACCGCATCACCGTGGCTTTCGACGAGCTGACCTCCTATGAGCAGACATTCGGGGAGGAAATGAGCGTCACGGCGATTTCCTCTGCTGCTCATGAGTTGGTCTCAATGACTCAAAAGGAGAATGATGACAGCACTCACGGTGAGAGACTCCTCCTGGCCGCCTTTTCATTGCCTGCCATAGCTCATGTCGTGCGTAATTGTTCTTGTCCCGCAGATTGTTACACCTCACGAGGGTCGTGGTTATCACGATGATAGATTGTACGCTACTCTCTGGATTTTATTTGCTTTTGTTTCCATCCCATTTATTGTCTTCGCCCTTATTTTCTCGCTCCTTTTCCTATTTCGGGGGTCCATAGTAAATAGGACCCAATATTGATAGTAAAAATAGGTAAATACATATGTCTTAGTGTGTATCGTAGGTCCTATTAACTATGCCCCCCCCGTAATAGTCGTAACTCAAACCCGAGGTTACAAGGTATGATAGGCTCTTCTCGCCCCCCCCCAAAACAAAACGGTTCTTGTCTTGCATTTTTATCGCGCGAAGGCTTCGGCCCATTATTTTCTCGTCGACTGGCATCGAATCGCGCCTACCCACGCTACTACGCGCTCTCAGCAGTTGATTCCGTCTTGTATTTTTTTTTAACTAAAATAAACTAAAAAAGTTCGACCCGTCCGTGTAGGATTTAAACTCCAGTACCAACTCTTAACCCTTTTAGAACCGCAGTCCCGTTTTGGGGACAAACCACTCAAATTCTAAGTAATTTGTCCCCAAAACGGGACTGCGGTTCTAAAGCGGTTAATATCATCCGAGGGTACCACTAAATAGCCCAAACATGCTGTCTCGAATCACGGCGTTGAATTGGCTATCAAAACCATGCTCGTAGTGAGGACCAGTTTGCCCGGGAACCAACAAGTGAAGCGAGGAGGCTCCCGAAACGTATCCCTCTTCATAGCGGCCAACCATTTTATTTCTTACGTACGTACCTTGTATCAAGTTCCTCACTCTGGCTGGGTGCGTCTGATGCCACGGAGGAACCGTACCCACCTCTCATCCCCGCGTTTCCGGTTGACTCTAACATTTAGATGTTTTTGTCGGGTTGGAAATCCTGCCGCTTTTTTTGACACGCTGCACTTTAGGATTCGTGACTCGGCAGCAGTTGGGTGTACGAGCTTAGATAGTGTCCTATCTATTAATACAAACTGCAGCTTGTGATTATCTCGAGATTTCCCGAGGGTGGGTTTTCAACGGACGTCTACACCACCTCGACGTTCGGGTGCTGCAGTGACAAAAAATTGGTCCTTATTCGGAAGGCAAAAAATAAGACATACAGACAACCCCTAACTAAACGTTTGCACTTCACTTAAGGACAGCTGCAGCTCTTCACGAGCAACCATAGTTAGTTTGCGAAGTTGAGGCACGCTCTTGATGGGGCATGTGGGAGCGTTCGGCGTGCCAGAGAGCAGTCGTAGACACCCAGAAACGACAGAAGAGGCGTTTTTGCGTACACGGAGTTAGGAACCAGCAGCACAAAACAAATGCGATATCGCGCAATATTTCATTTCACGCGCCGGCAGGTTCTGTAGTACGATGCGACGAAAAAACAGATTTCACTAAACGTTGGTTGGTCTCCAGGCGGATATTTTCAACCACAGAGCTCTCGTATACGAAAGGCCTGCGTACGAAGAATGTTCGATCCCGTGAGAGGTGATACAGTACATCATAGGACTAAAAAAGGGCAAAAAAAAAACCTAAGTCCCTGGATTCTTGTTTATTTGGAGCATTGTTTATGGAATTTGAAGGTACATATCTTGCTTTCAAATTCCTCCTTCTATTTCCAAGTTTTTGCTTTTTGCTGCAATGCCTACGCGCGCCCACTCGACAGCAGGTTCCTGTGTGTTTATCCGTACCCTTAATTGATGGCATAGCAGTAGTCTGTGTATCCTTTGTGTCTGAGCGGAAGTCCAGCCTCTGTTGGCCCACTATGACACCCACGCTGCGCCGACCGCCATGAGTTCGGTATCATCAGACGCGAGCAAAACAAGGCACGCGCACTGCTGGCAGTATGACGGCAGACTCGCCAGTGTTCACAGAGCAAGCTGTGATCGAGTGACTGGTGTGGGGGCTTCGCGATGGGAGCATCAGCTGCTTCACTTGGGATGTTGTGTTATTTATATCTCCCTCAAATAGTAACCTTGTGTAATACCTGGTAGTTGTTTTCCCCGTAACACACAGTGAGTCGAGCCCAACTGTCGCGAATGCCCGGCCCACAAAGCATGCCGCACTACAAAACTGGGAGCCCGCGTCAGACATTCTCCCAGCTCCATTGTTTTATCCCACCGCTCCGGGCTTGCGCTCTCTCTGTCACCCCCGCATCATCGGCCTCGGAGAGGTTACAGCATAGTATCACAACCGGTGTTTTGGTTGAGAAAATACACAAACCACGCCCGACGCGTTTTACGATAGAGGTAGCAATTTTCCGCTAAAACGTTTTCAGAATTACGGGTCTCCTTAACCCAAGCTCATCGCGATCCCAGTCTGGTTTCGAAAAATTACGTTTTTTATACTTGGACCATGGCATTGTTCATCGGGATGTGTTTTGATTTTTTTACTGAGGTCAGTTTTCGGGTGACTTACTAATAGTATGGATCTCCTTCAGTGAGGTCCCTCATACTATTTAGGGCGAACTTCCATCGTAGAACGCCTCGCCGCGTTTATCCTAACACCTCGGCAGAGCCACTGACGAATCAAATCGCGCCGATACTTAGAAGGTACGCCACTACACGTCGTTTGGCACGTATACTCCAACTATTATTTTTTGTTGGGCCATCTCGCCCGCTTTTTCATACGCTCGTGCGGTCGTATGGCTGCTGTTCTATTGATAGGTGCCATTTTTTTTTCGGTCGCCTGATCATCCTTAGAGTTTGTGTCTCAATGGGGTCTCACGTTTTAAGCATTTTTCCAATATAGGGGTCAGGAAGTTCATGGCCGTGTCGACTCTTCCAAAACGGCCCTTGCTTGCAGCACTTGTGTTCACTTGTTGCTCCCCTGCTTCTTGTGCCCGTCGGCTGTTCACTCGTCGTCCGTAACTCGTTTCAGTTTTCTCGGACGACACGGACGCTACCACCGACGCTGAGATCACCACCGATGCCGACATCACCCGCGTTGCCGACCTCCCCACCGACGACAGCCTCGCACGCCTGAACCAGGAACAGGTGCCGCACGAAGCCTCTCCGGACACCATCAACGACGAGAGCCGCGGCATGATGAGCGACGACACCGCAGTCGGCAAGGAGCTCCCGTTCGAGCTCACCGCCGGCGGTGTAGCCAGCGTAGTGGACCTCGTGATGGAAGGTGCGTTTGACGACGCCCTGGAGGCCGTGTCGCACGACACCAACGACAACGCCCTTCATGAGGAGCTGCAATTCTACCTCGCCGCCCACGGTCTCATCGACGTGGCAAGCATCTGGCGGTTTGACCCCGTGATCATGACGGACTATGCGGTTGCCGACGAGGCTGCGGCCGTGCCGTACGACGACATCCCCGATGGGGAGACGTCTAACGCGGAGGTTTTCGAGGAGCCCGTGAACGACCTGGTTTTTTCCGTTCTCCGCGACACCCTCGCCAGGAGTACGGCATCCGAGGACATGATGCTCGACGCTGCCATGGACGACTTCATGAGGTCCAAGCTGCACGACGCCGTCTTCGGGCGGACGGCATCCGAGGCCGTGGATCTCGCAGATGCCCTGGACGGCATGATCACGAACCTGCTGCACGACGCCTTTTTCGGGCCGGAACCATCAAAGACCGTATCTGCATTGGCCAAGAGCGCCGACGACAGCCAGCTGGTGGTGGATGACTACGTCCAAGCGGTGGCGGAGCTTTACGATAAGTTCAAACAGGTGCGCGTTCGAACATCAACAGGCCGAGCCGACAAGATCGACACCGGACGCATGCCATCTTCATTCCCTAATTGTACGAGTACCAGATCTATCGCAGGGGTGGGAAAACAACGAGTGTCGCCGTCTCTCCCATGTCACCGAGGCCGCTTTTTCCTCATATTGTATCACTACGACTAGCAATCGTTGGGCACCTCGCCTTTTATCGGGGATACCCTCGGCATGCGTCGGTGAAGCTCCAAGCACCCCTGCTGCGCTTCTTCCCCCTCTTTTTGGATGTCATACCCCCGATTCTAATTCGGAGCCATAGTTTTGTTCACGACGGCTCTCGTGCATTGCCTTTTCACCTATTTCGGCATCTCAGTACATTTCAGCCTCTCACTGGCTAGTTTCGATGTTGTTGCCGCCGCGCCGCCGCAGCAGCAGCAGCAGCATCAGCAGCGGAATACCGCACTAGTATGTCGCCATTGAATGTCCGGCCAAACTCTAACCGTGCGCTATCACGGCATATCCCTCAACCCTTCGCGCTTCCCGCCCCCCCCCCGCCCCCCCCCCGCCCCCCCCCGTCTCCTTTTTGCCGACCGTGCGTGCCTGTCTCGGGATCACCCCTACATGCGGGCCAACACCAACGACGAACGCCAGGCGAGGCGCCGCAGCCCGGACGACGGAACGCCCGTCGTCCTTAAGGCCGGGAAGGGGAGGGGGGGTTGGATGAAGAAGCTTTGGAGGAGGATTCGACGAAAGGGGCGGTAAACGCCTACTTCTTCCTTTTCGGGCCGGTGTTGGCTACTACACACCCCCCACCTCTGGGCCTAGACGGCCGACGTTTTACTTCGGTTCGAGATTTTTTTTTTCCATACATAGCGTTTCTGATGCTTCAGGCCCCTTCTCATGGGATAGCGACCAATCATGTGGGACGGAATCTATCTTGTTGCATCGTTATCGTCGAATTTGGCTCGCAATAAGGTCAGAATAAGTGTTAAGCCTACAGTAGTAGTCGTTGGCATCAGTCCGGCATTTTCCCAAGGAACCCCTTGGGAAATGTTTCATTTCGAAGTCAGCGCAGTTTGAGATTTATCCGTGACTCCTGCGCAAACCAATTCCACGAAAAGCAGGCCCCCGTTGGTACGTTTGTGGAAGCGGGCCAATCGGGAAAACACAAACTGTGCCGATTTTGATTCGGAAAAGCTCCTAGGAGAGATGCTGGACTAATTCCGAGAGCCAGTTTGCTGATTTTGACGGCAACGTATGCACACAACGGGTCGGTCCCACCGGCGGTTCGTTTCCCGTAGGATGCGGCCTTACTGGCAGTATTTGCTAACGCCAGAGGCGTTTTCCGTCAGTTTTTTTCGCTGTTTCGTGCTATACCTCTGCGCCTCCACCCTTTACCGTTAGTCGAACGTATCCCTTTATATTCTATGTTGTCCTGCCGATCCCTCCCCCTCTCTTCGTCGGCGGTGGTTTTGGAACGCTGCCCGCTCATTGTCATAGCGAGCAGAATGAGTGCGGGGGTATTGCTTCGCATATTCCTACGATACTCCTGCTACGGCAGAAGAGGGCGCGAAGGGTGCCAGCGGAGACTAAGGAGGCTGGGGGGGGGGAGGCAGCCGTACGTATACCGCGGTCAAAGTGAATGAGACGTTGATGGCAAATCGTGAGGCAAGGTTCCACCTCGATTGGCAGCCGGGGTCTACACGGCGGCCTTGATTATTTTTTCTCTTTTTTTTTTTTTCCCCACCGCCCTTTCTCCCTGTGTTGTTTCTCTCCCCCTGAGTACACTGACTATAGCGCGCAAACGTGTGCCTCCTTTTCTTCCGGTAGATTTTGTTTGGCCTTTCTCGTCGTGCCATTCCTTCCGTTTCTTGATAGCGTTTTTCGTTTTCTTTTTTCGTTTTCCCTTCCTCGTGGTCTCCTTGCTTTCGTTTCGTCCTTAATTTTTGTTTCAAGGTTTCCTTTATTTCAAGGGCCTTGATAAACTAGCAGATTCGAGGCGCGGCAGGGGTTGTTGAAGGCCGAGTCGTTGACCTAGCTTCTGTTAGTTCGTGGAAACAGCTCGTTCTCGAAGCTGCCACGCTTCTGTAGCTGCTGCCTAACAGGGCGGGCTTCGTAGTGGTAATTTATCTGGAAGTTCTTTTCAAAATCTTGGATTTGGACGACCGGAAGGGTGGCGTAGTACTTGGAAGGTCTCGCATTTCTATCAGGGAACAGGGTTTGGTGCGAGAGGTACAGCCTAGGCGTCCGGTCAGGACTTTCGCCGGGAGCCCTAATAATGGTTGGGTAAGGCAACTCGGCTCTTCCATGGAAGCAACCAGGACATGGGGGCTGCTTTCGTAGTCAAGCGGACGGGGAAGGAGATACTTGCGCCTCCAGGCAACCTCGTTCCACTGCTGGGCACGTACGCATTAATGGTTGAATCAGTCAACAGCTTCGGTTACCACTATTAATTGCTACGTGCTCGCACCTGCAACGGCGTTAGTTTCGGATAAGACCTCACTTTAAATTTCCAGCTCAACTCGTATGCGTGTCTTACTTCACTCTGGGTGACTCGGGAACCACCGCGCGGATTGGTGTACGCCGGACAACCTTGGCGTCTCTACTTTTGCTATCTCCATCCCACACTATTTCCAAGTAGTGTGCCCCCGAAACCGAGGGACCAGCTCGGAAGGGTTTAGTCAACTACCAGCTACCTGCGATCCGTGCAGTTTGACAGAGGCCGCAGGACAACCAGCCACCATCTACAAAAAAAGTGCAATGCAAATCACACAAGGTCGAAGACCCAACGCGTACCCTGTGGTGCAAATCATAGTGATATATACTTGGTCCAAACATCATGGCAATACACACTACGCAAAAAATAAACGCACGCAATACACTATTATGCCATACTTTCAACGCGCAACACACAAAATGCGCAACACACAACAACACACACAAGGCACCAACTGAGAGGAACCTTCCGTGCGAGTAAACACCTCGACGGGAGACGCCACGTGGCAATCGTAGACTAACGAACAACACACCATCCGACTCGAAACGGTTCGTCGAGAAGAGTTTATATAGCCGTCTATACGCCAAAGCAAAAAAAAAACGAGAAGCGCGGTCAACCAATAACCTATTGTTAACAATAGGTCTACTGTTACTAATAGGATGGACGCTCTGCAGCGCGGGTTGCAAACAGCAGTAGGGTGTTGCACGTCTGTCTGCAGTGTAGTTCCGGTGCTGAATGAGGAATCCCCTAGCTCAGCAGCACCGACTTACCACGTGCGGCCAATGCTGTCACCGTCACCTTCATCGTCCATTTCCGCCTCTCAAGCCCTCTAGGGTCATCCAGAGAGGCGGAAAAGACGATTACAACCACCCCCAATCACTGGTTTTATCGGTGCTGCTTCTGCTGCTGCTGCTTCTGCTTCTGCTTCTGCTGCTGCTTCTGCTGCTGTTCCCGCTTGCGCTGCTGCTGCTGTCATTGCCGCTGTTATTGTTGCTGCTACTACTTTCACTCGTACTGCTGCTTCTGCCACTGCCGCTCCTGCCGGATAAAGACGATCTACGGTTTCTTCTGAAGGTCTCCGTAGACCCGCCCGCGAAGGTCCTCAGGCAGATGTCACTCTCGCGCAAAAGCTCCAAGTGGTAGTAAAAAATGAATAGCGTCAACCGGTCGCATCCGAGGGAGGGGGGGGGGGCGGGAGGGGGAGCGAAGGGGAGAGTAGGGGGCGCACAGATGTTGATGTGCGGGGAGTGGGAGAGGGAGCGGGGGGGGGAGGAGAGAGCGAGGGGCAGGGGGTTGAAGGCGGAGGGGTGTGTGTGGAGGGGGGGGGGGGGGTGTACTCGATCTCACGCATGGCCGTGGTCGTTAGACAATAGACCCTTGCATCCCTACAATGCCGGGACGGAGCACGTCGGATTTTCACCGACCAGGCAGACATCGCTTGCGCCAAGCGTTGGGCGAGTCGCATGAAGGGCGAGCTGCATCCTATGGAGAACCGCTTGTGACGCGGCCTTGCACATGGATGACAGCGTTTATTAATTGATTTATTTTCCGGGTGTGGCCACTTCCGGAGACAGCAACGGGTTTACTGTGTGACTGCCTCGTGGGTCCCTCACCATATGCACACTACGTGATACGATCATCCGCCTTGAGTAGAGTTAAGGTTCTCCACCCCGCACAAACATGATCTAACTCGACCTTCAGCCGTGGTGACCGCCCAAAAACACAAAAAACAAAAACGTGGAGGGGTGGGGGGGGGGTGATAGGCACGGGCAAGGGATAACCCCTTTTTAGTAATATCACGAATTCAGCTCGGTCGTGTGAACAAAAGCATTTAGGATTGTAGTCTCGTTGTGGGAAAAAAAAGCTCAAATTTCTTGGCATATAGTCCCCAAAACGGGACCGCAGTACTGCAGGGGGTTAAGGCAGAACGCACACGGTCCCTCTTCGGGTACAACAGTTGCTACATCGCTACGTAACATACCAACAAAATCGTGTTTTCACACTGGCCCATTTTCCCGATCCAGCTCGTGGTGACGACATCAAGCAACTGCACACCTCAAGCAAATGCGCACCCCATTAGAAGCAAAATAATGCCAGGGTCTATGCCTGCTTCATTTCACGAGTCAATCGACCCCCTCATGTCTTCCAGCCTTCGGCACCACCGCCAGCTCCGTCAAACCCAGACCTCACCAGAGCCGAAGAGACGCCTCATTGCTTCGGAACACCTGCCTTGCCAGATGCCAATCCAATAACATAAAGACGGGCAGCCTGCGATTATTCTACGTAGTACTGCACCCTCGTTTTTGGTGACAAACTACTTGAAGGCAGGTGTGTGCGAATTTTGTTGTGGTTCATTGGGCCCCTTTGCAACGTTTTTCACCCAATCTATAATAGTTGGAATTCGAGTTGTGTCATGTCGCTGTTGTAAGAGGCGCACTCATGTCCCGGCGAGAAATCACACGCATAGTTGGAGGAACTGGAGTTGATCTGATGAATAAATAATACTCAACACTTCAGGAGAACAAGTCTACCCCTGCTTTTGATTTTTTTACTTGGTTTTTAGTTTTTAGTGCCCCCCCTCTGTCACCTCGAGGCTCGAAGGGAAGACGTGTTTATGAACGAGTGATACTCTCTCTCTCTCTCTCTCTCGGACACAAGCTGCTTGCAGTGTGCTGGAAACAGAAAAAGAAAAACGCTACTGTCTAGTAATACAGGTAATACGAATAGAACATTCGTATTTTACATGATTCGTGATAAAGTTACGTTCACCCCCTCAGTAGTGCATGAAGTATCACACCACGCTCGTGAATTATATATATATATTTTATAACACAATACTACGTGGTATATATATATACTTCGAAGTACGGATTTTGGGTATATTAAATATATACGCAACCTAAAATTTCTCATGCGTATCCACACCCCTGAGATTCACAGCCACCACATTACTTTTCCTCTCGACGAGTAAAATGCATCCTTCATAAGCACGCAAGAACGAAGTGTCAAACGCAGCTTGCAAACATAAGCTTCGACGAAATCCTCCAGCTCACAGCTGATGTTTGTCTTTACAACTTGAATATACCGTGCCATACCGATAACTCAACTTTTTTTTTTTCTTTTTTTTCTCTTCCCATTCATTATCTTCGCACATCTTCTTCTCTCTCTCCTTCCAACTCGTAACTCAGATCCGGGGTCACATAGCAGGCTCTTCTCCCCCCTTCCCGCTACGGTACGTGCCTTCATTTTTATCGCGAGAAGATTTCAGCCTTTTCTTCCCTCGTCGACTCGCATCGAATTGTACTGCAGATTAGAGCGATAGTTCGGTAGTACCGCTGAAAAATAAATAGTGAGAACCGCACCAAACTATCACTACCGAAAGCACTTTCGGTAGGGGGTGCGTCACTGTTATCCCCTTGTAAATTTTGTTGAAAAAATACGCTAGCTTTCCAACATAGATATGGCGGCGTTTCTATTCAGGGGCTGTTTTCAAACCTTGAAAGACCACCATTTTTTCCGAGCACTTCATTCGAATTTGCGCACCCTTCGCGAACCGGGCTCGGCAACACACGCCCCTGATGCGAACGGGTATGCTGGCCCAGCCTTTATTTCTTGTGTGGGAAAGGGCGTGCTGCACACCAACTTCACAATTGCAGCGTCGGGATTTCTTACCCCTCGGCGAATCTCAGCCTCTCTGTATTATAATAATAGTCCTCAGTGTCATCACCGCTGACAGATGCCCTGTCCTGCACTACTTCTGCCGTTCTGCTCCACCCCACCCCACCCATTCTCAGCCTCGCGCCGCCCTCACCTGGGTCAAGTAGCTCGCCCTGTATCCCAGGTCCTTCTCAAGCCTCCATAAGGCGTGATCTATGAGCCCCGCTTTCCTCCCGCGTCTCCCAGGGTCCGTGATGGAATCCCCGCCGCAGGCATGCGAACACCTCCCGGGGAAGTTGGGCTTGATGTAAAACACTCTCCACAAAACGAACTGCCCCGCTTGCTGCATGCATATGCCGTATCTCCTCCGCCGCCGCCGACGCTGCTGATGTGCTGCTGCTGCTGCTGCTGCTGCTACCGCCAGCTGCCTCTCCTGTCCGAGTTTGATGCGGTAAGATGGAGGTTCAGCAAATTTGGAGGCGGTATAGAGTAGGGGACTGGGGAGAGAGTCAGTCTTCACCAGGGGACTGTAAGACAGGTCCCGTACGAAGACTGCTGTCTCTTGGCGAGAATATGGAAGGATGAGAAGCTGATGTAAGAGCACCCTCTACTATTACTTACAACTCTGCTGTAACAGCCGCCACTGGCGACGACGCACCCAACGGTAAGGAAGTTCATTCCACGGAAGGCACCGCTCGGTCCGAGGAAATCTCCGTCGGTAGCTGACAGTCCCATCCGCCCGGAAGATTGCGCTTCTTCATCGCATCGCTATCTTGACCGGTTAGGTTTCGGTTACGGGCTAAAATTACAGCTGCAACAACGGTTACGGTTACAGTTTCGGCTACGGTTTCGTTTTCAGTTTTGTTTACGGTTACAGTTGCGGTTGTGCTTCCAGTCGCAGATATGTTTTTGGTCGCGGTTTTTTCGGTTTCGGCTTTTTTTTTGCGTTCAGTTACGGCTTCGTTCTGGGTTTCTGGTCTCGAACTTAGTCTCAGCGTTGGTTACCCTATCGGGTTTTCAATTGCGGACTTGGTTTCAGCTTCGTTGTTTCGGTTTCTGTCACGGTCACGGCCTTCGCCCACGCTTACGGTTTTCGGTCACATTCGGATACGGTTTCGGTTCCTCTTTCGGTATCGGATGCGGTCTCGGTTGCCGCTGCGGTTGTGGCTATTGCCTCCGTTTTACGTTCGATGTCGTCGGTTAGTTCATGTTTAACTTCGCTATCACGCGCGCCAGATAAAGAGTTCTATGAATAGTGGGGTGGGTACGCGGGCCGGCGGGTGAGGGGGAGGGGATGGCGCGTACGACAAATACTGTGGTGGGAGAGCAAGTAGGCCGGCATGGCAGCCTTGTCGATAACTTCTTCGGAGGGCTGCGACAGACCCTGGCGTGTTTCGTTTAGACCCCGAACGGTAGCCGTGCCAGGGGGAACCAGGAATGAAACACGGAGAGGAGTGTCAATCGAAATAACACGTGAAAATCCATATAGAGTGAGCAGCGATAAATATATAACAATTTGTTTTTCAATATCACAAAGTTCTGCCTATTGTCGTAGGAAGGGCTAACCTTGACCAAGGCGCGGGGGAAACCAGATTCCGACGGGGTCGCTCAACTCGCCAAAGTATTCGGTGCCATTGCGTTTGGACTGTTGAGCGAGAGCACTCGCCGAGAAGCCGACAGGTAATGGCGCTGCGCACTGTGAAGAGTTGATCGATCCAGCCGTACGCACCTCCCGGTTCTTCGTCAGGGGGAGCCCTTTCTTTGAAAATAGGCGTTGTGATGTCGCACACAACCCTGCGCGTAGAGGGCACACCTTTACAGCTCCTCAAAGAAGGGGAATACTAGACGTTTTTCCTCCCACTTCGACAAGGGCTGCTCGCGACGTTGCTGCTTAGGTTTTCTAGAGATAGTGTGCTGGAAGAATCTACCTGGGATACTGTAAACCCACCTTGTTATCCGTGCGGAATCGAACGGCTATACGTCTGCCAAATACCGACGGGCATACAAAATGGGTTGGGCACTACCTGATTGGGTAGACGGGTGCGATCGTGGCGGGTATACCCTCCGTGTACTCGTGCGTGTGCTCACCAGGGTACAGCTCTACATGCTGCCTCCACGAAGTCTCAATGAACAAGAAGAGGGAGGGAGGCGGTTGCTGTGAATTCTCTCGTTCTGCCGGTCGTGTGGCTAGCCTTGGTTATCGTTCGAACGGAACCGCGACTCGAGGGAGAGCGACTTGAAGGCTGGCTACATGTATAAGTCAATACTCGCTTTTCGTTGCTCGGCCTCCGCTTACGTCAGAAGGGAAACGTCGCATTAAAAAGCTCTACTCTTACAAATATGTATTTTACGTTTACCGGTACGTAGTAAGTCCGTTACCATGTAGACTATACTCGTACGGTAGCAATCGGTACTGTCATATGTCATATCTACGAGTACGCCATGGCTGTGGCTGGGGTGGGCGTCTCGTCGGGGTGCTCTGCTTGCGTACGAGGTTCTGATGTATACGGGGCCGAAAAATAAGGAACCCCTTACGAGATTGCCAACGCCCACACCTTAGGGCCGATCCCAGTTTAACTCTCATATGGTCGCTATCAGTATTTTCATAGCTACGACTATGCGATGTGGCTGCGGCTGCGGCGGGCAACGCTTTGATTTGCTCCGATTGCATTTTGATTCATACGGGGTCAAACAACAGAGACTCCTTGCTAGATTGCCGAGGCCTACACCTTAAGACCGACCACCGGACAATCTCCGATAAAAATATAATCCAGCCTGGTGGCTTCATTGTTTGAACAAAACCTCACAACGCACCCAAGGTGACGACAGTTACGAACACTCTGCTGCACGAGTTCCTGGTGACAGTTTACACTGTATCTCCCTCCGGTGGATGGGTTGTGTGCGCCATACACCATTGCCGTGCTGCGGTATACCCTGGGTCCGTATGCTTTTAATATTCCTGTGAACGCGAGTGCAAGGTTGAGGCTTCAATCGGACAGCTGCCACCGTTCTCCGAGCATCCTACAAGACAGCGACCCTACCCCTCGACTGACCGCTACGCTGAAATCAGTGCAAGAATGCCGAAACATGACTTGACGCGACCCAACGACCGGCCTCCTAGTATCTGTGTCGTCCTCATTCATCGGAGGGGCGTTCTGGTGGCGTGATATGATGTAAGAGACCATGTAAAAGAGAACATTATACGTTCCTGCTGCTGCCGTACCCTTGCTCGAACATCCGAAGGGCTTTATATGCCCCCTTGCCCTACAGTACGCAACACAGCACTGCCGCCTACTGCTACCTATCTGCTCCCAAGAACTGCGATGGGGCACACCACACGCTGATACACCCCGCCAGCTAAGGCTGTGACTTGGCTGCACACCCCGCCTGCAACGGAGACGAGTTGACGGGGATTCTCAGCTAGTTAGCCAACTAACTGGCTTGTGTTGTGTAGCCGGCTGGCGTTGTTTCGCTTCAGTGTAAATACAAATACATATATATGAAGATACTGTTTGAAGCTCTGGCTAGGAACTCGCGTCGGTGGATATTTGTTGTAAGCAATGCCTTACTGTCGTCAACTGTGCGCGTTGGCGGGGAGACCAAGGAGCGCGGGCCGGACTGTTCTCACGGCACGGTCTGCTGCTGCTTCAACCAACTGCTGGTGCTGCTGCTGTTGTTGTTGCCGTGGATGGAGAGGATGTAGAAATAGAAACGGACATTCCTCGGTTTGCTGTTTATGAGAGGTTGTCGAAAAGGACATGGGCCATGGAGGTTAAGGCACGCGAGGCTGGACAGGGGTCCCTATTTTTTTGGCGCCTCTGTAAAATAGAAACCCGCTTCGCTCGTTATAGAATAGAACACACGCAAACAGCCTTCGCCACCGGCACCGTCGACGGCGACCGTCGACGGCGACGGCGTTTGATTCGCCATGAGTCGCAGTAGGCCTTTTAGCTATCTCGTCGTCTCTGAGCGAGTGGTATCTGATGATGATGTGCTCACATTAGTTCATTTACCTAAAGTTACCGTAGGTCTCTCGGGGAAAAGCGGAAAAGCGCAACCCGTAGCAAAGAAGCTTTCCGTAAGCAAGGAAACACGGTAAGGCGCATTTCTAACGACACAGATTTGGCAAGGTAATTCCCAGAATATCAACTTTATGGGAAGTGATATCTGCTACCAGGTACCTGGTATTTTATTTACTATTTTAGCCCAAGAACGCCGACCCAAGGTTGTACAAAGCGGACCACCCCACGACGCCCCACGCTAGACACGGTCTGACTTGTGTATTAGAGGGAGAGACGATGGATACCCGGTGGCATTGCTCACAGCGATGATAGGGCTGGTGACACTGGCCGTGAGCCCCGTGTGGATGCGACATGGGAGTCATTTTGCGCGGGGGCTAAAACAGAATCACAAACAGCAGCCGTCCGAGCTTTTCCCAGGGGATTCTGGCCGGGCTGGAGGGACTGCCGACCTCTGACGGACGTGGGCTGCGCCTGGAGTCCTTTATGCGGCAACATCTACTCCATAGAGCGTGTCGCCGTGTTGTCGACTACCTGCTGCTGCTGTAAGGGCTTTGCATAACATCTGAGGGCGCTATGATGCGAAATTTCGCCATAAATGCAGAGTTTCAACATGGAGCGTTTTGGCAATTTTATGGAAATTTTGTCTTGTCAAAATAGCAATTGTTTTGCTATTTCATTCGGTCGTTAGAAACGGCCCTAAGTTGGATAGTTGGCACCGCTGCGACTACAGTAGTAGCTAAAATACCTACCAGGCAGCCAACTGAATACCTAGCTGGCGACTCATAGTAATCCCACTCACAACATCTACCGCTAGCACTACGGTACAGCTACTTGTGCTGCTCCTGCAACGTGCAAACGCTTAAACAACGTGCAAACCCGTAGAAAGCAGTAAACACAACAACGTAAACAGCAGCAGCAGCAGCAGCAGCAGCAGCAGCAGCAGCAGCAGCAGTGCACACACCATGTATCGCTACGGTGTGAGTCTCAGCAAGCTGCAATCCTCTCGGGTCCGCTCAGCGCCCTGTAGACAGCAGGTTGGGATCTCCTGAGGGGCTTTCGAGGAGCTGTAGGATGTAGTATGGGCTTGAGCTACGTGCAGGTGCTCGCAGGTGCACCCGCCAACCTTGACTCGAAATTGATACAGAGCGCAAAACAATGGAGTCAAGCTCAATACAGCACTCTTACTTTACGTACGACTTTCGCCATTACGAGTGCACCGCTGCTGCTCTACTCTGCTGCTGTTGTGGATCCAACTTGGCCTACCGCCATAAAACGTCTATATACTTCGTATTAAAATACGTTTTTTTCGCGCGATACAAAACGTTTCTCTTTGGGCCGCCGGTCTTCTCTCGCGCTCTCGGCTGCGTGGCACGTAGGGGGCCCGCGTGCACGTACATCACGGCGCAAGTGCGAGCCCCGGTCGATGTCCGTGGCGCGTGCTCTGGGCCTTCAAAGTCACGAATTCTGGTAAAGTAACTACGGGGAGGCATTCCGACCTGCTATTAATAGAGCCAAGCAGGACAATGGATACCAAAAAAATTCTTTTTCCGTACTGCAGGCTGCTAATGCTGCCTCTGTGTCATGTCTGATCACACAGTTCCTTTGAGCTGTCAACAATGAGGCAGTCCCGGAACAGTAGCAGTCGCACATGAAGCACTTTCTTCTGTAACGGCCACGATGCTCGTTGTATCATACGAACACATGAACAATCTCAAGGAAGGTGCACGTCTTTGGATGCTGCCTACCTGGTACGGAGCAGGACGGCGACACGAACCCACGCTTTCTCGGTTTTTCAAAAGCAATCGCGCAGCCACGGTACGCACTACAACAGCAGCAGCGGTACATCGTGTGTACAAGAGCAGTATTCATACGTACGAGTATGTGTGTGCAGTGTCCACCAGGAGATACAGCAGTACATACGTACATGCCATTATGTTCGCATTGCCACGTACAATTGAAAATCAAACACAGGTCGTCGAACCTCGTTCTGTCACACAGCAGTAATATACTAGATTACTCGGTAGGGCTGTGAGTTGGCTGACTAATAGTTGCCAACTACCTGGTAGTTAGTAGTTGGCTAGGTATTATAGATAGTTGCGGCGGTGCCAAATATCCAGCTATTTTTCACATTTGGGTTTCCTTGCTTGTAGGAAGGCTTGTTTGGTACGGGGTAGTATTTCCCGGCGACTCCAAGAAGTACTGCCACGCTGCGAGCACACAGAGAGATCTTCTGCAAGTCATGGCGTATCAACCCATCGCTATCGACTGTGCCGGTGCCGATGGTGGCAGGGCCGAAGGTGCCGGCAGCAATGAGCCTGGCCTTCTTTTTTACCTGGTGGTGTGATACTGCTGCGTGCCACACGAGTATTTACGTAACTGCCATCACGACAAATTGTAACACCAGTACGAGACCTCCAAACGGGAACGGCATGCCCATGCTTCTGGTGCATCCCTATAAAGTCTGATGAACTACTGTGAGACGAACTAAAAATCACCTGTTTCGCGATCAAAACCAGAGATAAATAAACCTGGACGATTATTCATACTTTTTGAGTGTTAAATGAGGCCAGAAAACGTATTTTTTTCCGGCGGGCCCTCCGGGGGTGCCTCCTCCAGCGGGGCCCCCTCGGCCGGGGGGGACTTTTTGTTGGCTCGCTACGCTCGCCTGACTTCAGTCGAATATTACGGGGGACCATAGTAACTAGGACCACAGTTTGTCGGTAAATATAGCGAAATATACGGGTTTGTGTGTTTACCGTAGGTCCTATTTAATATGCCCCCCCGTAATAGTTGGCTACTAAAGTCAGTTAGTTGGCTAATAACTAGGCGGAAGCTCCAGCCAATTCACAGCCCTAGTACCCGGAGTACACAAGAATGTCTCATGACGATGCTGCTCTCGCTTTGGAACTTGCGACACCCCCCGGGTTTTAACCCTCTTAGGACCCCAGTCCCGTTTTGGGGACAAACTACTTATAATTAGAGTGCTTTGTCCCCACATATGGGAGTGCGGTGCTAAAGGGGTTAAGTCAACCAGAAACAAACTATGATACCAGGTACGGGCTACGCCCTGGTGGGGCTGGTGCCATCTGAGGGTCGACTCCAGTGAGGTACGAGCGCGCACCCTGCTGCGGCATGCTGGCTTGCAATGGCTAAGTGACATTCCAATCGCGCAACGATATCGCGGGCAAGGCACAAGACAGCCACACTCGAGACTTGGCAGCAACCGGCACGTCCCTTTCTATGTTCTTCGACTCTTCGCGGGAACAGGATGCCATCATACGTGGGTGCTGTTGAAAATGTCCTGAAATTTTACAAAATCAGCAAAACTCGAAAATACCTGCTTGAGCTTGACGGTGTAATTATAGCTCGTTGGAAGCTCTCCATGGCAAGCAGCCTACTCCACCATATGCAGCTAGCGCTCATCCCAGCCGGGACCCTTGTTGGTGAAAGACAACGACGATAAGGCTCCATGCAACCAATGCAAAGCATGCCGGCTTTGTCATTATTTGCGCCGCATTTTTCTACGGGCGGGAGTTCCTTTGCATGCGGGATCGGGGAACGGGGACACATCTAATGAAATCTCAGCCAATGGGATTGCACTCAACCCGTTTGATCTCAGCCATGTCCGTTTGAGCCACAAACCAGACGAGAGAAGAGGCCCCGCCGTTTCACCGGATGCGCGTAACCCACACGTGCAACGGACACCGAGACCGCGCCTCGCATGCACATAGGTAGGAAAACTCGAAGTGGTAAAAGCTCGCTAAAAAGAATGCAGTAGCAGCAGCACTCTCAGCCGAGATCGGAGAGCTCTTCTACGAGGGGTAATTGCTGCTGGACCTGGTGGTCCTATATACGAGTATGATGTTCTACATATATATATAGAATACCTACAGCAACATCAGCAACGAATCGGTATCATGAGACAGCAAACATGTGAACTATCTCTGCCTCAATCCGGCAGGCCCTATGCAAACGTACCCAATGTTGTTGAGACAGCTGCTGGTGCTGCGGGAGGGTCGACCAGGCTCGCTGAACGAGCTTTGTTTATAACATCTTTGGGGTGTCCTCTCGCGGCCAACACGTCGCAGGGAATCACAGCACGGATGCAGCGACTTTTCTGAGTTACTGCTGTTGGTGCTGTTGGTGCTGCTGCGCTGCTGCTGCTGCTGCTGCTGCTGCTGCTGCTGCTGCTGCTGCTGCTGCTGCTGCCGATGCTGTGCTGCCTCTGCTGCTACCTCTGCTGCCTGCCTTGTCTACACAAGTTCACTCTTGGTCTGACACAGCAAACCCAACTACAGGAGAAAAAAGTACCCGCATGTAGTGAGGATATAGAACGTTCGCGCTTGATGGCCGGTGAAGAACCAGTGGTGCGAGGCCTGCTCGGGAGCAGCAGCGGCAGAGGAAAGGCGGCGGAAACGGTGGAAATCAAGATACTGTCCAACTCTGTCCAACCTCGAGAACGTGCATCCGGTCCACGAGGTATGGTCGTTTCGGGCATTCAAGCGTAAGGGGCGAAGCACGAGTTCGAGTATGCGCACCCTGGGTGTGTGCTCCTATTGATCAGTACAGTGATGGCGGGGGTGATGATTTAAGCTAAATGGGTTATGCTATTTGCGACACCGATGCCGTAAATTCTTATTTGCGACACCGTGTCGCAAATAAGCTGATTCTTTGCGACATCGCGCCACGTTCGCGGCACATACCTCAGATGATCGGCTCCGCACCGCCAGGGATGTGTTGGCATGGTGCAGGGCCATCATTGAAGCTATCGCACGGACGAAACGGGCCATGACTCGAAGAGATATCTGACATTCTGGCGCACCTGCAAAACGCTCAGATTGGTGTCGCAAATAAGCCTTCTAAGTCGCAAATGTGTATGCGACACCGCGCGCCGTGCTTGAGGCATACGCTCCGGATCGACGACGTACTACCAGTAGAGCCTCGGCAAGGCGCAGGGCTACCATTGAAGCCACTGTGTAGTCAAAACGGGGCAGTACTCGAGGGGATATGTGGTATCCTGGTGCACCCGCAGAACGTTCTGGCTGATGATGCAAACAAGCGTGTCGCAAATACGTTATTTACGATACCGCGCCGTGGTTGCGGCACACGCTCCAGATCGGCGACGCACTACCAGCAGAGTCTCAGCGTTGCGTAGGGCTACCATTGAAGCCATCGTGTAGCCAGAACGAGTACATCGGGCCGACGGCGATAGACGGTGGAGGAAGACTGAATAACGTACGAGTGCCAGGAATGCCGCTCTTCTCAACACCGTCCAAGATCAGCACCGCGGAAAGGAGGGACGCTGCAGCATCGAGCCGACGGCGAGAGGCGGAGGAGAAAGGCTCACAGGCTGCAGCGGTCTATGGTCGTGATGCCCGCTAGGTAATGACGCTCCCATGCGCCGGGCTGGGGGAGTGTTACAGCCACGGGGAGCCGAGGAGGAAAGGAGGGTCGGTTAAATCACCGTATTCCCCGCTTGGAACCGATGCTCATATGTGCCGGGCTGGGGAGGTGTTGCAGTGACGGAGGTGCTGAGGACAGCACGCGCACCTGACGGCAGGAAAACCCGCCCCGAGCCGAACAATATGCACCGGGGTGGCGTTACAAACACCGGGCCGACGACGGGGAACCGAGGAGGAAGGCCCATACGCTGTCACCGCGGGCTAGTACCGGGGTGCCCGCTTTGGGCGGACGATGGCTTTGAGTCGTGAAGGGGGGGTGTTACAGCGAGGGGCGTCCGGGTGAATGTTTCAAAGTTTTGCGCCTGTTCGTGAACAACGCTATGAGGAGGATAAAACGGCGCGAGACGACTGTTCTAGTCAGTATCACGCGTCGGGTTTACGTGTATGGGCAGAGGGTAAGCTTTCGTTAGCCCCTTCAGTCGTATCTAATAGAGGAAAGGAAGATCCCCGGTGCGGGAACACCTTCGGTGTCATGTAAAGAGCAAGTAACGAGGTTCCGGGAACAGCCAGTGTCTACTAAACGCTATCACGTGACCCAAAGAAAGTCAAAGCCATGTGATCTGCGATGCCTGTCTTATCAACCCCCAGCCCCTCGGGCCCTGCCTTACCCGGCGTTCTCGTGCCTGGTGCTTCGTTGACTGTTTACTCTGGCTGCTTGCAACTACCGCCTTGCATCGATACACTTTCTGTGTGACCCGATCCTCCCTGCACGAGAGCAAATCTCGAACTTGTAAAACAGCAGGAGAGCCGGCCTCAGAGATTTAACAAGCGCGGGTCCTTTTTAGGATCTGAGAGCTGTACCCTGTCGTATCAATAGGCTGTCCTGCTGGCCATTATGATTGTGTGCGTGTCTCTCTACTCTCTTGCAAAATCGACGCCTGTGCCGTCCACCCGCCACCCCCTTACCAGTGAACACCATTTCCTAATTATTGCTCAAGGTGGGCCTCTCTCCCATTATCTGTGGAAACGTCCTCCTCACCATCTGCGCGTGAGTGCCATGGTTCTGTCGCTCAATCTTTGCCTGCTGGTTTCTCGGCTGCTGGGACGGCTGTATTACCTGCTGTGGTTGCGCCGCTCCGGCATCACAAACATATTTATAAAATATCAAACTACCCGAATCTCCGTAGACCAGAGTCGATCACAGCAGTTCCACTGACCACCCGAAAACCCAATAAAAGCAGCGGAGAAGTAGTGACACGAGCGTAGATATTAAACCACTACTATATCTCCTCCGACGTGGGTTTTGAAAATACAAACGCCTACAAGTTTGAAGAAAATACTAACTATTCGGACTGGGGGGGGGTACTCTGTTTACCTCCCCTCTATCCTCCGTTCCCTCACCTTTTCTTGCCGTGACTTCTTGCTGTCTATGTTACTCATATATATCTCTCTAAAAATAGCTCTTCCGTAGTTGCCCCCCCCTCCCCGCCCTTCCGTAGGTGTCCCTTACCCGAGAGTTTCCCGAGCTCTGTGTCGCAGTCCGTGACACTGATGAGTGCAGCCTTTCCCTAGCACCCGTAAAATCATCACACCCGGTGGAGAGACAGAGAGGTAATACCCAGCAAGAGAACACGCAGACTGCTTCGGTTTCCCAATAGATTAGCGAGGCGTAACCGTAGCGAAGGTCATACCCGAGGGGCCGACAGTGCCGAGGAACAAGTCCGGGTCGATCACCGCAGGCTCGGTCATCTCCCACGTGGCTTCTTGCACAAAGCTTTGGGCGATTGAAAGCGGCGACACAGCGGCACATAGACGCATATGGGCGGACAGACGAGGCAGGAAGAATGGTGAATGGAAGCGGGGGGCGAGGAGAGTTGGGGAGATCAAGAAAAGGAAGGGAGATTCGGGGCAGGAGTCAGGAAGGGGGGGGGGGGGGGGGGGGGGGTGGGAGGAGCAAGGAGAGCAAAAAAAAATGACGGGGTTCGTCGCGGTCAGCATCCTTTCGCGGTAAGATAATTGATGACAAAAAATCACGCTTGGAAGGGTCAAGAGGGACCTACCCGTTCCGACTCACTCCCTTCCCCCCCCTCTGACATTACAAAAAAAGTGATTTAGGCCCGCCAGCGGTTTGCTCGCTCCCTACCCAAACCCTCGATACATTTCCCCCCCGGCTCTCGCTTGTTTTTTTCACCGACATTATGCACACGTTTCCTTCCCTGTCTCTACCGTAACGCAATCCAGGATGTAATCTACTTACGCCCGTTCTCCTCCCAGTCATCTGCCAGCTTACTATCACTCCCATCCCCATCTTCCCTATCCCATCACATACGTTTACCGCCATCCATAAATAATAAACCTCCCACCCGCGTCTATACCAGAACTGACACGAAAACAGTACTTGCAAAGCTATTTCCACCCTTCTCGTCACCAAACATCTCCAAACATCATACCCGTCTATCTATCGCCCCCCCCCCCCCCCCCCCCCCTCCCCCCCCCCAAACACCCCATCCATTCACCTCCCCTGTCTCATCTGATTATTTTACTCACCGGCCGTAAAATACCTTGATGATGCCGTCCAGAACACCGATAGAGTGGGCAACGCAACCCCACGGCATACCCTCCACGCGTTCTACATTAGAAGGATCGGGGAAAGCATAGGCGAACACCTTCGCGAGTTCACGTGTGGGCGACGGCCGTCGGGGAGGGGGGTCGAGAGGCAGGGCGGGATGAGCAACAGGGGGTATGGGTTGGGTGTTTATGACGGGGGAGAAGAGGGTACTCTCACTATCATTCACAGCCGTTTTTGTTTTTTGTGTAGTTCTCACTTGAACTCATGTCCAAGGTACTGAGTCCGTGGTCAAAGGACAGGCTCCAAACACCTGGAGCGGAAGAATATCTCAGGGCGAGAAAAAATAGACAACTCACACAAAACAAAAAACCCGGAAAATTACCAGACGCAAATCCTGGCTGAATCACATCTCACACCTCAAACGAGAAAAAGTAAAACTAAAACCCTAGCACGTTTTTGAACCGAATTCGATTGGGCCGCATACGAAAAACGAAATGAGGCGAAACACCAACTGAAGCGACATGAACTAAAGTGAAACGGATTGAACTGATGAACGTCAAATCGAAAGAAGTTGCTAGCCCGTAGACCCAAGCATCCCTGCAAAGTCGGGAAGGATGTCGTCGCCGGACGGATATATTGGTCGGTGGTTGGGATGTTAGGCGGGTGGATGGATAGATGAGTAGTTGAATGGATGCTCGGTTTTGCTTGGGTTCACGAGGGATATTGGGAATTGGCAGGATGGATGAGTTGGTAGGCGATCGGTGCGCGGTGGGTGTGTACTCAGTCGGGTGGGTGCACGTGCGTTGGGGAGGGGGGTGGGTGGATGGGTTGGTAGATTAGTGGGTAGACGGGTGGGTGGCTCGGTTTTAAGGAGGACTATACTGTTACGGGAGACCATAGTGAATAGGACATATGATACACAATATATATATATATATATATATATATATATATATATTTTACATATTTTTACCAACAATATTTGATCTTATGTAATATGGTCCCCCGTAATAGGGTGTGAACTTCGTATTGTTTTACGGCAAGGACAACGGCGGCAACTGCAAAACAAATGAGGAAACCACAGCTCAAACCGCTCGGCGCTCACATCTTTCTTGAGGTCGGGGTTTCCGACGAAGCGCTTGGTGTTGAACTCCTTGGCGTCTGTCCCGAACTTGAGCTCGTCGATCTGTACCAGAGGCTGGTGGCAGTTGAGCATGTCTCCCTTCCTCACCTGCAATCGTGGAGTAACAACAACAGGATGCCCCCCAGCCGAGACACGAAACATACCGAACGAACAAATATTCAGCTATGCAACCCGTAGACAGATGGAACGACCGACCAATCGACTGACCGGCCAGTATCATGACCCAATCAACACAAATCGAAATCATGGAACCAAACATCAAATCAAGGAAAATCTTATTCCGAACGATCAAACGAACGGAGAGGGTTACGTCGTGTTTGGATTCAATCGGCGACCCGACCTTTGCCGCAAGCTTGCAACCAACCCTCTAGGTAGTACGTTTCTACCCCCCCCCCTGTCCCTCCCGGAAATGCCTACACAGGAAATTAAATCAACTCATTGAAGCTGTCGTCCATATGCAAGTCCGCCTCAAAAGTGGTTCTTAGTAGGATGCAGCTCACCCTTCATGCGACTCGCCAGACACCTCACGGCGCTTCGCGCTTGGTGCAAGCAATGTCTGCCTGGTCGGTGAAAACCCGACATGCTCCGTCCCGGCATTGTAGGGATGCGAGGGTCTATGGTCATACGACTACGGCCATGCATGAGATCGAGCACATCTCGCCTATCGAGTACACCCCCCCCCCCCCCCCCCCCGCTGTCCCCCCCGACTCGCAGAATATTCTGGACAAAACACAAAAACATGCGCTTGGCCATTCTCCGCCCCATATTCCCATCACATCCCACCTCCACTGCATAGCATCTCACCGGCATAACACCCCACCCCCTCGCGGCTCGCATCCTGATGCGTTCTACGATAGAGGTAGCACATTTTCGCAAAACCGTTTTCTGAATGACGGGGCTCCTTAACCAAGCATCTTCGGAATGCCAATCTTGTTTCGAAAACTCAACGCTTTTTAATACTTGGGACATATGGGATTGTTCATCGGGATGCGATTTGATTTTTGCTGAAGTCAGTTTTCGGGTGAGGTATGGAGCTCCTTAAGTGAGGAGCCTCGTAATTTTTTTGGGGAAACTCTATCGTAGAACGCCTCTCCTACCTTTCCCGTAGTGTTCTGTCTCACGGCATGCTACGATAGAGGTAGCGTTTTTTTGCCATTTTTTTGCCAACTGAGTGCGCTTCTTAACCTTAATATCGTCGGAAAAAACTTCAGTCGTTGTACAATATTATTTGTGGCATACCTAGGCTTTGGGATTGAAAATCGCTTTTCGTTTTTAGCTTGTCACAGACATCGGGGTTTGGGTGACTTAATAATGACTTAGTAATGGTATAGAGCTCCGCAAGAGCCTCAGAATAATTACGTGCTGCCCATGTGAGGTAAACAGGGGTCTCTCTCTTCCCCCCTCCATCTCGGTTTCCCGGCCTGCTCCCCCCCCCCCCCCCCCCCCCCCCCGCCCCCCGCCCCCCCCTTATCACTCACTCTCAATCGACCCCATTTTCCCGGGACCCAAACCAATGTTTCCCGAATCGAAGCGAGATTTGCGCGCACCTGATACTGCTGGCCGGAGCTGGTGGGGATGATGAGGTCCATCTTTGCCGTCTGCGAGGGTTTCACAGAGACACAAGTCAGAAAAATTGGCATATTGGATCCAGAGCGGCTGTAAAATTAGGCAAGTGTGTACCTTTGATTCAGAACGGAGATATTTTGAGCATGTTTGTATACTCTGGATATGTTATTGAGACCATCGAAGGGTAGCTTGATAGTTAAAAAAGGACCTACGCGGAGGGTGAGGGGAGCCCTGCGCCTACCACGAGCTGGACGATGGGGGCGCAAGGCTATCCATGGTTCGTTTTATAATAGCAATGGTTCATGGGAAAGTCTGCCTCCGGTTTATCTGCTATACAGCGATGCCAAAGTTTAGAGTCCCATAACTCATGTCAAAGGAGTTTTCATCGTATATATGAAGGTCTACTTCCTAGTCTAACTAAATTGATTCCAACGGGAAATATTAAATAACACGGATAGGGGTGTGAGGGGGAAGAGTGATTACCTTGAAGAAGAACGGAGGGGCCGGGAACATGCGGAGGATCTCCCAGTGAAGGCTGTCCAGCAGTGGGAACTTCTCCACCTCAGCCACCGATGCGATGGTTAGCTCCTGTTCCACGCCAACGTTGGTGGTAGTTGTGGTGTAGATGTTGTATTGGCAGGTGTGATGTGTTGGTTGCAGCAGCAGTAGTGGTAGTGGTGGTGGTAGGGGCGGTGGTGGTGGTAGTGGCATTGTTGTAGTAATGGTGGTGGTAATGGTGATGATGGGACTAGGTGTTTGGGGATCGGCACTGAGTGTTTCCCGGAGGTACCGTGGCGCAAGCAGGGGGGAGGGGCGTCAAGGTTTTCAGGCTTGGACCTCATCAGGGAAGCGTGCAGACTAACGCAGGCTCGCAAGTCACATACATTAGGGATGTTCCAAATATTAACACCAGGTATGCGCCACGTACATTCGGACAAGTGCTCAAACAAGATTGCATAGCCTACCGCGTACTATCCAGCGAGACAAAACTCATCCAACTCACAGATCAGTAGCTCGAACGAAATAATTCAAAATCCTCCAAAGGCATCCATGATCACCCAAAACCACCTAACTCTACATACAAATAATAGAAACGCTTGCCTGTCCGTCGAGCTCCTTCCGGAGTTCCTCCGCAAAGTCTGGGTGGGCGCTGAGGACGCCGACGGCATACTCCATGTTCTTGGCGATCGCGGAGGAAGACTGAAAGCCGGTGTTGAACATGAACGACCTCTCAGGGGACTTGATGGGCACCTGCGGTCGACAGATCAGAACAGGAAGTAGGGTGTGCGAAGAATGTCACACACACGGCGGGTGGGATTTGGCAGAGAAATGGCGGCATACCACAAGTAAGTTTGATTGTGGTGGACACCTAGAGACAGTCCTGTCGGCGATATCAGTGTGAAGATTTAGGTATGTATAGGTACCTCAATGCGATAGGGTAGTATGGGACGGACCCGACCACTGTGAAGGTTGTTTCTGGCTGCTCCGATCAGTCAGACGTGTTAGTAGTCTATCTGCTCTTCTTCCTTTCCCCCCCAGATGCTTCTGAGAGGGAAAGCAAGGGTTGCTCTTCCGAGAGGAATACTACTGTTAAATAGTACGGGGGACCATATTAATTAGGACCAAATATTGTTAGAAAAAATAGTGAAATATGCGGGTTTTTGTTTGTACCGTAGGTCCTATTTACTATGGTCCCCCGAAATAATAGTACCCCACAATGTGGGGGTGCAAGTGAGTACACGCAGGGAAGGAGAATTGGTTCGATGAAGTTAGTGGTATTCGATGAATTATGTCAGCTTTTTCGTTTTGAATGAATAACGCCCTGCACATTCTCAGAAGGCAAATAATAAAAATAGTACCCCACAACGACACAGACAGGGGAAACGGGGATACCATGACATATGCATGCCAATTACCATGCTGCTGCTGTCTAGACTACTCCTCTGAATACGCAGATTAAGTGTTACCAGTACCTGGTATCGTTTGTCTATTACTTGCTTACGAGGTACGTACATTTCGGAACACGGGATGGTGAAAATTCTCCATATTATCGTCTTTTTGTCCCTCTAGGGGGGCGCCAATGAGTGACATTGATTCGTCATATATTATTTTCCCTAGGGGTTAATACCCAAGGTTGGACGGAGATATGCCGTGTTCGGACCTCGAAGTTAGAAGTATGGTAACATCGGAAATACCAAAAATCGTTTTTCAGATACAATCCGCGTACGACCATTCTACTGTACCAGGTAGGCGACAAGCATTACACGTGTAAACGAATATAAGACGAAAAGGGAAATAATAGAACAAAACCGTTTTTCCCCCTGGTAGGCTGAAACAAAAGCAAGGGGTTCGACGTCTTACTCATCACTACTGTTGTGACCTATCCTTACTAGCGGGTGCTATCGACACTTTGTACCTTTGACGGCGCCAGAAAAGAGGGAGCGCATTCGAAATCGCGGCCTCGTGTATCTACGTACGACTGCAACGAATCTCCGAACCGTTCTTAGCGGAGAAACATGACACATCAAAACCGCCGAAGAGTTTTTGTCTCAGCAGCTGTTGATCGGGCAGCGGCCCCACCCACATAGCACCACGCGACAGGGCCCCACGCAGCCGGACAGGCGCCGCAGAGGCCGTACGCACGCCGTGTCTCGGGTGGCAGCGCCACAACGCACACGAAATGACGACGGCTACAAATATGTCCTGCTGTGCGAGCTCCAGCTGCTGCATATATCATATTGACAGCGGTACTACTTCAATAATACAACAGCTGTGTATATAGTCTATTGTAGCTAAATAAACGAAACACATGGCAATGTATGTGCCAGGTGCTGTATTTTACCATAGCTCAGTTCAATACATACGTGTTCACGAGTCTCGCACGTACGTTGTTGTCCTCTAGCATCTCCATGAACTTCGGCCACATCTTGGAGGCACAGATGGAGTCCAGGAGGACCTCAACGGAATCCTTCTGTTCCTGGGTAGGGTCAGGAGCCGACCAGTCCGGCAGGGTATCGATCTTCAATGTCATCAACCTGGCTCGTGCATGCGTAATATATTCACCCGGAGGAGAGGAGAGGAGAGGAGAGGAGAGGAGAGGAGAAGGGAGGGGAGAGGAGGGGAGGGTATACTGAGACGGGTGGATTCCTCCGTGAACGAAGTCGTCCAATTTGATTTCAGTGGTCGGGCAATTCACCGGAAATAGGTGCAGAACGTCGGGGGCGGCAGCTTAGGATGAACCGGGAGCAGTGGCTTCTATCGGTTCGATACGGATCAAGCCAGGCTTCTGACGGGGAGACAAGCAGATAGTCGAACGTAGCGAGGAGGGGGTGCGAGACCGCCGTGTCAGGATGGAGCTTGAAGGGAAAATAACAAATAATGCTGTTGTGATGCCGGGAGTAATCTAAGGCGGGTTTTGGTTCTAGAACCAAGTTCACATCTGGTCAGGGAAACGCCGGGAGGTGTGGGTGGCATGGCAGCATCGATAGGGACAGGGGACAAGGGACAACGGCACCGGGGAGTAGTGCTACTGAAGGCAATAGGCTCTGTTCGTGACACTTGCGGCGGTTGATATTCGCCTACATCTATCATTTAGGATTTATTTTTCGTGCGAGGCAGTGTTTTTCTGAGGTTTTTCAGGCCGCTTGGTCCTCCGGGTATGACCTGCACTGTGGGGCAGTCGCTGATACTAGTACGATACGACCCGGGTACGTGATACAATGCTGCTACCCACACATATGTGTGAGTACAGCCTGTGACATCGATATACGGCTTACTTCTGTGGTATGTGTTTGGGGGGTGCGTTCTAATAGTTTATATTGGTCAACATAGCGACGGGCCCCGTAGTTGTAGGAAACACCAGGCAGCAGCGGTTATCAAATACGATATCGTGTCTCCGAGCTCCGAGCTGCTCAAGGGGTGTTGCTATGTCAGAGGAGAGTAAGATGCTTCGTCAGCAGTTTGACACGTTGACGATGGAAGTGGGCGCAGAGAGAGCGGCTGCGGCAACCGAGATAGACGTGCGGGAGTCCGCCGAGGCGACGGCTAGGGAGGGCGCCGGTGTGAGGAACGAGAACCCCATGCAACAGGCAAGCGCTAGACAGCAAGTGCACAAAGTGATGGAGTCGGGGCTATTGCAGTCAGACAGGCACCCCGCTTCTCATGTCGCAAGCTCGTATACGAGTACCCAAGCTTGATGGGTGGACGGTTCACTCGTGGTCGGGTAGGTGTCAATCGTTCTTGCTTGCCCCGGACCTGATGAATGCGCTTGTGCCTGCAAGCGACTCCATCCGGAGAGCAGAAGGTTTTAGGTATATAGCGGAGCACAATTGATCGATATATCGTCATCGGGTGGAGAAGGTGGAAACAGTTTTAACGAGTGGAAGTTCTTGATAGAAGCAATGTAAGAACAGCCGGTCGAGGAACGTATGCCCACCGCCGGGTCAGTAGAAGATGGAGCATGGAAGGCTGTAATGGATTGGTACCAGGCGAGCGGTGATGCCGGGAGGCGTCACCTGTAGAGAGGCTTCGAGAACATTGCTGTGCAGGCGGACGCTGTCTCCAAGTTGTTCTTGGGACTGCTATTTTGTTGGTTCGGTCACCGACAGCATCACACGTGCTCGTTCGGCTGCTTGCCCTCGAAATCCAAACTCAGGCAGCACGCCGGTTCCCTGTGGTAATCTCCGCTATCGACGGTACGCCCGTATTTTCCTCCAAGTCGTTTTATCGATTTCTCCACTTTCTTCTGCTTGTGTGTGTTCGTCTTTTCCATATCGTACGAGAGATGACAAGACAACACAATGTTTCGCGTGATGCCCCCTCCTCCCTCCCAGCCTATCGCGGTTCCCCTCGTCCCCCTCTCTGACATCTGTCTCTTCCTATCTATGCCCATGAAAATTCACGGGTCACCCCAATCCGAGTAAACAAGCTCGACAGGCGTGCAAATCTACAACAGCAGCAACGCCAACAGCGAGGTACGCCAGCGCCAAACATCAACACTACAAGCCGCACAAACAAAACAAACAATAAACCACAGCAAAAACCAAGCAGTAAATATCAGCGGCAATAGTAGTGAACCTCCACGAAAGAAGCGCGTCCTTGGACACAAATACTCACACGCTGAGCTCGCGATTGTTGACCGTAACGAAGTCTGCGAAGGGCGGGAGGGCCTGGCCTCCCTCCTCCCCTGTCCCGAAGACCCACTCAAGCATGAAGGCGTACGATTGCTGGAGGAAGGTGTCGTACACTGTCGAATAGTCTCCTAGACCTGTTGTACGCGAGATGAGCGTGCGATACACACATGTGTATAGGAGAGGGCGTGGGGTGGGGGGTGAAAGACGGGGCCAGTCACAGATAGCTAGTAGCTGGACAGAACGCCAATTGTGATGGTTGGCAATTTACCTCGTTCGAGCACGCGTTTTCGTTCACTGCTGCGTAACGGTATCGTCGTGGAGTTGGATAAGAAACGAAGGTAAGTGTTTGCACTGGGGATTCACCCGGGAAGCCAGGCTGTCGCTACGGCCGACCGTTGTTTTGTTTTTGGCTCCCCCATGACGATCTCGAGCCCATCCCCGAAACAGCAACACATCAACAGCAGCAACATCAACATCAACAACAACCACAATCACAACAACATCAGCAACAACAGCAACAACAACAGCAGCAGCAACGACAACAGCAGCATATTAACGCCACGGGGCACCTTCAACTTCCAACCAAGCCCAAACACAAAAAACACGAAATAAATAACGAGAAACATGCGGATAACAAACCCTTTCACGACCGACCGGCGCCGATTTTCTGTCAGTCAGAGCATCTTTCGTAAGGAACTCGGTTGACCCAAAATATGTATCACGATGTGTCTTCAACTACGAGCAGGTTTCCCTCAAAATCGAGGTGGGACTCGTACGCACATCTGCTGACTACAAACGGGGTTATATTAGCACTCGTTGGGGGATATACCAAATACGTAGTCTGCCCTGCCCTTCCTAAACCAAAGGCCGCCTGCCTCCTGCCGCTCCTACCGTTTTCCCTGAGATTCGTGTAGAACTTGTCGGAGGCGTGCGTGAGCGCTGTCTGCGTGACGGAACGCCTCTCCATCAAAATCGCGATGGTGTAGTCTCGGACCGCGGCGTGAGACTCTTCGATATTCGTCACCAGGGCCGGGAGCGAGACGTCCACGTACGACTCCGAGCACATGAGCGGTCGAAGAACGGCCCATCCTATTTAATAAATCGCGTGCGGCGTTTTTAACGGGGGGCGAGGGGGGCAGGGGTGGGGGGCGAGAGAGTGGGGGGGGGCGATCAAACGTTTACACCCACAATTTGAAAGAATCGTTTCGTTGCTTTGCGTTTGATGTTCGCCCTGTGGTCATTGTGAGGGGGTGGGGTGGGCGTTAGAGGAGTAGGTGGCTAGACCCGCCGGTCAAGGACGAGTGGGGTTTCTCATGGAGGGTTGGCGATTAGCTCTGTGCTGGGCATTGAGTTCAAAGGTAGGGCAGGTGGGTATCGAAGGGACAAGTGCGTATCGAACGCTCGTTATGACTGCACAGGGTTTCTTGGGGATAACCTGCTCGGAATAAGAGCCGGGTCAGTTTTGCAGACACATTATTCAGGCTGGGCTTTCCGTCGTAGGCGTGCGATTCGAGTCTGCGCTGGGTGTTGATGTTGCCTAGGTAAAAGCGAAACCGATAGAGCAACACATAAGCGTAACAAGGTGCTGAACGTATTGCGTGGGCGTCGGAAAAACCACCTTAAACCTTCCTTTTTTCTACACCGACGTCTCTGGGAACAACCGAATACCTGGTAGGATTTGATGTGGATCGAGTTTTGCAGTTGCAAACCAAAGAAGGATTGTACTGCTGCAACCTTGATGATAAAAGGATCGTCATATTTTCGTTTTTCCCGACTCGAGAATGTTTTCGCTGTAAAACGGCCAACGCGCTCTCGACAGGGGGGTACTGCATTTATTTCGTAGACTGAGAAGAGCGCCTATACAGGTTGGCGCAGGGCGCTGATAACCCGTGTAAGCGTACACCGTCGGGTTCAGACGAGGGACGGCAAACCTGAACTAGGCACGATTTTACGGAAGTAAGTGAATGAATATTGCGAGAACATCACCATCACCATCATTAACAAGATAAACATAATATCGCTGCCGATTTTCCGCGATTGTTTGTACAGTAGGACGTTGCGCGTGCTCAACAAAGTTGCTTTCCACACAGCACGCGCCGGGGCCGTCTCTTCCGAAGGGCCAGCACAAACTACCGCACGTAGCACGGCACCCCAACTGCCTCTCTCCCTACCTGCTTGCGTCTGCGCTTTTCGGAACCTACTCACCTGTCGATCCAGCACGGTGTCCGGCTGTTCAAAAAACCATTTCCCTCCCGCATGGTCGGTGATGGTGATGCAGGCCAGGCCGGGGTGCGCTTTGTAGATGGGAGCGCCGCCGTTGGCTTCCTTGAGCCTGCTGAAGTACGCGCCGGGGGTGCCGGGCCACTCCACGGCTTCCAAAAGCGGCGCCGCGGAGAGCGAAGGGTAGTGCGTACCCTGGGGCTCGAGGATCTCTCCATCTTTTCCGTTGATGATGAAGCGGAGGCAAGGCAGCGGGATAGGTACGAGACGTGAGAAAATAGGCCGCGATTTATAGTTGCATTGCTTCTGAGGGGACTAACAAGCATGCGATGGGATTGAGGCGGGAGGAAATCGCCGCACTAGATCCTAGGCTTTTGGAGGTGAGTGGGGCGAGCCGGTCGCTAGCGATGCACGTTAAGGGTATACTCGTGACACAGATGTAGTTGGAGAGGGGTGGTCGCAATATTCTTGGCGGCAACATATTAGATAGAACGTCCCCGGTAAGGAAACGCCAGCATAGATCATGGTGGAAGGCCGCCCAAACAGCACACAGAACACACAGCACGGACAGCTGCAACACAGAACCGAAAATACAACTCACAACGAAATAGCAGAACTACTGTACCACGACTACTGTACACGCGCGCAGCAAAGTATTGAACCGCTCGTGTGAGTGACGGGCGAAATAGTAGTATTTCGTCATGTCTGCTGCATCTAATTTGCCGATAAATATTTTTCCCCAACTTTTCATTGTTCTCTGTAATCAATTCGTGCGAGCCAATACACCAAACCAAACAACCACACAGCGAAACGCATCAGCTGCTACAATAGTAGACAATCTTCTACTCGGGACTATGTAGGGTTTGGTACCCATCTGCCACGCGTCAACCTCGGATCTAGACACAGAGCTCCATAATATGAGGCGAAATGCGGGGGGGGGGGGGGGGTGGCGGAATAGTCGGACTACAACGTGCCCTGTATATCATTACTATAAACGTCGACATCGGTTACAAGCATGTACCTGGAATGCCAATTACTGATACGACATATTACATATCCATGATATATACCTGGTATATAACATATGAATGATATGGCTTGGGACAGGTAATGGTACGTTTATATCAGTATCGAAATAATAGCCGGACTTGATGTCTCCTTGGCATACGCTTGGCATCGTAAAATATGGTTAGATGTGATACGATACAAGGGTCACGGATAAATATTGAAATAACGTGCATGAGTGCCGGGAGTTCGGGTAGGTGTAGCCATGCCAATAAAAGCACACGACATTCCACTCGGCAGGGAGGAAGCACGCTGCGTTTGTACCGTAGATGCATACATCGCCCAATATGGTACGACACAAGAGAACGGTACTCTCCTACTTGTAAAAGGCCTTCACTTATTTCCGCGTCCGCACGAGGAAGAATATCATAAATAACCAAATCATCTATTCCCGTTTTATGACGAACGCCTCGCGGAACGACAGTCCACGAGTCCAGATAAGCGCGCTGCCTCGCCCGTACATTTCGAGTATGAACCTTGCTCCAACCAGGTGTATCCAGATTTGGTTGTCAACACTCTGCACGTGTATGCACGTGATTCGGTTATCATTGCCAGCGACCACCCTATGCAGACAGGATGATTCTCACCAGCAAGCCACAGGACGAGGCGCTCCACATTCATCTCGTGTCCACTACCCGTTCCCTCGTCTGCCATAACTTGGTACCAGCAGCCCACCACTGCTTCCGCCAGAACAGGGTCCGTTGCCACCAGGTCGACCTTGACGTCCTCCCACTCGTGTGGAGAGAGACCTTCCGTGAGATTGAAGGAGGCCTTCTCCGAGCCGTCGGGTGCCATCAGCTTCAGGTAGAGCTTTCCCCTCTGGTTTCCCCATCCCTGGTCCTTCCACCTACACTGAAGGGTTCCAGAAACCGGCGGCTTTTGCAACGCCTCGCTTTTCCCCTTCAGCTGAACGTGGGTGTCCGCTATGGAGACATCTCCATACGCAAGCTCCGATTCCTCAGAGTCGACTCCTGTCGTGCAGGGGTTGGGTTAGTTGAGGGCGCGAGCACCGATGGGGTTGGACTAATTGCGGGGAGCTCGTGAAGGCGCAGGAAAAACCGGTCGACCATCGGCCGGTTGCTCGTCTTGTAGTTTTAAAGCGTTTCTTCCGCGAAAAAAGCACCGGCCTGGGAAGGGAATTCTCAAAGTAGTAGGCAACATAAGCTTTATTGTCGTGGTATATGTTCAGGAGAGACCGCAGTACACCAGCCTATCCCGTAGCATGGAGTAATGCAGAAGAACCACAAGCATCACAGTCAGCACTTCGCGGTCGGTCTGGCAGTTGGATGTGGTACCACTCACCCGTCAGATGCAGAACAAAGTCCCTCACATAAAGCTCGTGCCCACCACCCGATCCGCATTCTGCCCTGACTTGGTACCAGCAGCCGACCGTTGCTTCCGCCAGAACAGGGTCCGTTGCTACCAGCTCGACCTTGATTTCTTCCCACTCGTGTGGGGAGGTGTGCCCGGTCAGGTTGTAACAGGCCTTCTCTTCACCGCCGGCAGACACCAGCATCAAGAACATCTCCCCCCTCTGTTCCCCCCAACCTTAATATTTCCAGCTAAACTGAACCGTTCCCGTAGCCGGCAGGATTTCCAAGCCATTGGACTCCCATTTCAGGTGAACGGTGCGGGAGGACATGTATGTGGACATCTCCGAAATAAGTCTCCATTTTTTCTAGGACACGGGTTCTTTTTGGGGATCGTGCAGAGGTTGGGTAAGGGCGCGGACACTGACGGCGTTAGTTAGAGATCCTGCGATGTACTCGAAAGCGTGGCTGAATGTACTCGGCCTGCTGCAATTGTCTTGCAGCGTAGCAATCCACTCCGCAAATATATATTTTGACATATGCGGTGCATGTTTGTATATTACAGATAGTTGCAGTAGTAGAGAGGGGGAAGACTGACTGGTACACGCAGCCCGTGTTCGCTGGGAGGAATCAAACCGAAACTAACCGAGACCCCGCCTCAGTCGAAACCGACGACAGGGCCGACGGCACTACGGCGAATGCCGCTAACTGGGCATAGCTGGCGGCGAATCAAGCCCCACGCCATAGCCTAAGCATGCCCGCTTCTGTAGACGCCGAGTTTGCGGAAATTGATCACGTACAGCCCTCGCAAGCAGAGGTACTGCAGGAGCGGAGAGGCGAATGCGGCATGGCGGCCTCATAATTCAGCAGGCCGTGCGCGTTCGAAGTAAAAACGAAAATGAAACAACTGTATTCCGGCGCACTCAAAGCACACCACCAAAAACTATATAGTGGCCCGAACCCCACGACCACCTCGAGACGGCGTGCCACGAAACAAGTCCCCCCCCAAACGACCCGAGAATATTTTTGCTGTGGCTCCGAGCCTAGGCTATATCGAGGGAACATTTCTTAAGGTATTCACTTGTCGGGATGTTTTCCGAGCGAATGGTTCGCTTTACCTGGCTCAGGAAATCCTTCGGGGCTTTTTAGGTAGATCCTGCCACTGTTGTGCCTGACACTGTAAACATTGTTTGAGTATCTACACGAGTGGGTTTGCGGCCGCCTAAGGTGTAATTGAGTCGGAGGCGTTATCCAAGGCAGTCATTTGGCGACCAACTGACAGTAACAGACAAATCTGAAAAATGGGAACGAAGCCTAAAATGAGAACCAAGCCGTATCTCCAGAACCATGTGGTGTATCAGAGAACCAAAATGATCCTGCGAAACCCCTTGGCCAGCCCTGTGAGAGGAGCTCGTCAGAACGGTCATGCTCCATCTCGTGCCTTCGGGTGGGCGCAAAAAGCGATATACGCTGGTTCTATTGTGATTTCTCTAGATGCTGGCTACCGCGGCGATGCCGAGGACTTCCAGCCTGAGCGACAGCTCATTCGAAGGCTGCTGTACAGCCCCACAGGACTGCCAACTTTTTTTCTTGGAGTTGTACACAATTGGTTTGCTTTCTACAAAAAACCGTCCGTTCCCATTTTTTGTTTCGTTCCATTTTTCCGTTTTGTCTGTGGTGAGGAGGATACGTGAAAATGCGAACGAAGGAATGGATCTTGTTTGCCGCCTAATTTTGGCATTATTTCCACGAGAGGCAACCTGGACGTCGGTATACACGAAAACGCACGTTTGCTTTATTTGAAACTCGGAAGCTTCGCGCACGAGGTTTAAGCGTCCTCGTAAATCCTGTGGCTAGGGGGAAGGTCAGCCACGAGTGAGTTAGGTCGGGATTACTTCGCCTGACAAGTAATGGCAAACGAGTCGGGTGGTGGGAGGAAAGCGCTCGTGCGCTTGGCGGGGGGTAGCGTTCGTCGCATTATGAACAAAGCAAGCCCCCCAGAATAAGTGTCGTTTGTCTTGTCTCCCCCCACCCCCGAACCACCCAACCCCGGCTTTCCGGCAAACACTGCGGCCAGGACCCCTCTCACCGTCTGCAAGTGGGCCGACGTGACCGCTACGGCCGCCGGGACGGCTGATTCCGATATCCTGTCGTACCGTGGCACACTCGACTAATACCCACGCACGCGGCTACCAGGGGTGATGCCCTTTGGCACTCGTGAACCAGGTACCAGGGCAAGACACAAATTGTGCGGCGTAACCTCCTCGCAGCATCTAAATCATGGAGCTGGGCACTATATACCACGGGGCTATATTACCTTCCACCCCTCCACCTCCCCCACGTCATTTTCGGGCTATTTGTAGTCGCAGCACGTGTACGTACAGGCATATACAGAGCATAGGAATACCCCCAGAATATGATCTTGTCTAAACAGTGGTGCACCCAGCCCGAATTTGCAATCGAACCCACCCTCGGCATTATTTGAGCGAAGGGGCATCATTCGGCGCTTTCAACATGCTGGTCTGCAGTATCATACTTGGGGGCATTTGCCTTTTATATCCTTTTACCAGTTAGTTGTCGTCGGATCGTTTTATCATAATCCTGGCTGGGATTATCATTTTGTGGCTGCATTGTTCTACCGTACCCATGGGTCTAAGCTCGCTTTCAAGCGTAAGATTTTTCATTTGGATCCACGCGAATGTCTTCCTAAATGCCTTAGACCTGACTTTAAAATGCCATGTGGTACCTGTACGACAAACGCATACTATTATGAGGGGACAAAGGAGATAGATGCAGTAAGTCACCCCGTAATTATTATAACGCAATTGCCTTACCCATATCTTGAGGCACTCAAGACATTGAATAGCCCTTAAGGCAAATACGTGCCTTGACCTCCATTTTTTGTTGCCCGCGACGCCCCTTCGCGCCACGCGCCTCAACCATTTTAGTACTGCCGTTCCGTTGTGGAGACAAACCACTCAAACTATACAGGAATCAGTGTGCCGCCAAAACGCGGCAGAGTTCTACGGCGTGTTTTAGGCACTACTACCAGGTGAGGTTGACGCACTCGTCAGCTAGCCGTCAGTCGCACCTTTCGGAGCTCCCAGACGATAACTGTACTTAAGTAGTGTACTATTAATGAGCATTAGCAACCGTCCGTCACAGGCCTAAACTGTCGTATCTTGACATCTTTGACGTGAACAATACGTGTGCTTGAAGGTGGCGGCAGTGGCGTGGTGGATCGGTAGGACAAGATTTGCACGGCGGGACAAGGCGGTAAGACAACATTTTGTCTACGGGACGGGGTGGTAACGAGAGCGGGGGATGTTTTCTCGGTGGGGCTTGACGGTGTGAGTCAAAACGTCAGGCGAAGTTGTCGACGAAACGGGACTGCGGGAACATTGTGACGACAGTTTCACTGTCACATCTTGCCGCTAACGCCAATCCCGCCCCATAAAAAGACAAAGCAAAACCTTCAACTACTTACTTGTGTTGATACAGCAGTAGTACAGGATATTTATTGATAAGATCACGAGCAACCAGAAAGGCCTGAGAATATGAGAGTACGGATTCCGTCTGCCGAAGTTAGTGTAAAACACACTCATTCGCGAATAAGAAAGCCAGCCTGGATTAGCTATCCTGTTTCTTACCACGTATCCGTTGCCACCGCAGCTGCATGGTAAATCAGCAAACCACGGGGTTAGTTGTCGTTTTAAAGATTGACCACAAAGGCTTTTTGTCTGACGACGCCTGCTTATCGAAGCGAGGTCAAGGCCTCGGCAATTTAGTGGGCAGTTGGAGAACGTGCGTTCGCGGACATATTCGCGTTGACCTCCATCGCCGGGCTTGCACATGAGCATCGCACATAGAGGTTGCAATGCACTATGTGCTGGGTGGGCGGATGGACGAGGAAGGACCCTTTACTTTGGATTTGCCACTATAACAAGTTTTTGGTCAAGCTTCTTAGGGGTATTCCCCAAGCCCTTCGTTGGCAAGTATATGGAAATTTGATCTTACCACTTCATTCGGCAAGTTTTTAGTCAGATTTCAAATCCAAATTCCCCAAAACTTGTCAATTTGGCAAGTTTTCGCAGCAGCAGTGTCATTAAAACCGGCCCTAACCAGAAAAGCTTGATGATATATTAGACTACGACGATCCGCACCTTGAAATGTGGTCAAAATAAGTGTGGTCAAACCTTGATGGCGAATCTTCGCGGGAGTAAGGCTATTCACATTTTCAGGCTGGGAACCACTTCCTGGTGTGGAGTCAAGGTACGGGCGTAGACCCAATCCAACCCCCAACCCTAACCTTAGCCCTAATCCTAACCCTGACCTCAGCCCAGGACCAAAATCGGCCAGAAACGGGAGAGAAACGCGGCTGGCTGTGCGGATTTTTGTCCGATCTATTCTTCCACTATCTGCGGACCTCAATACTCCTTGAACCACTCTTTTAATAGATTACTATTAATGCGTGGATAGGTCTTGATATCAGTCTCGGACTTCGTTACCCGACATCCATATAACGCATGCTCATATATTCATTCGGCCGTCCATTCGCAGCAAGTTCCAAGGCTCGTATTCCGTTGGTGCTCTGGCGCCACCACTGACGATCGCTGTACAGCAGTACGTACGCCTTTCATAAATCCGGTCCTTTCATCTACGTGCGTACCATTATTTTTCCTCTTAGACTAGCCTACCCTAACTCGGAAAGAAGCGATCCTCGCCTTTGGAGCTTTGTACAGGTTGGTTTTTGCTGTTGCTGTCGCTGCTGTCCTGGAAAAAACCTCAACCTAGGTAGTCCGTGGTGACAGGGGATGGTACTGGAGATGGTTCGGGGTAATGGCTACTCCGGAGGACAGGAGGAGTGGGACACTGGATGAGGTACCTTGAGGGAGGACCTCAAGGAATTTGGCATCGAGCTCGAAGCGTGGCGCGAGGCAGGACAAAAAACCGACAGATCTGATGGTGTCGACGGGTCGAGGAAGGGGCGGAGGGTTTTATGCGGAAATGACTTGCGGATGAGAAGGAGGCATCGGCAGAAGGGCACAGGATGGCTGCAACCACGACCACAACCGTTGACGCCAACGCACGTGCGCAGAATAGCAGGGAAGAGGGGGGGGGCGAAAGGGGGACGAGGGGGGAGAGGGGGAATGGGGGGAGGGTGGGGGAGGCGGTTTGCCCAACAGACCGAAGCCTGGGTATGGCCATCATCGTCATGATGCGCTCCCTTCTTTGGGACCCAAGTAACTAGCATGGTGCCACCCGGGCAACTCTGCGTGTCTGTATGCTCCTGTGCCTGCCTTTCGTATCGTCTTTTCCCCCTGCCCGTTTTTGTCCCTTTTTTGTCCCTTTTCTTGATATTTCTTTCTTTCTCGTTGTACCTCCTTCGTGCCTCTGTTTGTATCTTCCGTTTTGCTTTTTTTGCTCTTTTGCTATCTGCTTTTGTTTTTTGCTTCGCCTCGTCTTCCTTTTTGCTTTTCGTCTGCTAGTCTCTTTTTTTGTTTCCCTGGTGTTCTTAGTGGCGGAGTACGTATGTTTGTCTTTTTGTTCTTGTCTCTGTTCAACACCCTTCGCGTAGCGTGCGAGCGTGCGATCTGCGAGAATTTGCGCTTGTTTGTGTGTTTCCCTTCTTGATTTCTTTCTTTCTATTGCTTCTTTGCCTGACTTGTTTTTTTCGATTTTGATTTCGGTTTTCATCCTGTCTATTTTTTCTGGGTAGTATGTGGTCTTCTCGGTTTCTGTGGCGACTTGTACAACGTACCGGATGTATCTGATACGTACTTGCGCGGATCTCCCTGTTTATGTTTTGTCTGAGGTGCAGATGTGCTTCAGATATCGTGCCCTGTGTACTATTCTTTGCTTGTTTGATTTTTACCGAGGTATTCCTTGCACTCCAGAGTTATTGGAGCATGTCCTGCGACCATGGACTGCATTGTGTTAGTTTTGTGGCGATGATATAACAATGTGACAAGTGAGAACAACAACAGCAACAACAGCTCGAGTCCTAACCATATGATACACATCGAAATTCGTATCCAGCAGTGTGTGTTGTTGTCTTCATATATGATATGAAAACAGTAGGGAGGGCGAGCCTCTAGGCCTATCAATCAGCAGCGATTAGCGCCGTGCTCTACTCGTGCACCTATCACGAGACGCCAGCAGGGGGCACACGGCCCAACAGACAGAAGCCTGGTTGTGGCCATCATCGTCATGAAGCACTCCCTTCTTTGGGGCCCAAGTAACTAGCATGGTGCCACCTGGGCAACTTTGCGTGTCTGTATGCTCCAGTGCCTGCCTTTCGTATTTTCTTTCCCCCCCGCCCGTGTTTGTCGCTTTTTGTCCCTTATTTTTTATCTTTCTTTCATTCCCGTTTGTACCTCTTTGTGTCTCTGTTAGTATGGTCCGTTTTGCCTTTTTCGCGTTTTGCTATCTGCTTCTGTTTTTGTTTTGTTTTTTTTGCTTCGCTTCGTCTCCTTTTTCAGGTCTTTGTCTGCTAGTCTCCTTTTTGCTTCCCTGGTGTCCGCAGTGGTGGAGTGCGTATGCTTGTTTTTTGTGTTTTGCCTCTATTTTACTACCGAGGTATTTCTTCCACTGCAGAGTTTTTGGAGCCTGTCCTGCGACCACGGACTGCATTGTATTGTGAGTTATTGTGATAACAACAACAACAACAACAACAACAACAACAACACGGGACGTGTGTGGCCGTCCTTCTCTTCTGTCTGCCTCAGAACAATTCGAGCCATTTCGTTTCGGTCGGTAGATCCCACGTGACTACTAGGTGTAAGTAATTGATTCCGTCGGTTGTGAACGAAACAGGCCTTTCATGCGAACTTATAGATACTGCGCTTTCTACCCAGCTCTATCAGTCCACCCAGTGTCCGTCCTCATTCCTGCACCATGGAATGGCCTATCTAAATGTTTAGAGTACTTATATTCGTACGTACTGCTCTAGAAGTGCAAAGTAAGTGTGTATACTCGTCGCGTGTATGTGTTCCTGTATTATGTGCGCACTCAAGATCTCTTTTTTTTCTTTCCCTTCACAATCTCTCTTGCTTTCGAGTTTTAGGAAGAGCCGTGGTCACATGTGCTGTCCCTTTTCCCCCCCGGTACGTGCCTTCATTTTTATCGCGAACTAGGGTTCAGCATTATTACCACTGCTCGTCGGTTTCATCGAACGTTACACACTCTCGCTCTCGCGCTTTCCGCTGAAACCAATTGTGCACTCGGTGAGAGATGAACTCGCGCAGTTGGTTGTAGTAGGCACGAGGATGGCCTACTAAGCTACCGGGGGCGATAAGTACCCGATAAAATTACATTTATTTGTTCACATAAAGCAGCAGTAGTAGGTATAGAGCTACTTATTGATATCCCACTCTCTGAGCGCGTTCGGTTGGTACATCCCTAGCCTCTCAGAGCTCCCACTTGGGAATCGTCTCATTTTATTTACTTGCCGGACCTTTGCAGCGGTTCTTTGTTTCTCCGTTTCTCTTGGCACTTTCAGTCCTTTTTTCCGTTTTTCCTTTTTTCGTTTTGTGTGCGTGCGTGTACTCGGAGCACGGTACCGCGGACGAGCGCGGCACCATCGCGGGTGTCAGCGGGTGGTGACGGGTAAAGGGGGAGTTGCAAGGAGCGCGGTCGTCGTTTTGGTGGCTAGGTGTCGCGTGTGCCTCGAGACACGAGGGCAGCACGAATGGGCTCTATCTGGCCTCCTGGCGTGGTCCCGGTTATACTATGTACGAGTGTATGAGGATCGTTTTGATATGCAAAATAAAATTCAAGCGGTGCTCAATTTTGCGTCCAAACCAAAAATTACAGAGAGTGCGACGCAGCCTGAGCACCAACTTTGTCGAGCTGGCTAACGAGGGCCACGGTGAGCACCGGGTTTCGCGCCAGGCGGGCGACGGGGTTCACTTGTAGCAGAGAGGGAGGAAAGCTTTACCCGGACCGAATCGGTTGTGAGGTGGTCGCGAGAGGGGCGGGCGGTGTACGAGGCTGAGAGAGACGCTCTGCTGCTCACTTGTTTTTTTCTTCTTCTTTTTGACCCGTGTAAGATGTTCCAATCAGGCAGGACATTTTTACACGAGAGGGGACAGGGATTATGTTTTCTTTCCGAATTTTTCGGTTTAATTTCCATTGTTTTTGTGGTGCTGCTGTGCTGTGCCGTGCTGTTCATTATTTCTCGTATATTGGTAAACGAATACCAAACATACAGCACATCAAAATGTAACAAGTAGCCTGTCTGAGGCGTGTGCGTATACGTACGACATGTGAGCGAGCGTAGCGGGCGGAACCGCCCTAGACGCGAAGCGTATGTGGCGTCCGAGCCGTTTTTCCCTGAAGGATGGCGGCGGGACTCTTGACATTATGAACTCGCCGGGTTGCAACCACGTACAATCAATCATAAACTATATGCAACCATGGACCTCTGTCCGCTTCGCATAATTAGATGTATTTTGTTTCCTTCCTGGGCGAGCGTAGCGGGCGGCGTAGGCCCCTACTAATTTACGTTTCGCGTGATTCGTTACGGAGTAGTAGTTGGTTATGTACACTGTTTGTTTTTAGATGGTTTTGTCCAGGATAAACTACCGGCCCGCTAGTAAGAAACGTGTCAGTAAGAAAATCAGCCTCAAATTTTAGACAAACTTAAGAAACGGCCCAGCCTCGGCATCTGCCGCAACTGAAGAAAGAGCAACCCTTCCCCTGGCGGCCCACCGTGCCCCTAGATATGTGGGGTACAGTACAGTGTATTCTCTCATTTTTCTGTACTACTGTACACTGGCTGTTTCGCAGTGTTGGAAGTCCTCAGGTACGAATCAATTGTGGCTTGGATGGCGAATATTTCAAAAAACAAAATCATGCCAGAACGAACGGGGGTTACGCGCTTTTGATAGTCCCACAAAAAAAGCCGACCGTCTGTGGTAGAACTCCTGCTCGGCGTGCGCAGCTCCGCAGCTCCGCAGCTCCGCAGCTGCGCCCGCGTGAGGCAAGAGCCAAGCAGCAAGCGCTGTTGTTGCCCATGAACGCTGCGGCCTTACTCCGCGTCAAGGCCGAGTTGGGCAAGCTGAGGCACAAGGGAGCGTTGACCACAGACCAGTTCCAACTTTTGAAGACCAGAGCGAAAGAAGGGGTAGTCACTGACGAGGTTTTGGCTTACTGAGCCAGGCATGGGCACTGCGCTGCGATGGTACGAGCGACGAGCAGGAGTATATTGAGGACATCAGCAACGTGATAAGCGAGATACCACCGGTCAGCCAGACTAGCTCGACAGCGGCGGCTCCTGCACAGGCCTCGCAAGCACAATCAGTGCCGTCACCGGTTCCTCCTGCGGCTGTAGCATGCAAAGCCGATCGGAGGAAAAACAATGCGATGGCGAAGGCCGCCAAGGGATCCCCGAACATCTGGAACGCCTTAGGCCCCGAAATGCACCGACGAGGTGCAACCTGTGGACGCCGGGTACGGGAAGCTCTTCAAGGTCTACGTGGGGCAGGCTCTGGACAAGTGGCTTCTTGACGGCGACAACGTAGAAACGTGGGAGTCCAATAAGCTGACGGCGTCTGATCGTCGGATCTTGATCACGCAATGGACCGGAGAGGCCGCGAATAAGATCGACAGCGACACTGCGTACCTCAAGCACCTCTTCGAGAAGACGGGGCTGGCGATGACGGCAGATGGCAGCGATGACGGCTTCATAAATCTCCAAGGTGTAGAGCGGGGCACGTACTCCTTCATGAAGGTTGATACTATACCGGAACCGCTGGAGGACGTGCTACCGATCTCGCCTGCTCCCGCGGATGAGGAGAACCCGCCGGGTTCAAGCGACGAGGAGGAGAGTGAGAGCGAGACGGAGCAAGAGGTTGATGAGGAGGCTGTGCTGGACATGGACGACGACATCGCTGACGACGAGGACTTACTGCCGTTTGAAGCCCCTGACGGTTATTATTTTGTAAGCTCAGCACCTGCCGCCCTCACTCAGAATCTTGTTAACCAAGAGATACTGCTTCGGCTCGGAATGGGTTGGTTCAGGGGGGTCATCACACGAAAGGCCCAAACACCCACAAGCCACCTCTACGACTTCAGGGTGTTTCTCGAGACCGACGGCAGCACACGTAGCATGAAACTTCCGCTGGCGAAGTACTCGGTGAATGGGGTCGCGGCAGGGGGATCGTAGGTGCTGCTATCGCGCTGCGCCGATAAGGACTCGTCAGAGGACAGCGAGAGCGAGGACGAGAGCGAGTTCGAGGACGAGGAAGAGGAGGAGGAGGAGGAGGAGGAGGAGGAGGAGGAGGAGGAGGAGGAGGAGGAGGAGGAGGAGGAGGAGGAGGAGGAGGAGTAGGAGGAGGAGGAGGAGGAGGAGGAGGAGGAGGAGGAGGAGGAGGAGGAGGAGGAGGAGGAGGAGGAGGAGGAGGAGTCGGGAGGAGGAGTCGGGAGGAGGAGTCGGGAGGAGGGGGGGTCGGTAGTACGATCGAGGGTTCGTCGGGGGGGGAGGGGAGTAGCCTGAACGACATGAGCGACGTTGGGCCGATTCGCGCAGGGGGTAGGAAACGCAAGCGTGTTGAGTCCGAAGAGGAGGAGGAGGAGGAAGAGTCGGGAGAGGGAGGGGGGGTCGGTAGTACGATCGAGAGTTCGCCGGTGGGGGGAGGGGGTAGCCTGAACGAGATAAGCGACGTCGGGCCGATTCGCGCAGGGGGTAGGAAGCGCACGCCTAACGTGCGCTTGCAAGACCACGAGTAGCATAATGGTTTATCGGGGTCATTCGGGCGTAGATGGGGACGTATACGCTATGATACTGAGAATAACGTCAGGAGAGAAGAGACGGATTCAAAATTGAGCAAGAAAACAACATTGAACGTTGCTGGCAAAAATAAGAAAGCCGCTTTTGAGAAAATCAAGCCCATTTTACCAGGAAAATAAGAAAGGACAATTTAAGAAAATAATGCTCATGCTCCCATGAAAATAAGAAACCCAGCCTCAGTCCGATTTTTCAGTTTCTTACTAGCGGGCCGGTACTGTATCCCTCTAAGGCGGTTGCTTCAAAGTTGCTTGGTTGATTTATTAAATGGCTTTCAAGTCTTTCGGTCCACTCCTCCTTTACTACTGTATGTAGCAGGGTATGTCGGAAAACATTGATGGTTCGCCTATCGAGGTAGGTCAATTCTATACACCCCTGAGCTTGAACTGCTGTTCACGCGTAAGATGCTGGACCTGTTTGTGCTTCAAACGATGTCAGGAGGAGTGTTTTTCGCATGTATGCACATACATATTATTAGTTCATGCTAGTGTTATAATGATTACCTCGGGTTGGGTAATCGATCGATCTTTTACCCCTATAGCTCAGTAGGTAACACCTTCACATTTGACGTCGTCCAGGTCACGGGTTCGAACCTCACTTCGAACGTTTCTTTTACAGAAACGCTTGCGCGTGAACACCTAAACAAACACATCTCCCTGGATCCCCAGGTAATGAAACGAAGCGGGCAGGCCAGCGTACGGACGTATACGGTTCCGACGCCCCAAAGATCCCGTCGTTCAGAGGGGGGGAGAGAGTTAAAAGGTTTACCTTGGGCTGGGTAATCGATCGATCTTTACCGCTATAGCTCGGTAGGTAACAAACGTTGCTCTACGGTTGCGTTACTTGGAGCCCGAGCAAGACTGATTACGGTAGGCTACGGGAGGTCCACCACAAGATGCTCCTCCGATGCATCGGCCGGCGAAAACGAAAGCGCGAAGACCACATTCTATCCTATGCTATTAATAGCGCGCTTCTCAGGACAAAATCTTAAAGCGTTGAGACGACGGTACGCAGACGTAGGCTCTTGTTTGCGGGCTTTGTGACACGCATGGGAGAGGAGCGTCTGCCGAAGAGGATGATGTTTGGGGAGATGGTTGGGGGTAAGGGTTACTCCGGAGGACAGGAGTGGGACTGGATGAGGTACCTTGAGAAGGGCCTCAAGGAGTTCGGCACCAAGCTCGAAGGGTGGCGCGAGGCAGCACAGAAAGCCGGCAGATGGTTCCGACGGGTCGAGGAAGGGGCGGAGGCCTTCATGCGGAAATGGCATACAGATGAGAAGGAGGCATGGGCAGAACGGCATAGAATAGCTGCAACAACGACCACAGCCGTTGACGCCAACGCGAGTGCGCAGAATGGCAGGGAAGAGGGGGGGGGCGAAAGGGGGACGAGGGGGAACGGGGGGGGGGAGGGGGGGGAAGCGGTCTGCCCAACAGACTGAAGCCTGGTTATGGCCATCATTTTCATGATGCACTCCCTTCTTTGGGACCCCAGTAACTAGCATGGTGCCACCTGGGCAACTTTGCGTGTCTGTATGCTCCAGTGCCTGCCTTTCGTCTTTCGTCTTTTCTTTCCCCCCCGCCCGTGATTATCGCTTTTTTGTCCCTTCCCGTTTGTACCTCTTTGTGTCTTTGTTAGTATGGTCCGTTTTGCCTTTTTTTTGCGTTTTGCTATCAACTTCTGTTTTTATTTTGTTTTGTTTTTTTGCTTTGCTTCATCTTCTTTTTTAGGTTTTTTGTCTGCTATTATCCTTTTGGCTTCCCTGGTGTCTGCAGTGGTGGAGTGCGTATGCTTGTTTTTTGTTTTTGCCTCTGTTTTACTTGAGGTATTTCTTCCACTCCAGAGTTATTGGAGCCTGTCCTGTGACCACGGACTGCATTGTATTGTGAGTTAATGTGAGAACAACAACAACAACAACAACAACCTTCACACTGGTGTACGTATGTATGTGTCAGTTCTGCTTTTTTGAAGATTATGTTTCGTGGTTTTTGTCTTTTTTCATTCCATCGCTGGAGAGCGGTTCGGACTGCTATCGTATTGGTTCTCAGATACCTACCTGCCGTGCGTTGTTGGAGACAAGAATAGTATTACGAGTCATACGTAGTTTCATACGTAGGCATAGAAAAAATACTCCAGGATCGGTACTATTCATCCGTTCCCCTCGCTGCCTCGGCAAGGAATGCTGCGAGGCATGCCCTATCAGGCTAATAGCGAGTGGGGTAGGTCTTTCTGGCGGGTGTAAGGCCGGACTCACCCTCAAGGAGTGATACCTTCTTGCTGCTGCCTGTGGCCGCGAGGCTCAGGCGGCAGTAGAGTTGGGTCGTACGTGGTGCGTCAGGCACGGAGACCTACGATTCGCGCGTCTTTTTTTAGGCAGCTGCGGCAGAGCAGCAATGCTCAATCGGGGTGTCCATGCGCGGAGGCAGGCGCCACCACAGGCCACACTACGGCACAGTATATTGCGCCGGTAGGAGGCTGGATTCGACGACGAGGGAGGAGGGAGACTGAGCGTCGACGTGCGGGGAAGAGACGGATTGACCTCCCCCTGCGCGAGAATTTTTATTTCCCAGATCAGAACCGCAAGTGCGAGGAGCATTTTGTTTTTCAGGATGGCGGAGAAAGGGAAACGACTGGAAGGGAATGGCAACGAGTGCACGCGCAAAGGAGCGGGTGTATTGGGCCAAGGCGATGATGCGGCCATGAAGAGCGGCAGGAAGACGGTGCATGGAGACCCATGCTTTGCGCGCACACTATCATCACGAGAGAAGCAGTCATAGTTTGTTTTTTCCTGGTTTTGTTTTTCACGAGGCAGAATAGTATCTACCGGTACTCGTCACTGGTTTTTGTAGTTTAACGAGTTGTATACCCTTCATGGGGAATAACCTACGCAATTATCAGGGACGTGGTATCATAGCTGTGCTGCACCTTTTTGTGTCAGACAGTCCAGGAAGAGATGGCGATCGTTGATATTCGTGTGGTAGTAAGGTTCGATTGCTCCTTTTTTCACTGCATATCCGCGAGTCTTCACTCTGACAGCACTCCAGATAGCAGGCAGGTGTGTTCCTCTTTCGTTTTCACGACTACCGTGCGTTTCGTAGGGTGCAGGCAGCACTTCAGACAGCATCCGCTGTAGTCAGCAGCCACGAGTTGGTTAGTGGTGGGAACGGGGGTACTCTTCTATCTATGTTATACCTGGTAGTTGAGAGGATATACCCGCGGCCATGTTAGTTCAGTTTTGCACATTGGTTTTATCTTGCGTGCGCTTTTTTCGTCTCGTGTATTTTGAGGCAGCCGAATTTTCGATTTTTTTCGTTTTTCGGATCTTCCTAGGGCTCCAGCACCTTTGTGTGACCACGGTCTCCTTCGTCAGAGATTTAATGTGAGAACAACAACAACAACAACATACATACATGTGGTCTCCACCATTTCTACTGGATGCAGTACAGTTACTACTATTAACAACATTATTTGGGGGGGGTCCATTACTGTTATTAGCTTGTCTGGGCCCGAGGATGTTGTGCCAGAGAGTGTCGGCTGAACAATCCTGGAGGAGATCCATTTTTCTGCGTGCTCTTTTCAAGCTCCCACAGGCCCATCCATGCCTGAATACCTTTTTCTGAAACAACGTGTCTGCACGCTGAACGCCCTTTTCGTGCCTACCCAGTCTGCATCAGCTTTCTTGCGCGAGGCACACAAAACAACAATAATACATACACTTGAAAAAAATGCCGTTATGTGGGAACTCCCACAATTAGGGGAGATGGGACTTTTTCCCGCGTTTTTTTCTGAAGGCATGTACTGGACGACATAGACTTGTATGCCTGAATCCCTAAGCAACTTGAAAATAGTGTACAATGCGCCTTGGCGGGCTCATCAGGTCTCAGGCACGTCTATGGCGTTGGTTCAGGCACGTTTCAGGCACATTTTGGCCTTGCAGGTTGCTTTCATAGCGCCTACTAGCTAAATAACGATAATCGTCTGCGGCCCGCCTATCTCCTAGTGCCTGGATATGCGCCTGCCGCGTGCCTCAAATACATGAGCCTACCTGTGACCATGGACTAACGACTTTGGACATGGGTGAACGCCATAACAATAACAAACAACAACAAAAACAACAAAAACGACAACAACAACAGCAACAACGACGACGACGACGACGACGACAGCAGCAGCAACGGCAGCACCAACTACAACAACAACTACTACTTACTACAGAAACCGGCAACATGTCCACCAACCTTCGAGACCTCGGAGGAGATCGCAGGAACAGCACGCACGATGCGGGCGTATGCAGGCGTAGCTCAGGGTCTAGGCCGGAGAAATAAATGCGGCTGAAGACTGAAGACAGCAGATACGCTTCAGCTCGTCGTATATCGCCGCGTCTCGAGACCATTCGGCGGGCAACCCGATGAAGGTTTGGTCGAGGGGTCAGAGGTAGCATCACTGCTATTTACCAGACATGTACATACCAGATACACACGTATACGTACTAATACTGCTGTGCTGGTAAAATGCATGCGAGAACAAGCAAAAGTGTTGGATACCGTATCGAAAGTTTCGATATATATATATCGACTACCGTATAAGCCGAATTTTCGATTTTTTTCGTTTTTCGGATCTTCCTAGGGCTCCAGCACCTTTGTGTGACCACGGTCTCCTTCGTCAGAGATTTAATGTGAGAACAACAACAGCAAGCATAATAAAGATAACACGCCCGTTGGACGAGTGTCAGACCCCGTTTCCTCCAAAACATGCCTTAACCCTTTTAGAACCGCAGTCCCGTTCTGGGGACAAACCAGTCAAATTTCAAGTAGTTTTGTCCCCAAACGGGACTGCCGTTCTAAAGGGGGGCACACACAACGAAAATGGTGGCTTTGGAAAAATGTCGTCGAGGAGGTTGATTTCATCAGACGCATCGCTCGTCGTACTCAGTACGCCCTCCCCGTTGTCGACAAAAAACAGACAAAACGGAAAAATGAGAACGAAACAAAAAATGGGAACGGACGGTTTTTTTTAGAAAGCAAACCAATTGTGTACAACTCCAAGAAAAAAAGTTGACAGTCCTGTGGGGCTGTACAGCAGCCTTCGAATGAGCTGTCGCTCAGGCTGGAAGTCCTCGGCATCGCCGCGGTAGCCAGCATCTAGAGAAATCACAATAGAGCCAGCGTATATCGCTTTTTGCGCCCACCCGAAGGCACGAGATGGAGCATGACCGTTCTGACGAGCTCCTCTCACAGGGCTGGCCAAGGGGTTTCGCAGGATCATTTTGGTTCTCTGATACACCACATGGTTCTGGAGATACGGCTTGGTTCTCATTTTAGGCTTCGTTCCCATTTTTCAGATTTGTCTGTTAAAACCCAGCTAGCTTCGAAAAGCGTCCGAGAGGGTGTGTTATCTTGCTACAAGGACTACTATTATTCCAAAGAACTAACCGTGATATATATATTGATGTGTCGCATCGAACGTGTTTTGCCCTCCATCCCAGTACATATTGGTAAAAAAGAGAGGAGAAAAATCAGGAAAATTTCTTTAGATAAGTAAGTGGGGTGATCGTATCACGTAGTGTTGTTGTTGTTCTCACATTAAATCTCTGACGAAGGAGACCGTGGTCACACAAAGGTGCTGGAGCCCTAGGAAGATCCGAAAAACGAAAAAAATCGAAAATTCGGCTGCCTCAAAATACACGAGACGAAAAAAGCGCACGCAAGATAAAACCAATGTGCAAAACTGAACTAACATGGCCGCGGGTATATCCTCTCAACTACCAGGTATAACATAGATAGAAGAGTACCCCCGTTCCCACCACTAACCAACTCGTGGCTGCTGACTACAGCGGATGCTGTCTGAAGTGCTGCCTGCACCCTACGAAACGCACGGTAGTCGTGAAAACGAAAGAGGAACACACCTGCCTGCTATCTGGAGTGCTGTCAGAGTGAAGACTCGCGGATATGCAGTGAAAAAAGGAGCAATCGAACCTTACTACCACACGAATATCAACGATCGCCATCTCTTCCTGGACTGTCTGACACAAAAAGGTGCAGCACAGTTATGATACCACGTCCCTGATAATTGCGTAGGTTATTCCCCATGAAGGGTATACAACTCGTTAAACTACAAAAACCAGTGACGAGTACCGGTAGATACTATTCTGCCTCGTGAAAAACAAAACCAGGAAAAAACAAACTATGACTGCTTCTCTCGTGATGATAGTGTGCGCGCAAATCATGGGTCTCCATGCACCGTCTTCCTGCCGCTCTTCATGGCCGCATCATCGCCTTGGCCCAATCCACCCGCTCCTTTGCGCGTGCACTCGTTGCCATTCCCTTCCAGTCGTTTCCCTTTCTCCGTCATCCTGAAAAACAAAACGCTCCTCGCACTTGCGGTTCTGATCTGGGAAATAAAAATTCTCGCGCAGGGGGAGGTCAATCCGTCTCTTCCCCGCACGTCGACGCTCAGTCTCCCTCCTCCCTCGTCGTCGAATCCAGCCTCCTACCGGCGCAATAGACTGTGCCGTAGTGTGGCCTGTGGTGGCGCCTGCCTCCGCGCATGGACACCCCGATTGAGCATTGCTGCTCTGCCGCAGCTGCCTAAAAAGACGCGCGAATCGTAGGTCTCCGTGCCTGACGCACCACGTACGACCCAACTCTACTGCCGCCTGAGCCTCGCGGCCACAGGCAGCAGCAAGAAGGTATCACTCCTTGAGGGTGAGTCCGGCCTTACACCCGCCAGAAAGACCTACCCCACTCGCTATTAGCCTGATAGGGCATGCCTCGCAGCATTCCTTGCCGAGGCAGCGAGGGGAACGGATAGTGTGTAGATGGTCAGGCACCCCGCCCCGAGGCAGTTACATAGTGAACTCATTATTACCGTGGTCACACCAGAAATCATTTATTCATTCATTTATTTTCAAATCCTCCGGCGGATTGGTGAAAATAAAGCTTATGCTCACCACACTTCCACGTTCTCGTGTCGTGTGTCAATTTAGCCTATAGCTCCCGTTGCAACATCTATCTGCACAGGCTGCATAATTAATGCCGTCATCCTTATTCGAGAATGTTCGCCTCAAAAGCGAAATTCGTAGGATGCAGCGCACCCGTGATGCGATTCGCCCAACGCCTCACGGCGCTTCGCACATGGTTCCAGCAATTTGTGCGAGGTCGGCAAAAACCCGACGTGCTCCGTCTTGGTAATAATAATGTAAATATGCGAGGGTCGATGGTCATACGACTCCGGCCATGCATGAGAGTGAGTACACCCCCCCCATCCATACACACCATTGCCCTTCCCCCCCTCCCCTCCGCTCCCGCCCTCCTCCTAGCCCCCCACCCTCGTCCCCGCCCGCGCCCTCGCCCCCTCTGTGTGCATCGGTGTCCACTGTCCGTGTCGCAGTTAGTTGCACAGTCGCTCCTTTGCGGCGCTCTTCTGGGGCGAATGCCGCCCCCACAACGTAAGCCTTCATCGGGCCCCGTTCTCGTCCCCTCGAAATTTTCTGCCGGCGTTCTGTGCCTTCTCGCGCCTCTCTTCGAACATACATGATACCGAACTCCTCGAAGTCTTCCTTGAGGCGCCCCAACAAACCCATCCTGCCTGCCCATACGAGTGCGGTAGTTGGTATAATAATGAGGCGAGCGAGCGAAGCGAGCCTTTTTTTACTTGGTTTTTAACCAAGGAAAAAAAAGCCTCTTCATAATGGCTCGGGTACGAGGGTAGGGTGCCTGTTTTGATTTTTTCTGTATGATGTGTGTGTGTGTCAGTTGGTGTGTGGATTCAACATTTTTTTGGTCCACCTTTCACCACCGCGCTCGACGCACACGCCACCAAATCCAGTCCCGGCGGGCTCTGTGCACGCACACACACGCAAGACACCTTCTCGTCCTGGTAGGGTGGAAAATCGTTCACAGTTCGTCGAGCTAGGTGCGGCAACGTGTGTAGGCACGTCTGTGCTGGGCCGTGTTCAAAATACAAAATCATAACGTTTTTTGTGCCTGTGCCAACAGCAGGCAGACTGCGCCCGCCCACAGCATGCACACTTTGCCTGCCCACAGCAGGCAGACTATGCTTGTCCACAGCAGGCAGACTGGGCCTGTCCACAGCAGGCAGACTGGGCCTGTCCACAGCAGGCAGACTGGGCCTATCCACAGCAGGAAGATTGAGCCTGTCCGCAGCACTCAACAGCAGGCAGACTGGGCCTGTCCACAGCAGGCAGACGGCTTTGTTTTTTTAGCTCTTTCTTCTACCTACGTACGTACCTGGTAATAACTAACGAAACCCAACTACGTGGGTAGGCACAATTCGATGCGAGTCGACGAGGGAAGAAAAGGCTGAAATCTTCTCGCGATAAAAATGTAGGCACGTACCGTAGCGGGAAGGGGGGAGAAGAGCCTGCTATGTGTCCCCGGATCTGAGTTACGAGTTAGAAGGAGAGAGAGAAAAAGATGTGCGAAGATAATGAATGGGATGAAAAAAAAAAAAAAAAAACTACGAGTAGTCATAGGCAGACTTCGCCTTGTCTGTCCACAGCAACGTTCGGGCCATGTGCTGCAAGTGATATTGTCAGGGCTACCCTCCTACTGACGAGGGGACGGAGAAACAGGAGAAGATCTGCAGTAGTTGTACAGCAGTCAGTAGTAGTGGTGGCACCTGCTACGAGAACCTCTGTTGGATACATGTATGTCATATCAGAGGTTGTAGATATTTCGTCTTCAAATTATGAGGGTGGAATCAGGAACCACACATACAACATCGAGTATGGTGTACAAAGGGCACAAGCCGAGCGTACTGCGACGCTGACCCTGGCCTCGTGGATCCTACTGCTACTGCTGCTGCTGTTTTGCTGCTGGAGAAGCTCTGATGTAGATGTTGCACAGCAGCAGTAGTTGTGGCACCTGCTACGAGAAGCTCTTTTGGGCATGCCATGCTCGTGTTGTCGTCTCGAAAATATTATGCCGACTTTCGAGGTGGGAAGCAGGAAACATTAAAAAAAACGAGTGCAGGGTACGTACTACTGTAACAGCTACTACTATGTGTATATGTACGCGTACAAAGGGTGCAAGGGTTAGACCGACAAGCCGAGCGTACGGCGACGCTGACCCTGGCCTCGTGTGACCTACTGCTATTGGTGCTGCTGCTGCTGTTATGGTGCGGGAGGCGCACTGCTGCTGTAGATGTCGTACATCAGTCCAAGTAAAGTTGTGGTGACACCTGTTGCGAAAAATAAGCTATTTCTGTTGGACAAAACACTTCGAGATAGATGCAGATTTTTATTGTGCTGAATTTCAACCAGAAAACACTCTGCTGGACAAAATATGTCGAGTGTTGTGTGTTCTTGACTCTTTCTACCTGTCGACATCCAGCACCACAGCAGTGTCCGTGCCGATTCCTCAATTCCTGATGAGAGATACATGTTCTGTGGTACAGCAGTGCAGATTTCGTCTTCAAATTATTATGCCGGATTTCGAGATGGAAACCAGGATACACACGACCAAATCCAGTATTAATAGTACTTCTTCATATCAAGAGCCAGGAGAGGCCAAGAACATTTACGAAAATTATTGAGATTCACCCACGACGGCGTACAGTAGTACAGTAGTCGAACGTGGTAGATATTCCTTCGTGTTCGGTCGTTCAGCACAACAATACAAAATAATCTGTATGCGCCCAGCATGATGCATCGCAGATATGACCACTACTGCAGGTATTACCGAGGTCGCGCCTCATTACCACCAATTACTAGCAACCAAGGAAAAGAAAGCCTCTTCATAACGGCTCGGGTACGAGGGTAGGGTGCTGTTTTGATTTTTTCTGTATGTGTGTGTGTGTGTGTGTGTGTGTGTGTGTGTGTGTGTGTGTGTGTGTGTGTGTGTGTGTGTGTGTGTGTGTGTGTGTGTGTGTGTGTGTGTGTGTGTGTGTGTGTGTGTGTGTGTGTGTGTGTGTGTGTGTGTGTGTGTGTGTGTGTGTGTGTGTGTGTGTGTGTGTGTGTGTGTGTGTGTGTGTGTGTGTGTGTGTGTGTGTGTGTGTGTGTGTGTGTGTGTGTGTGTGTGTGTGTGTGTGTGTGTGTGTGTGTGTGTGTGTGTGTGTGTGTGTGTGTGTGTGTGTGTGTGTGTGTGTGTGTGTGCGTGTAGTTGGTGAGTGGAATTCAACATTTTTTTGGTCCACCTTTCACCACCGCGCTCGACGCACACGCCACCAAATCCAGTACCGGCGGGCTCTGTGCACGCACACACACGCAAGACATTTTCTCGTCCTGGTGGGGTGGAAAATCGTTCCCAGTTCGTCGAGCTAGGTGCGGCAACGTGTGCAGGCACGTCTGTGCTGGGCCGTGTTCAAAAAACAAAATCGTAACGTTTTTTGTGCCTGTGCCAACAGTATGCAGCAGACAGCAGGCAGACTGTGCCTGTCCACACCATGCACACTGTGCCTGCCCACAGCAGACAGACTATGCTTGTCCACAGCAGGCAAACTGGGCCTGTCCACAGCAGGCAGACTGGGCCTATCCACAGCAGGAAGATTGAGCCTGTCCGCAGCACCCAACAGCAGGCAGACTGGGCCTGTCCACAGCAGGCAGACGGCTTTGTTATTTTAGCTTTCTTCTACCCACGTAATAGCTACCGAAACCCAACTACGAGTAGTCATAGGCAGACTTCGCCTGTCTGTCCACAGCAACGTTCGGGCCATGTGCTGCAGGTGATATTGTCACGCCTACCCTCCTACTGACGAGGGGACGGAGAAACAGGAGAAGATCTGCAGTAGTTGTACAGCAGTCAGTAGTAGTGGTGGCACCTGCTACGAGAACCCCTATTGGATACATGTATGTCATATCAGAGGTTGTAGATATTTCGTCTTCAAATTATGAGGGTGGAATCAGGAACCACACATACAACATCGAGTATGGTGTACAAAGGGCACAAGCCGAGCGTACTGCGACGCTGATCCTGGCCTCGTGGATCCTACTGCTACCTCTGCTGCTGTTTTGCTGCTGGAGAAGCTCTGATGTAGATGTTGCACAGCTGCAGTAGTTGTGGCACCTGCTACGAGAAGCTCTTTTGGGCATGCCATGTTCGTGTTGTCTCGAAAATACAGTGCCGACTCTCGAGGTGGGAAGCAGGAAACATATAAAACACCTAGTGCAGGGTACGTACTACTGTAACAGCTACTATGTGTATATGTACGTGTACAAAGGGTGCAAGGGTTAGACCGACAAGCCGAGCGTACGGCGACGCTGACCCTGGCCTCGTGTGTCCTACTGCTACTGCTGCTGCTGCTGCTGCTGCTGCTGCTGTTATGGTGCGGGAGGCGCACTGCTGCTGTAGATGTCGTACATCAGTCCAAGTAAAGTTGTGGTGACACCTGTTGCGAAAAAGAAGCTCTTTCCGTTGGACAAAACATGTGAGATGCAGATTTTTATTGTGCTGAATTTCAACCAGAAAACACTCTGCTGGACAAAATATATATGTCGAGTGTTGTGTGTTCTTGACTCTTTCTACCCGTCGACATCCAGCACCACAGCAGTGTCCGTGCCGATTCCTCAATCATCCCTGAGAGATACAAGTTCTGTGGTAGAGCAGTGCAGATTTCGTCTTCAAATTATTATGCCGGATTTCGAGGTGGAAACCAGGATACACAGGACCAAATCCAGTACTTCTTCATATCAAGAGCCAGGAGAGGCCAAGAACATTTACGAAAATTATTGAGATGCACCCACGACGGCATACAGTAGTACAGTATGTTAGATTACTCCTATGCGGTAGTACGTATCTTAGATTGTATCAATACTGTGCAGCTGCACCTGCCTGGTAGTAGCGAGCAGTATATTGGGTTGCCTGACTGCTGTAGTCATTCGAGGACTCGTGTTAGGAATGAATACATTCTGTACGAGACAGTATCCTATTGTATCGATGCTCTACAGCAGTGATATGACAAGCCATGATGTCGTACTCGTACGTCATACGTATATGCAACGTGTGCGTATTTTGTTCCACGACGAGACCTGCAAGTTACGGTTCGACGAATCAATAAGTAACGAAGTTACGGTTCGACGATCAAGTAGTTGTGCCGCTATGGCATTTGAATTGACAAGTTGATGGTATAGCGGAAGTTGCAGCGAGATAAGCTGACAGTCCAGTGGGACGAGAACGCGCGCGCAACCCCCCTTGCGATGCCACTCTCCATCACCCCCCTTCCTCTGAACTCTCACCAGTTCATCGTGATACAACACCAACAAGTCCCGAGAGCGACAATCAACAACTGAGATACCATCGTCTTACACATCTTCGTCATCAGTGCAGCCCAGGCTGCCTAACCGCAGCTTCGCGCGCTAGCCTCTAAAGACCGTCATCGGCCAGGCGTGTGAGATCAGTCCTCGTCATACGACTTGAGGACAGTCATCACCAGACGACCTGAACATTAATAGGTTATGAGCCTCGTCCACGCGCTAGCGCACTGCACTGGGGGAAGCACGGGACTGCGTCACAAGACCCTCCCCGTACCCTGCAACGAGCCACCCCTGTGGTGGCTGCTGGATTTGTCGGTGACCACATCTCCAGGAACCAACGCTTCGACCTTCCATCGTCAGCGATTCAAGTACTCGCTTCTTCTCCTTCACCTTGAGGAAACGAAGGTGGACTGATAAAACACGTGGTGAGCGAAGAGTATTGCTGCTTCAAGAGCTGTGGGTCGACACACACGTGAGTGAAGCGTGCCACTTGCTTGAAGAAGTGACTCGGCTTCGACGCCCACAAGGCTGGATAGCCTCAGATTCGTTTGTGATACGTAGTGATTCACGAAGAACGCTGACACCAACTGCTGCACACCACGGGCGGCCGCATAAGATAGAAAATACGTCACGCCACAGGCTGACGTATTGTGGAACGCTAAGGGTTGCCGCATATTAAGACAAAAGTACGCCACGCCACGGGCTGACGTATTTCGGAACGCCTTCGGTTGCCACATAAGACCAAGTACGCCACGCCACGGGCTAACGTATCATACGTCACGCCACAGGCTGACGTATTGTGGAACGCTAAGGGTTGCCGCATATTAACACAAAGTACGCCACGCCACAGGCTGACGTATTTCGGAACGCCTTAGGTTGCCACATAAGACCAAGTACGCCACGCCACGGGCTAACGTATTACGGAACGCTGCCGGTTGCCGCCTAAGAAAACGTACGCCACGCCACGCGCTGACGTATTGCGGAACGCGGCAGGTTGCCACATAAAAGACAAAGTACGCCACACAACGAGCGTACCGGTGGCCGGAATTAGACTGACGCAGCAAGCTGACGAACAGGAACTTTGAACCGAAAACCGAAAACACCAAGGTACTCCACGAACTTTCAACTTCAACAACGAGAAGTAACCATGATGGAAGCACCAAACAATAACGGCAATCTCGCCAATGCCACGAGGGGACTGAAACTGTTCAGTGGGAAAGACCCCACGCTCTTCGAGAACTGGTACGAGAAAACTAGCATCATGCTGAGCATATCTCGCCCGGACATTCATAACGTGATGGAAGGACAGATCAGGCCGACCGCGGAGACGTCGACCAAAGAGGCTCCCCTTGCCCAACGCCAGGCTACGTACGATCGAGCTGACCATGAACTGTTCGCCATTTTATCCTTGATAACGGAGGAACCAGCATCTTACCTCGTACGCAAGCACAGAAAGGGAACGACCGGAACCCGTGGCCATGGCCAGAAAGCATGGCAGGAGCTGCACTCCAAATATATGACCGCTACAGACGAGACTATTCGATGCAAGTCTGCGGAACTTGTGGCCACGGCCATGAAGACCGGGCAAGATCCGGACGAGTACTTCCTCCGAGCCTCCCTCCTTCGAGACCAAGTGGAGAATATGGGAGAACCCATTACGGACAGAAAGTTTAAGGACATCATGGTCCAAGGCCTGACGGACGACTACAAGGACATCAAGCTCATGATGTACCGCGACCCTTCATTTAACCTCGAACAGATCCAGAGCACCATGAGGCATCTATACCTCGATAATCTGTCACGAAGGAACGCTAATGACGGCAAGATAGCTGGCCGTGGTGCGGCCATGATGGCTGAGCCCAAGTCCGACCCCGACCAAGTGGTTTGCCATTACTGCAACAAGCCGGGACACTACCAGAGGGGTTGCGTCTTGTACATTAAGGATAAAAAGAACAAAAAAACCTGCCTTCAAAAGAGGCAAGGCTGGGCTGGAAGGCACCACCGGAAAGAAATGGTGTTCCATTCATAATTCCACAACTCATAACGATGCCGACTGTTACAAGCAGGGCGCTCCACGCCCACAAGAGGGGGCATCTCACACGACCGCTACCCTCAACTCGAACTCTGAGCTCCCAGCCGGTAGGAACAACGACCCGGATCTAAAAGATGAACTCAACTTCAAGGGCGGCTTCATGTGGATGGCCTTATCCGATGGTCGGACCTTTCTGCCTAACAACAGCGAGATCACTATGCTGGTAGACAGCGGTGCTACGGAGCACTTCATAGATGATGAACTAATACCCGAGCTCAAGGAGAAAATGATAAACTACACTGTACTCAACACGCCGAAAAAAATACGAGCAGCCGGCAAACAGGTACTGTTGGGCACCGCCACTGGAATTTTGTCTGGCGTCATCACCGACAAGGCTGGTAATAAACACGACGTAGGCTTCCCGAGCATGGTCGTTTCAGGACTAGGTCGCCATCTCTTCTCTTCCTCAGACGCAGCTACTAGGGGTATCTCCACCGTCATTGAGCCAAGAAACCCTCATCTCAGAAGGAATAACATCGTGGTGCCTCTGCAGCAACTGAACGAAGATATGGGTCTATGTTCATTTCAAGTTGATCTAGGTCCAACGTATAGTACTCAGGATACGTCATCTACAGCCATGGCACTTACAGCTCAAATCAGTGCAGATACCTGGCACCGGAGACTGGGACACATGAACCCCCGCAGCATGGATATACTCCGCCGCAAGGACGGCAACGGCATTGACTACACCGGCTCTATATCGGGCTGCCCCACCTGCGCGTTGGGAAAGAGCCAACAGAAAGCACACCCCAAAAAGACCGTACACAAGACAACGGAACCCATGGAGCTAGTCTACACCGACCTCATGGGACCTATCACCCCGGCAGCAAAGGGGGGCTATCTGTACGTTGCCAAGTTCACCGATGACTTCACCAGAATGAAGGAGATCTTCTTGCTTAAATCCAAGGCTGAGGCTGCCGGCTCCCTGCACCTGTACAACAAAACGGTCGCAGTTCCGTTGGGACTCCGCATTCAACGTCTACGAGCCGACAAGGGCGGGGAGTACACTTCACAAGATTTCCGTAAGCTGTGCGTAGACTCCAGCATCAGTATGGAATATGCCGCAACGGCCACTCCCCAGCAGATCGGGATATCCGAAAGAGATGGACGTACGATCGCCACCATCGGCCGGTGCCTACTCAAGGACGGCAACTTTCCCCCCAGCCTGTGGGGTGAAATGTTTTTTACGGCTGTTTTTATCAGCAACAGGTCACCGCATTCTGCACTGGGAGGACTATCGCCCTACTTCAAGATGTACAACGAGGAAGCGGACATGACCATCCTTCGCGCCATTGGAGCCAGAGCGTTCGTGCACATCGAGACGCATACGCCCAAGCTGGGAGACAGAGCGTGGGAAGGAAAGCTTTGCGGGTTTAGTCTCAACAGTAGAGCCTATCGTATTTACAACGCGTCGAAGGGGACCGTCGTGGAGAGTCGCAACGTCACGTTCCTGGAAACTCCACCGTACGTCCTGCCCCCGCAGGACAAGGAGATCGACCACACCGAACAAGACGCCTACATCGACGACGTTATCCACCACACCTCCTTCCTCGATCCGTTCATATTTGGCAAATCAGGAGACACCCCCGATCCACACAATACAGAGTTGCGTGAGCAGGTCCAGGACATGCTGCGTGACAACGCGGCCACCCGTGATTCACCAGAGGCGATTCGAGCCATGGCCAACGGATCATCTGTGCCTGGGGTTGTAACTACCTCATCACCAAGGACTACACCTTCGTCACCATGCGGGCTGCGTGCAACTCGCGCCTCCACGCGCAACAACCCAAACGACGAAGACAATATCGAAGGCGCCCTCAATGAACGCCAGCTTCGGCAGCTCAAATCACTGGCACTCGTGGTGGGCCCATCAGCTGATTTCGCTCATAACGAAGAACAATCCTCCTCCGTCACAGCTTTTGCCTATGCAACAGGCAGTCCTGACTACACAGGGTTCTCGGGGGAAGACATAAACGCCAAAATCAGGATCCCCACCACCTACGCGGATGCCATCAATTCCCCGCAAAGCATGGAATGGCAGAAGGCAATTGAGAAGGAGATGACCAGTCTAACGGACCACGAGGTATACGACCTTGTACCCATCACCAGCGTACCTAAGGGGCAGAAGATCATCGGCTCGAGGTTCGTATTCAAGCAGAAGGCAGACGGACGGTTCAAGGCGCGACTAGTAGTACAAGGCTATACCCAAGAAGCCGGCATCGACTACGGCAAAACGTTTGCACCAGTATGCCGTATCGGTAGCCAGCGCGTACTGCTAGCTATAGCGTGTCAGCATGACTGGCCAGTCTACCAGGTCGATGTACAGGTTGCGTTTCTCCAGAGTACAATTAAAGACGACGTGTTCGTCAAGGCGGCTCCTGGACACGACGCAAAAGACATGAAGACCGGGGAACCCATGGTCATGAAACTCAAGCGCAGTTTGTATGGCCTGTCCCAATCGCCCGCCCTGTGGTACGACACCATCGATGCAGCGCTGCTGGGGATTGGCTTCACACCGACGTCGTCTGACCCTTGCGTTTACACACATGGCAGCAATGAAACATTCGCCATTCTCACGCTGTACGTCGACGATATCCTGATCAGTGGAAGCAACCTTGGGGTAGTCAAGCGGCTGAAAAAGGCCCTCATGGACCGCTTTGCCATGACGGACATGGGCGAAGTTAGTCTCATTCTTGGCATGAATGTTACTAGGAACTACGAAGAGGGCACGTTGACCATTACGCAAAAAGATTACGACCATAATATTCTAGAAAGGTATGGGATGCTGGATTGCAACACCGTTCACACACCGGGGTACGGACCCGAACTGTCCGAGGAACAACCGGAAGATAAGTTACTCGGAGCTAAAGGAGTCAAACTCTACCAGGCCATCGTGGGATCGGTACTTTATCTTGCACAGGTCACGCGTTATGACATCTGTTATGCGGTCAACCAACTAACCAGAGTGTGCAGCAAACCAGCGATGATACACATGACTGCTGCCAAACACCTGCTTCGGTACCTCAAAGGATCGCCGGACCTGGCCATCATCTACAAGAAGGGGCAATTCGCCATGCACGGGTACACCGACGCCTCGTTCGCAGCAAACCCGGATAACAGGAAATCGACCACAGGCTACCTATTTCTCCTTGGAGGGGCGCCCATCAGCTTTGGAACAAAGACGCAGACTCTGACTGCGCAGTCAACAGTTGAGGCCGAGCTGATGGCCATCAGTTACGGAGCAAAGGAGGCTGTCTACCTTTCTAATTTCATGATTGAGCTGAGCTTCACGTCATTTGATTCGGTACCAATCCACTGCGACAGCACTGGGGCACTACACATCGCTGGGAACTCGACGTACTCGTCAAGAACGAAGCACATCGCGCTACGCTTCTTCTCGGCACATGATACTGCTGCACGAATTGAGGGAGAGTGTTAGATTACTCCTATGCGGTAGTACGTATCTTAGATTGTATCAATACTGTGCAGCTGCACCTGCCTGGTAGTAGCGAGCAGTATATTGGGTTGCCTGACTGCTGTAGTCATTCGAGGACTCGTGTTAGGAATGAATACATTCTGTACGAGACAGTATCCTATTGTATCGATGCTCTACAGCAGTGATATGACAAGCCATGATGTCGTACTCGTACGTCATACGTATATGCAACGTGTGCGTATTTTGTTCCACGACGAGACCTGCAAGTTACGGTTCGACGAATCAATAAGTAACGAAGTTACGGTTCGACGATCAAGTAGTTGTGCCGCTATGGCATTTGAATTGACAAGTTGATGGTATAGCGGAAGTTGCAGCGAGATAAGCTGACAGTCCAGTGGGACGAGAACGCGCGCGCAACCCCCCTTGCGATGCCACTCTCCATCACCCCCCTTCCTCTGAACTCTCACCAGTTCATCGTGATACAACACCAACAAGTCCCGAGAGCGACAATCAACAACTGAGATACCATCGTCTTACACATCTTCGTCATCAGTGCAGCCCAGGCTGCCTAACCGCAGCTTCGCGCGCTAGCCTCTAAAGACCGTCATCGGCCAGGCGTGTGAGATCAGTCCTCGTCATACGACTTGAGGACAGTCATCACCAGACGACCTGAACATTAATACAGTAGTCCGTACGTGGTAGATATTCCTTCGTGTTCGTTCGTTCAGCACAATACAAAATAATCCGTAGTATGCGCCCAGCATGATGCATCGCAGATATGACTACTGCAGGTATTACCGAGGTCGCGCCTCATTACCACCAATTACTAGTAGGATGGCCCAACCAAATGTCCGCACCCCCCCTGTACGGACTTAATGTTCTTCCCGCACAAATCTGATCTGACTCGACCGCCAGCAGTGCGTGGTGACCGCCGAAAAAAAGAATCGAATAACGGTGCCCAGGCTGTCGAGCTCACGCAGTGAGCCACGTGTGTTACAGCGTCGTCGATAACCAACGCCAACCCAACTATCGTACCAGGTACCATGGTTAATGTAAGGGGGGGTTGATCTGCTCAAACTCTTGCCGGCTGGGCATGATCATTATCGTCGTCATGCGTAGGGCCGCCCGGACTCTCTCGCTTGCCTTCAGCGCCTGTTTTTCGCTTTCCCCTTCTTATCTTCCTTCTTTTTTCTCTTCCTCACTTTCTCTCTTTCTTTTCTTCTCATCTCGTTTTTTGATTGTCTCGTTTAGCACTTCCTCCGCATTGTTTTCTTTTCCTCTCTGCTTGTTGTTGTTGTTCTCACATTAACTCACAATTCAATGCAGTCCGTGGTCGCAGGACAGGCTCCAATAACTCTGGAGTGGAAGAAATACCTCAAGTAACAACAGAGGCAAAAACAAAAAAACAAGCATACCTGGTACGCACTCCACCACTGCGGACACCAGGGAAGCAAAAAGGAGACTATTAATAGCAGACAAAAACCTAAAAAAGAAGATGAAGCTAAGCAAAAAAAACAAAACAAAACAAAAACAGACGCAGATAGATAGCAAAACGCAAAAAAAAAACTCTGCTTGTGTACACGCTGCATGTGCGTGGCTCGTTTCTCATTGGGATTTGAATTGACCTCGTTTGCTTTGTTTTGATGTGTTTCATTTCTTTCCACTTACTTCGCTTAATTTCGCTTCAATTTGTTTTTTCGCTTCATCATGTTGGTATTCGCATGAAGCCGCAGTCAACAGCAGTGTACAAGGGTTCGACTTTTTCCTGATTGGGGTGGACGATGTGTTTCATTCAGCCATGATGTGTGCCTGGCTGCTTTCTGTTTTGTTTTCTGATCAAGGTACGGGCGAAGACCCAACCCATTCACCGACTCTAACCCTTACCCTGTCCTGATGAACCCAAACCGCGACCAAAAAGGGCCAAAACTGACCATAATCACGGCTGCGCCGCGTTTGCATCGAACGAGTAAACTTCTCAATTAATTGCGGACGACGATTCCGAAGTGCAGACCGCGCTACGCAATTTTCAAGTTAAAACACCACTAAAGGTTCCTTCTCCCAGATTGCTAAACCTACTCATCATAGTACCGCAGTCCCGATTTGGGGACAAACCACTTTAATTCCAAGTGATTTGTCCCCAAAACGGGACTGGGGTCCTAAAAGGGTTAAGTGGGGCGTGCAAGGACCAAGTTCCACTCACGCACGAGGCAGGTGAAGACAAATATGTAGTATTTTGTTGCCAGGTATTGATTATTCCGCGACCTCGAAAAAAGGTGCATTTACTTTTCCGGCCAAACGCGGATACGATACGAGGCACGCGAGCGAAGCGAGCCTTTTTTCCTTGGTTTTAATAACCAAGGCAAGAAAAATCTCTTCATAGCGGTTCGGATACGAGAGTAGGGTGCCTTGTTTTGAGATTTTTATGTATGTGTGTATGGGTTGGTGTGTGATTCAACATTGTTTTGGTCCACCTTTCACCACCGCGCTCGACGCACACGTCACCAAAAATCCAGTCCTCGTGGGCTCTGTGCACGCACACACACGCAAGACACTTTCTCGTCCTGGTGGGGTGGAAAGTCGTTCACAGTTGGTCGAGCTAGGTGCGGTAACGTGTGTAGCCACATGTCTGTGCTGGGCCGTGTTCAAAATACAAAATCATACCAGGTAACGTTTTTTTTGTGCCTGCCACAGCAGGCAGACTGTACCTGTTCACAGCATACACACTGTGCCTGCCCACAGCAGGCAGACCATGCCTGCCCACAGCAGGCCAACTATGCCTGTCCACAGCAGGCAAACTATGCCTGTCCACAGCGGGCAGACTGTGCCTATCCACAGCAGACAGATTGAGCCTGTCCGCAGCACTCTACAGCAGGCAGAATGGGCCTGTCCACAGCAGGCAGAGAGACGGCTTTGTTTTTTTGGCTATTTGTTCTACCTAGGTAATAACTAACGAAACCCAACTACGAGTAGCCATGGACAGGCTTCGCCTGTATGTCCACAGCAACGTTCGGGCCATTTGCTGCTGGTGACGTTGTCAGGTCCACCTCCTACATCTGCCGTTCACCGTCACCGCCGCCGGCCAAGTGTACAAACAAACGACCGAGTTTGTGTATCTGGGCGGGGCTATCAGCGCAGATTGGACGGGCAGAAGTGTCGAGGTAACGCGTCGACTCCAGAGGGCATGGGCATGCTTCGGACGGTATAAGATGGACTTTTATGACCACCCGGGTGTGCGCCTACGCCTGAAGGTGCGAATGCTGAGAGCCGAGGTGATCGAAACGTTGCTCTACGGTTGCGTTACTTGGAGCCCGAGCAAGACTGATTACGGTAGGCTACGGGAGGTCCACCACAAGAGGCTCCTCCGATGCATCGGGTGGCGAAAACGAAAGCGCGAAGACCACATTCTATCCTATGCTAGCGCGCTTCTCAGGACAAACTCTGAAAGCGTTGAGACGACGGTACGCAAACGTAGGCTCTTGTTTGCGGGCTTTGTGACACGCATGGGAGAGGAGCGTCTGCCGAAGAGGGTGATGTTTGGGGAGATGGTTGGGGGTAAGGGTTACTCCGGAGGACAGGAGTGGGACTGGATGAGGTACCTTGAGGAGGACCTCAAGGAGTTCGGCATCAAGCTCGAAGGGTGGCGCGAGGCAGAACAGAAAGCCGGCAGATAGTTCCGACGGGTCGAGGAAGGGGCGGAGGCCTTCATGCGGAAATGGCATACAGATGAGAAGGAGGCATCGGCAGAACGGCATAGAATAGCTGCAACCACGACCACAGCCGTTGACGCCAACGCGAGTGCGCAGAATGGCAGGGAAGAGGGGGGGGGGCGAAAGGGGGACGAGGGGGAATGGCGGGGGGGGGGGGGGGGGAGGCGGTCTGCCCAACAGACTGAAGCCTGGTTATGGCCATCTTTTTCATGATGCACTCCCTTCTTTGGGACCCCAGTAACTAGCACGAGGAGGGTGATGTTTGGGGAGATGGTTGGGGGTAAGGGCTACTCCGGAGGACAGGAGTGGGACTGGATGAGGTACCTTGAGGAGGACCTCAAGGAGTTCGGCATCAAGCTCGAAGGGTGGCGCGAGACAGCACAGAAAGCCGGCAGATGGTTCCAACGGGTCGAGGAAGGGGCGGAGGCCTTCATGCGGAAATGGCATACAGATGAGAAGGAGGCATCGGCAGAACGGCATAGAATAGCTGCAACCACGACCACAGCCGTTGACGCCAACGCGAGTGTGCAGAATGACAGGGAAGAGGGGGGGGGCGAAAGGGGGACGAGGGGGAATGGCGGGGGGGGGGGAGGGGAGGCGGTCTGCCCAACAGACTGAAGCCTGGTTATGGCCATCATCGTCATGATGCACTCCTTTCTTTGGGACCCAAGTAACTAGCATGGTGCCATCTGGGCAACTTTGCGTGTCTGTATGCTCCAGTGCCTGCCTTTGGTATTTTCTTTCCCCCCCGCCCGTGATTATCGCTTTTTTGTCCCTTCTTTGTTTTCATTTTTCTTTCATTCCCGTTTGTACCTCTTTGTGTCTTTGTTAGTATGGTCCGTTTTGCCTTGCCTTTTTTTCGCGTTTTGCTATCTGCGTCTGTTTTAGTTTTGTTTTTGTTTTTGTTTTGCTTAGCTTCATCTTCTTTTTTTAGGTTTTTGTCTGCTATTAATAGTCTCCTTTTTGCTTCCCTGGTGTCCGCAGTGGTGGAGTGCGTATGCCTGTTTTTTTGTTTTTTGTTTTTTTGCCTCTGTTTTTACTTGAGGTATTTCTTCCACTCCAGAGTTATTGGAGCCTGTCCTGCGACCACGGACTGCATTGAATTGTGAGTTAATGTGAGAACAACAACAAACAACAAATGGTGCCACCTGGGCAACTTTGCGTGTCTGTATGCTCCAGTTACTAGTACCTGCCTTTCGTACTTTATTTTTCCCCCGCCCGTGATTATCGCTTTTTTGTCCCTTCTTTTTTTTCATTTTTCTTTCATTCATTCCCGTTTGTACCTCTTTGTGTCTTTGATAGTATGGTCCGTTTTGCCCTTTTTTGCGTTTTGCGATCGGCTTCTGTTTTTGTTTTGTTTCGTTTTTTTGCTTTGCTTCATCTTCTTTTTTAGGTTTTTTGTCTGCTATTGATAGTCTCCTTTTTGCTTCCCTGGTGTCCGCAGTGGTGGAGTGCGTAAGCTTGTTTTTTGTTTTTGCCTCTGTTTTACTTGAGGTATTTCTTCCACTCCAGAGTTATTGGAGCCTGTCCTGCGACCACGGACTGCATTGTATTGTGAGTTAATGTGAGAACAACAACAAATATTCAATGTGGACTGATATCAACGCTATTACAAAACAAGCAGAGCTATCCCCTAGGTTATGTCAGAAACAGAGATATCTTGTCGGTCCGCCCCCCTTTCAGAGTGTCGAAGACCACGCACATTTCTTGTTTGTGCGGGTCCGAACAGTTGACGACAATACCGCACGCAGCAAAAATCGATACCCCTCACGGGAGCCTTCGGCATGAGCCAACCCCACCTCCGGGGTGCTGCATGCCACTTAGTTCTCGCACGTGCACGCGGACTGGCAGTTGCCCAGGGTACCATGTCCGGGCCGGCGGCAGTGTTGGAGACATTCGTTTTGCCCACTACCCTGGTATTTTCGGTATAATAAAATAAATTAATTTGTTTGATCGGCTCGGACACAGCAACAAAATATTGTTGTTGTTGTTGTTCTCACATTAACTCACAATTCAATGCAATCCGTGGTCGCAGGACAGGCTCCAATAACTCTGGAGTGGAAGAAATACCTCAAGTAAAACAGAGGCAAAAACAAAAAACAAGCATACGCACTCCACCACTGCGGACACCAGGGAAGCAAAAAGGAGACTATCAATAGAAGACAAAAAACCTAAAAAAGAAGATGAAGCAAAGCAAAAAAACAAAACAAAACAAAAACAGAAGCCGATAGCAAAACGCAAAAAAAGGCAAAACGGACCATACTATCAAAGACACAAAGAGGTACAAACGGGAATGAATGAAAGAAAAATGAAAAAAAAGAAGGGACAAAAAAGCGATAATCACGGGCGGGGGAAAAATAAAGTACGAAAGGCAGGTACTAGTAACTGGAGCATACAGACACGCAAAGTTGCCCAGGTGGCACCATGCTAGTTACTGGGGTCCCAAAGAAGGGAGTGCATCATGAAAAAGATGGCCATAACCAGGCTTCAGTCTGTTGGGCAGACCGCTTCCCCCCCCTCCCCCCCCCCATTCCCCCTCGTCCCCCTTTCGCCCCCCCCCTCTTCCCTGCCATTCTGCGCACTCGCGTTGGCGTCAACGGCTGTGGTCGTGGTTGCAGCTATTCTATGCCGTTCTGCCGATGCCTCCTTCTCATCTGTATGCCATTTCCGCATGAAGGCCTCCGCCCCTTCCTCGACCCGTCGGAACCATCTGCCGGCTTTCTGTGCTGCCTCGCGCCACCCTTCGAGCTTGATGCCGAACTCCTTGAGGTCCTCCTCAAGGTACCTCACCCAGTCCCACTCCTGTCCTCCGGAGTAACCCTTACCCCCAACCATCTCCCCAAACATCACCCTCTTCGGCAGACGCTCCTCTCCCATGCGTGTCACAAAGCCCGCAAACAAAAGCCTACGTTTGCGTACCGTTGTCTCAACGCTTTCAGAGTTTGTCCTGAGAAGCGCGCTAGCATAGGATAGAATGTGGTCTTCGCGCTTTCGTTTTCGCCACCCGATGCATCGGAGGAGCCTCTTGTGGTGGACCTCCCGTAGCCTACCGTAATCAGTCTTGCTCGGGCTCCAAGTAACGCAACCGTAGAGCAACGTTTCGATCACCTCGGCTCTCAGCATTCGCACCTTCAGGCGTAGGCGCACACCCGGGTGGTCATAAAAGTCCATCTTATACCGTCCGAAGCATGCCCATGCTCTCTGGAGTCGACGCGTTACCTCGACACTTCTGCCCGTCCAATCTGCGCTGATAGCCCCGCCCAGATACCCAAACTCGGTCGTTTGTTTGTACACTTGGCCGGCGGCAGTGACGGTGAACGGCACGTTCCCCCCATCTTTCGTTTGCAGACACATTATCTCCGTCTTGGCCTCCGAGACCGTCCGGCCGAAAGCGGCACATGCAGACACGATCACCGTCATCATCATAGCGTCAGCTAGCTACACGAGTGAGTCCGGACACCAACACGAACGTACGACACACCAACAACAGCAGCCACAGCAAGCAATAGCAACAGCAGTATTAATAGTAGTAGCACAGTAGTGAGTAGATAATTTACGACCATGGCTATCTCAGTATATTTCACCCCCCCCTCCCTCCGTCCCTCCCTTTCCTCGCAATCATAAGCAGCACAGCAAGGAGCAATTGCAGGCATGTATATATATACCAGGTACAACCGCTATATATTAATAGGGCAACCGCACGAGCATACATTTTTTTCAGGCATCCTATATAGTAGAAACGCACAAAAAGTACAAAGAGCAGAGCAGAACGTACAAGACAGCCGGCACGCTCAGCCGGTACTGTTGAATATACGGATCACTCATCTATTTCGATATCACTGCAGTTACCCCCGCAGGCGTCTGGGGTGATTAAATTGCCATTAAGATACTCCACCAACAAGCATTTCCTCCGGGTACACAGAGCGGGGGACCCCGGTTGCATCGACTAGGTCTTGGTGGTGTTCTTGTCTCTGTCCACGTCGTTAGCTCGAAGACGACTCCAGCACGACGAGCGCTCCGCTACCATCGCCTGGTACAGCCGACGAAGGGGTATAAAACAAATGAGTTGCAACTACTAGCTGTAGTTTGCGACGTACGAAATGCATACCACACGAGCTTTCTGTAGAATATTCATACCACACGACATGCATTCGAGCATGCATACCTAACGACATCCATACCATACGTAAGATGTACGAGTCGCATATACAGTTTTTGCCTCTGTTTTACTTGAGGTATTTCTTCCACTCCAGAGTTATTGGAGCCTGTCCTGCGACCACGGACTGCATTGTATTGTGAGTTAATGTGAGAACAACAACAGCAGTATCGGCCTACGAGCAATAAGAAAGTGCCCAATAGGAAGATAACGCTCACGTTTTGGAGAACGCTACCGTAAGAAAGTTGTGTTAAGAAAAACGGCTCAGTGGTGACGTATACACTAAATCCTATATGATAGCCTGTCCTCAAGGTTGTTTGAAGATGGCGCCCCAATACAAATCTCAGGCTAGCCCAGATTAGGTGTTTCTTGTTGACGGGCCCGTCATGTATATCTCTGTATAGGGCAGCTGGCTCGTTCAACCGGCACTATGCACGTAGGGGTTCCTACTCTGTAACGATACCACAGCAGCTGCCAGTGTCTACGTCTGCAAGACCAGATATATTTAGTTTGAAAGCGTCTCCAAACGGTATCGAAACTATATTAAAGACGATTCGTACGCGTAATGTTGACAGACAGTATTCCATTCAACTAGCGGTAGGGCCGCGGTTCCGCCCGTGGCGCTCGCCCTGAGTTTCTCACAGTAGTATGTACGAAACTGGTATCGTAGCATTCATAGTCGGTGTACCACTTAGAACGGAAACACAAGGACTGTAACGTGGGCCGGTATCCACCCGGGGGGTCGAACAGAGTTCCCGCCGATTGGTTTCTGCGTGGGGGGTGCACCAGGTTGGTTTGGGCGATGTTCGGCGTTGGCTGGACGGCTGGTAGAAGCAGAGGTTTTTTCGAAGCGACAGGTGGAGATTAGGGAAGGGAGAACGAAGACCACTTATGCGTCTACTGGCACTACTTTGCACTGGCTTGGGCATTGACTTCTAGAGTTAGGGAGGCGAGACGCTGCCAAGTGTTTGTTCCGGCGATATTTGGCGATCGAACATATTAAGCTTGGCCCCAACCAGTCGGCTACTGCATCGACTTAGAACGCATTGGATGGGGTTGAACTCTGCATTCGGGCAAGCCAGGAGAAGCGGAGGCAATATTGTCCTGGCAGCTGGAGGCGATGAAAAGCATACTCGATAGTAACCACTTGTCAGTCGCACAATCCCTTGTCTCGTTGGTGAGGACGTCCGTGGAGACGAACGGCCGGCCGAGGTGGGCGTTTTGTTTGTACGAGCTCTGGAAATCAGAGAGGTTCGAATGGGGTTTGACTAATCGTGCGTTGCCGATACGCTGCTTTCGCTAGGCCGTTGCCGAAGCGATAGCGGACGGCCTGAAGATCGCGGCGGGGGCGAGCCTAGGTATCAGGCAGTCCAAGATGGTGCCCAGCGACTCGTTCCTTGCCAAGGTAATTGACTGGCTTGGGCCGTTCCTGCTGACATATGAGCGGCTTCACGAGGCGGAGAGGTTCTTGAAGATTGTGTCCGATGTCAGAGAGACCCAAGAACCACAGCAGTTTGCCTATGGCCGATAAGTTCATCTGACTCGGGGAAATCCGTTAAAAAAATTGGAGCGCCATGGAAAGGCGGAAAATGGGTTCGAGCGAGTGTTCGAAATCGAACGGGCGACGCTTGGCTCGAACGATCCAGCTGTTGGGTCTTACGCTGAATTCGTTGATAGGTTGTATTCTGGTATCGGGACAGCCAGGAACAGCGAAGGACTTCTTCGGATGAAACCTCGAGACCAGACAACCTCGGGTTTGATGATGTGTCCGTCGCAGCTTCGCCAATATCCCTTCGCGAGTGCGCTTGCAAGACTAGACGAATGGCCGAGACGGAATCTTTGTTTTGACGAACGCCCTGGGTCCGGCCGCGCCGTCGTATTTTAATGGACTGGGTGCTCCATTCTTGACGCGGAATGACCGGGTGAGGCAGAAGAAAACTTTAAGCGTGCACTCTCGATTTATGGCTCCTATCTCGCCCTCGGCAACCCGTTTGTCGCGTGGACGCTCAGAGCAATTTGATCGTGCGCTCTACTAGAGCGGAGGCCGGATGAGGTAGAAGCGGTTTTCAAGCGAGGTTAGGAATAAGGGAGACGCAAGTAGAGTCCGTCGATTTATCTGTTGCGGGCGCCCTGTTCTCCCTGGGCCTGCGCGTCAAGGAAGCGGGGCGGCTAGAGGATTGCGATCGCTTTCTTCACCCGTAACGTGGAGATTGTGCAGCCAAAGCACGGCCGCAAAGGTCTCTCCGTTGCCCTCCCGCTGTTCTGGCAAGGATAAGTTGATCATGATTGCAAAGGGCCGAGGGAGGCAGAGAGGCGTTTTCCTCAACCGCTCGATATCGAGGAACCAGAGGAACCAGAGGAACCAGAGCTCGGTCCGACCACTTGCCCGGCGCCACTACCCTGGGGTAGCTTGGCGATTGAAATGTAGACGCTGGACATCTGGTTGAGGCAGATGGAATTTTCGTTCGGGTGCTCCAAATCGAAGACGCGGAAACTGGGCTCGACGACTTGTCCGTTGCGAACACATTCAGCTGAATGGGCAATACTACTCTCGAGACGGATCGGCCAGCGAAGGACAAACATGTGTTCAAGCGAGTGCTTGGGATACAGCAGTCAAAGCTTTTATCCGATGTCTTCTCCGCGGTCGTTCCGCTTGTATTTCTTGGCTGTTCCGCTCGAGAAATGGGGTTACTAGCCGAATTAGATGCTATTTTCAAGAGAACGATTGCCATCTCAGAGAGCACGCTCGGTATCGAAGGCTTGTGAGTCGGAGCCGCTCTGTCCTGCATGGGCAAGTGCCTACTAGAAGGCGGGAGGCTGGAGGAGGCGGGGAGTGTTTTTCGGAGAGAGTTATAACTCAAAGGTGCGCTGTTCGGCTCAGACGACGTGACCGTTGTGAATACATCGGTCAGGTTGGGAAACTGCACGAGTATGTAGGGGCGGATGGGTGAGACTGACGGTTTCTTCCAGAAGGCGTTTTCGATTACTAAATCTAAGGTGGTACCCGACGAAGCATCTGTCGCCAACGTGGTTAGCCGATTTGGCCCGTTTCACTTAGACACTGGACAACCAGAGGAGGCAGAGGGCTGCATGAAGCAAGAGCTCAAGTTTGACGAGACTCTTGACGGGCCCGACGAATGATCTATTGCGCCATTGCTGCGCCTCTATTGCACCACCTGGGTCTTTGTGTTCACCGGTTAGAACGGCCAGAAGAGGCGGAGCAGTTCATGAAGCGATAATCGCAAGTCAGGGAGGGGAGCAAGGACCCCCACGTCACGTGGATTGCCGATGGGCTCAATGGGCTGGGCGCGTTTCGCCTTGAGGCGAGCCGGCCGGACGAGGCGGCAAAATTTTCAAGCACGAGCTCGTGTTAACAGGGGAAATGCTCGGCCCTGACGATTTGTCTGTTGCGGACTATCTCGGCCAGCTGGTTAGATGCGTGGGGAGAGGGGTCGGCTAGAAGAGGCAAAATGTCTCTCAATAAGCGTGAAAAGGGAGGTACGGGAGGCGCAATTTTGATCCGAGGACGTGCCCCATGTCTTTGAGTTGGACCGATTGGATCACTGCGTTCAGACGCGTGCGCGGCCGAAGTAGGCGAAGGAGTTGCTTATGCGAGAGCTGGTGATGATGAAATGCAAGTTGGTATTGATGACCAGCCCGTAGACAGCACCCTCGACTCTCTGGCGGAGTGAATCATGGAATTGGGATGGTGGCAGGAAGCGGAATAATGTTTTCGGCGGGCGGTAGATATCACTGAGGCGAAGCTTGGCCGCGACGACGATTGCGTTGTCTTCTCACTATTTCGGCTTGGCAAGTGTATCCTTCAGGGTGGACGGCCTCAGGAAGCTGCGGGATATTATACACGGGGGATGGAAATCAAGGGGGCTATTCTCGGCCCTAACGAAGAGTTTGAGCCCGCCACCGAATCTTGGCTAGAAGCTAATCTCGGCCGTATCGAAGAGTTTGACCCCGCCACAGAAACTTGGCAAGAAGAGGGCACTCCGAAGGCGGCCGGCCCGCCAGGGGATTGCGTAACCGTTTTGAAAACGGGCGCTCGAGACTGATGAACAACAGCTTGGCCCTGGGGATCTACCAGGTCCCACTACATTGTTGAGTCGGGGTAGGCAGAGGAAGCAAGGGTGCTACCGAGACGATCGCTTGAGATCCATCAAAGGTTCCTCAAAGGCCAGGACGTGTTCATTGCTACTGAGTTGGCCTGGCTGAGTTGTTGCGTTTTGGAATTGGGACGGCCAGAAGAGGCAAATCAATTCCTGAATAAAGAGGTTGGAAACCTTGCCCCGGAGGTAAGCAAAAGGTTCCACAAGTTGGCTTTGTCAGGCCCCTTAGCAAGAGATTGTTTGGGCTGGGCATCCAGAGAGAGGTAATTATCCGTTTTCTACAATGAACCTGCTGTTTTTTTGGTGAGCGCTGCATTATCCTATGGAGCACACACGTGACCTCGAGCGTGAGTGCCACGATGTTACACGCCCAACCGGAATTATAGAGTGACACTCTAATAAGCAGTGATACAAACAAATGGCGAGGGCAATAGTTATATTAAGCCTGGCATCACGCTTCTGTAGAGCTGAACATCAAGCTGATGTGGGGCTGAACACCATGCTACGAACGTGATGGAGGAATGCAACGGTAGGGGTGAACACCATGCGACGGTAGGCTTGTAGGCATGCCACGATACGGTTAAAGTCGCTTTACGACACTTTCTCAATGTCATGCCACGCTACAGTAAATTCCGCGTCACGGTAGGCCTGCCGTCGTAATGCAGTAGTTCTAGGTTATATCTCAACATACTCCTACGGTGAGGCGGAAGTTATGTCACAGGACAGCTGAGCGTGTTCCTACTGTCGAACCCTGTGTATCGTAGCACCAGTCTGGCCCTCGAATGCAACTGTTAATGTCTTTGATTCGTGGGTTTGAAGAGCACCTCAGCGAGGCTGTGAACATATTGAAGAGCATCCTCAGCATTGTAATGAGAATCGTGAGGCGTACATTCGCCTCATAGTGTGGGTAGAAATCATACGGAGTGTTCAAGCAATACGAGTATAGGGCGGATCCTTGCGTTTGAGTAGGAGACGATACCCGTCAGTTGTTCAAATTAATATTTCCATCCCATTTACTATGCTTGCCGTTATTTTCTCCTGTCCCCTCCCTAGCCGAAACTAAGATCCGGGCCCACATACTACGCGCTCTTATCCCCCCCCTCGTCACCTACCTACGGGTTTGGGCGTATACATCTATTAGTTCTGCCAGCGAAAACAGCACGTACATCGGATATCTTTGATAATAGTGTTTGGTACTTCGCTACGCGCAATAAGCCTGTAATGTATCCTGAGTCGCTAGTTGGTAACCTATGTCGCCTTGGCCAGTGTTCAGTAGAATGTAGTGCTACCGAAGGATGAACATGGAACACATAATTATGCGGTCTATCCATACGTAAATAAGTAGTACAGAAATGCGGCGAGATACGGACTGGAATACTCCGTGAAAATATGTGGGGTATAATAGAAACTGTCCGAGGACATTTTTTGAGAACATAACGTAGGGCGTACTTCTTCAGAAAGCCCCATGTAGAACGGTGAGCGTCGGGAAGCGTAGCGATTTGACACTGCTACAGTAGCTAGCATGGGCCTGCGTTGCTGGTCACGCCCTCTAAGCCACTCTCCTTTATTCATTCTCCTATTCGACCTACAACATGGCCATTTCAACATACTCAGAATATTCCTTCTGAGAAGCTCCCAACGAATATGACTAACAGCAAGTCAGACGCTTATCTTTCGATTATTATCAAAGTCAGCCACTTTCACAGCCAGCAGGTTATGAACCTCGACCCCACGCAAGCTCTACGACTGTAGCTGCGGGTGCCACGGCATGCGATGCACTATGAGTCTGATCTACTACCAGCTTCATCTGCAGGACCACAGGTCACCATAATAGACTACTAACCAGGGCTGTGGCCGGGAATGTTGTGTCCTCGGAACCACCAACCAACGTGAGTGGGTGAGCGGGTGAGTGAACACAGTACAAACTACTGCATTCTCGGTATGATCAAGGTATACGGCAACCACGTTCAACTCGACTGCTGCTGCTGCTGCTGCTGAAGTCAAAGGATTGTTGTACGACCATCACGACAGACAAGGAATTCAAACCCTCAAGATCGACCCCAAGCTACGTACGACACGTTCGACACAACTGCTTTGACTCCTATTGTTGTAATATTAAATAGTTATGAACAACAGTACGTATTCCAAAACCAACTGTGGAACGGAAATCTCGGACGCCGAGCGATAACAACTGGTGCACGGCGGTAGATTGTAGAAGGCTCTGTTTTACGTACTTAGAATTCCGCGAAAAATAACGTGTGGAATTTGTTTCCCAGACTCCGAGCAGTACGTCATGAAGTTCATACAAGTACTGCTGCACTACCGTATTTGTTCGGAAGTCTGCTCTGCGCAATCTAAAGCGCGGATACAGCTCGAATTTACTGCTTGCAGCTAGGCTACTGCTCGTAACCATCTGCCCCGGGAGGCGGGCAACTGACAGCACTAGTGTGGTATTAGACACCCACTCTCAAGACGGTACTTCGGGCTTTCCGGGGGCACCGTCAAGCCCCAGCTGCTCCTCACATACTTCAAGACCGATTTCCTCGAGGTGCCGCGCTGAGGAGGCCTGCTGTACACCAGGTTTTATTTGAAAGTATTCTACAGTAGTACCTACTGCATAAGGCCGTTGCAAGCCCGAGAGTACGACTTCGAGTACGAACACCTGCCAAGATGGGAAACTTCAACAGCACAACAGAATTCTCGCAAATAAATACCGTCAAAGGCCTCAAGAGCTCCAGCGACAAGGAACCCTCGGAGTTTCAGAGACAGGCTGAAACAAAACTGTTTGGGTGCCTAGCATCAATTGCAGAGATGTCTACGCCATCCGGAAGGGCAAGCCAGGCCGACCATGGCGACCGGGTGGTCGACTGCGATAACAGGTAAATCCCGGACGCGTATGATAGAGCATCACATGACCTCTACGCGATCCTGCTAATGCATACAACCAACAACAGCGGCAACGGGCGGAAGACCGAGGAGTAGCTTCACCAGATACACCGTGCAGACGAGACTACCTGCGCCAAGACAGCAGAGCAGACAACAATTGCCATAGCCTGCGGACAAGACTCAACCGACTACCTCACAGAGGTCACAAAACAAGTGCGCCGAGGAGGAGGCAACGAGCGAGCCCATGACCCACCGGCGTTTGAGGACTTTATCGTTCAAGATCTTTTGCCGGCGTACGCCAGCATCAAGTGAATGATGTATCGTGATCCCACCTTCGACCTCGCCTCGATCTAGACGACAATGCACCACGTGCATGATAACCTGTCCGGCAGCAGGCAAGCGAACGTAGGATTGCTGGACGTGGTGTCACCAAGTCAGGGGATTCAGTTGATTGTTTTTACTGTGACCAAAAAGGACATCTCTCGCGCGAAATCCCGATGCCCGCCAAGAACGAGGCCAACAACCAGAAATGCGCTGGAGGACACCCATGCAAGCACAGCGTGGGCAAGAAGGACAGCAAGACGGTCTCTGGAGCCAACAAACAGACAAAACGGAAAAATGGGAACGAAACAAAAAATGGGAACGGACGGTTTTGTTTAGAAAGCAAACCAATTGTGTACAACTCCAAGAAAAAAAGTTGACAGTCCTGTGGGGCTGTACAGCAGCCTTCGAATGAGCTGTCGCTCAGGCTGGAAGTCCTCGGCATCGCCGCGGTAGCCAGCATCTAGAGAAATCACAATGGAGCCAGCGTATATCGCTTTTTGCGCCCACCCGAAGGCACGAGATGGAGCATGACCGTTCTGACGAGCTCCTCTCACAGGGCTGGCCAAGGGGTTTCGCAGGATCATTTTGGTTCTCTGATACACCACATGGTTCTGGAGATACGGCTTGGTTCTCATTTTAGGCTTCGTTCCCATTTTTCCGATTTGTCTGTTAACAATGGGTCCGGCGGTGGCGCCGGGAAAGGGTGATGCCCCGGTCACAGCTCCACCACTCCCAACGTTGCTGACTGGTACCGGCAGGGAACGCCACGCCTACTGAAGGGCGACGCTTTCGCCACTGCTGTACTGGGCGGCCAAACCTCGTTTGCTGATGACGACGAGAAGCCGTCCTTCAACTGCAGCGACGACGATGTCGATGGCGTTCCTCGTGGATGGCGTCTACGAAATTAGGGACGTTTCTGTCCAACAGCTATCGTGGTGCCGCTGCACAGTCAGGATGAGGACACAGGTCTGTCTTGTTTTGAAGTGGAACTTGGCAAGGCATCATCAACCCCCTCCGTCGCTCTCTCCCAGCGCAAAATAAGCGCGAACGTCTAGAACACTCGGCTAGACCACGAACCTCCCTAATATGGAGCTGCTCCAGAGGACAAACGGCAAGGGCGTGAACTATACCATCGCGGGGTCTGGCTGCGACATCTGTGCCTTGAGTAAGAGCCAGCATAAGGCGCACTCCAACAACATCAAGCACAAAACCGCCCGGTCCATGAAGCTGCCATATATATATATATATATACACTTCCTTTTTGAAACCCATAATGCTAGCACCGTAGGGCGGGTACACCTACATCAGCAACTTCACGGATGGAGTTTCGAGAATGAAGGAGGTTCTTCTCCTGAAGTCGAAGGCAGAGGCTATCAAATCGCCCCATCTGTGCAACATGACGGTGGCTGCTGAGCTGGGAATTCGCATCCAACGTTTACGAAAAGACAAGGCCGGCGAGCTTATCATCAAGGGTTTCAAAGCTTTGCATTGCGTCTGGCATCAACGTGAAAAAGTGGGATGGACCCACGCTTTTTGCCACAGTCAGAGACCCACTAAATGACGTCAAGCTCCCCTGAAAACGTGCGGGTAAAGTGTTGTTTACGGCCGTTTGTTTGTCTCAACAGATCGCCGCACGTAGCACTGAGAAGAGCATAACCCTTGTGGCAAAAAGCGGTTATTATGTCGGGTCTACGGGTCTTCGGGACCGGAGGGTTCGTGTCACATCGAATTATGAAGGACGAGTCTGAGATGCAAGAAGAAGGAAGGCAAGTTATGCGGATTCGACCAGAACAGCAGGGCGTTTGTCGTATGGGACTTGGCGAAGGGCACCATTGTGGAAAGCCAGAACAGAACGTTCCTGGAAACCCCGCCACAGTGCCACCCCGACGCAGATGACTAAGAGGGAACGTGTACGTGTGCAAACAGCCCCAGATCCTTAAAATTGACGGTCTGTTACAGCAACGCCTCTCGACGGTCTGTCACTGCATCTCGTAGACCCCAGAGAACTACGGAAATATATTTGAATATTCACTTGATCGAAATATTATATGTGGTATTGCCAGTACACTCTGCTTAACCGCAAATACGAAGCATCGACCCAATAGGCTGTTTACTGCCAATTTATGGATACATATATTATGGAGTTATTCGACGGGAATAGACCTCATGACCATCATGGTCAAAAGGACTCATGCTGGCCCAAGTAACGACGAGTCCACACGGCATGTCGGGTATAGGTTTCCGTGCCAGCTATGACTGAAGTACCCGCCTACTTATCCTTAGAACACCCGTTACTTCTACCTGACGCGCCTTTCCACACATACATGACTGTGCGATACCTCACAACTCGACATGCACCCATCCACCCCCTCGCCCATTGTACGATGCAGTATTAATATCAGGTACCGGGTGTGAAATAAATGCGATATAAAAAGAAGGAAACAGCGCGTAAGATGACCTCCCAACGCACATGCCAGGCATGTTACGAGTTAAACCGGAATCTATATCAACCAATCTGCCTTGATGAACTGCAATAATAGTACGACTTCCCTCGTCGTGCAAGAAATCGCATTTTTTTATACGCGTCGATGTATCATCCTATTTGCCATGTTGACAATCCAAGCCTCCTGCTGCATGACCCAAACGTAGATAGATGCAGTTAATGCATAGCAAACATTCGACAATGATAGCTGATCTACTGTACGCCGTATCATGTCGTATACATGTAATATAAATCGGCATACTTGACGTCCGTGTTCGGGTTATCCATCTATCTGTCACGCCACTTTCTTCTCAATCTGGCTATGATACAGATTTCCTCCCCCAAAGAGTATGCCCCTTTTTTACCGTAAAACAACATTCAACCAAACAAAGACCCTGTTCGGGTATGTTCCTCTGTTTCGATGCAACGTACATGTAACCCCCCCCCCCCCGCCGCCCAGAGCAAAACTATTCCAGAATCACCTCACATTCGTGACAATATTCGTGGGAACCTGAATTAATTGGTCTCTATGCTCAACCGCTTCGTCACACAAATCCACTCTGCGCAATTCCGATCACTCCCCTCACAACCAGCTGTCTCGGAAAGTGGTGGCGTACGTCGATGTGCTTCCCGTTGAAGCTGGTGACGGGGGTCTATACGCCGAGTTACATGGCACCCTCACTACTATCCTCGAACAACGGTGCCCACTGCTGTGACCTCACCCCGGCATAATAATGAAACAACACACACAACTAACGATGAAAATGCTCATTTTGCTAGAGAATCCGCCGTTGTTACGAGCTCGCCTTGTTTGTGTACGAGGTGAGAAGCGTTGCACCTTCTGAGTGCTGAAAACCATAACAAACACCCGTAACACCCCCGTGTATTCTCCGCGCATACTTTGGTGGAAGATGGAGAGAATCAATTCCAGTATTCTCTGCTGAGTTCAGCCCAATACCTCGGTGTTTCCCGTACTGCACTCGCAATGTCTGGCCGTGACTGGGTTGCCAGCCACATCATGCACTAGGTCGAGAAGAGTCAAGCCCCCTAAGGACTGCCATCCCTCTAGCTTTAAATATTTGAGGAATAAGAAAATATTTCCGCCATAACAACATAAAACGCCTCCGCAAACAAATAATTCGGCGCACCTGGTACGTGCTATGCAACATGTTAACGAACCGTTCGACCGGTCCCTTGGAAATAACCACCTTAGTATAAATCACTGACACAGGATCGCGACAGCCTTCGAACAACGGTCCTCATCCTCCGGGTGTCTCTCTTCTTTCTTCCGATGTCGCGTCTTGATCAGGAGGCAAGACCTTAAACTAACACGGAATATTGTTTTTGGACAGAAACAGTCGATGCGAACGAGAGAAAACAGAAACATCAGTTAATACTTGACCTGAGATATTGATCTAGACCCTAGCCGGGTATCCGCTCGGACCATAGCGTAAAGAAAGGCATCTGGTAACTACTGTACGACTTTTCATTAATAATGAGTTCGAGTGCATGCAGGACACGCCCAGCGTGTATATGCAAGTAGTTCGATGCAAGCCGACGAAATATCCAAATGATTAACACTCCTTGCCAAAACAAAAAAGGCTTGTACCGTAGCGGGGAGGGGGGAGGGATGCCTGGTCTGCGACGACGGGTCTGGGTCAAGAAATAGGGAGGAGATGGTGGCAAACGCTTGAAGATAAATCCCCAGATAGGAAGCAAAATAACAAACGTTAAAAAGGGTATACTTACACACCGGCATACCTACACTTACTTATTAACCGGAAAACAGGAGCTGTCAAGCACCCCTATACCATTCTGACGTATCCAAGGATTCATTTTCTATCAGCAACCAATAGGCTGACGTGAGCACGCGCCGATCTGACGGACGCCAAACGTCGACTCACACCAGCAACCATTTGGCTTACATCAGAAACCCATGAGCTGATATTTACTGCTGGCCGTCAACTCTGTATAATTAATTCACGTCGCAACAAATCTCTGGATGATTGTACAGCAGTGCTGCCAACTGCGCATTACAACACATACACAAAAAACTTCGAGGCGCTCAACACCATGGCTCGTATGACGCACAAGTTTTTACTGCTATGAATCAAGCCATCCGTCAACATATATGGGTATCCATCCCCTTCTAGGATACCATACTACGGCTACTAAAGAGAAGTGCAACAACAACTACTATCAGTATTCATCATTTATTTGAATTAAGCACATACCAGGTATCGAATACCCAGAGAACGTTCGCGACCCAAGAGCCACCGTATGCACGCCGCCTCGACCGACCAATACGAGTATGATCCTTACTCCAGAGGTTAGTTTTAATAACACGATTTATTTGCTTGGTTGGTGAAGACTCTACTATGTACGAGTACGTGGTTTGATCCACTTGCTATAAATAGCGGACCCCCTATACACGTTGCTTCTCACCATCAAGGCGCAGGACGCAGTCCTTCACGTGCACCTCGTGGCCGTTACCATTTCCTTCGTCGGCCGTGAGGTAGTACATGCACCCGACTGTTGCTTGGGTGATCAGGGGATTCGCTGCTTCCAGGTTGACAGTCACGAGCTCCCAGTCGTGGGGGGAGAGGCCGTCTGTGACAGTGAACGAGTACTTCTCTGAGCCGTCATTTTCCATCAGCTTCAGGTATATATACCCTTCCCCTCTGATTCCCATATCCCTGATCCTTCCACCTAAACTCAATGTTTCCGGAAGACGGCTTCTTTTTCAGGCCGTCATAGTTCCACTTTATCTGAGATCTACCGGCGACGAGGAAGGCGTGTCCAATCGTGAGCTGCATGTTCTTGAAGTTTGCTCCTGCCGTGCGGTAGTCAGTTGAGGGCGCAAACAAGTAAGTAAGTAAGTGCGGATAGGTTCAGACAAACATTCGTGGTACCTTAGCTGCTTGGCCGCTCGTTCTGTATGTACTACGGGGGAGAACATATATTAATCAGAAACTACCATAGACCCATAAAACAAGTATCCCCCGACCAGGTACATGTTCAGAACCATATTTGTTTTTCATTACCGTATTTTCCACCCGTAAAAAGAATCTATTTCCAAGGGGGGGAAATATTGATACAACAAACCTCACGATAGTAGACCCGGAAACCAGGTATCCCCCTAGATGTTCAGACACCATATTATTTACTTATTTTCTTCTGATTCCCTTCACGTATTATAGTGTGTTCCCATGTCATACAGTATGGGCCCGCCTATACAAGAAACGCCTGATCTGGGTAAGCCTGAGATTCTTATTGGGGCGCCATCCTCAAACAACCTTGAAGGCTATTATTTAGGATGTAAGTGTATAGAGTTAACCACTGAGCCATTTTTCTTAACCCAATTTTCTTAGCGTTCTAAAAAAATGAGCATTATGTTCTTATTGGGCACTTTCTTATTGGCGGGCCCGTACTGTGTTGTTGCTCCGGCTATTCTCCTCGGAAAGGAACATTGGTGTCTATTCAATTTGTTTCACAACTACTATTAATACTACAGCTGTTGTTGTACATACATGACATGTATTCGTACGTACGGTGCCAAAAAAGAAGATCGAGACAGCAGTCAAACGCGCCACTTCTCAAGACAACACAACATTTTTTTGCTGTGCCTGAACGGGACCAGAGTCATGTGTGACGATACTCGTACGTCATGATGGGGAGTATTACCTCTCATTCCAAGATACAACAACGGTAAATTAAATGTGGTGAGTTCTGCACAACATACTTTCGGTTGCCGGGACCTCCCGCTCGTCGACTGTGTACATCGTAGCGAGCTGCGTTCCCCGGTGGAGGCGGTGTGCCGGGCATGCTAAAAGGATTAGGCTGTTGTTCTGCAAAGTATAACACACCAGTAACCTGTAATATACAACATAATACACGTACATCTCTCAAGCATGATCAGCTTAATAATGCTGCATGTTCGGGGTTCGTGCTTCAAACTACGTATCGATGATACAGCAGCAGCAGTAAGTAGTACCGGCTCGCTCATCATAAACAAGACACTCACAAAAAAGCCAAGTAAGTTGAAAATAATAAGAAATGTCTCTGTCTCGTAGTGAGTGCCTAAGCTCGAATAAATTTGGCCTTTTCCTGGCGCTAGCCTGTGCCCAAGGTACCATTCCGAGTGTACCATACTAGGTTAATAATAATAGGCAAAAAAAGGTCTGCTTGAGGACCAGAATGAGAAAGCGAATAATGACATTTAATTGCGAGCAAAATTCTTGCACCATACGGGAAGACCCCTAGACGCTTTCGGCCGAGACGAGGTCCATGCTGTATGGGGTGACGTCGATGGACATATTCTCGTTTCATTAGACGTATCCTAAAGTTAAAGGCCGACACACTGCTGACGACACTCACCAGCGAGGCTGAGGACGAAATTCTGCACGTACAGCTCGAATCCACCACCCGATCCGACGTCTGCTACAAGTTTGTACCAGCAGCCCTCCGTTGCTTGCTCGATTACTGGAGCCGTCTTTTCCAGGTCGACTCTGATGTGCTCCCACGCGTGTGGGCAGATGTTGGGTGTGAGGTTGTGAGAGGCCTTCTCGTCGCCGCTGGGCGACATCAGTCTGAGGGATAAGTTCCCCTTCTGGTTCCCCCATCCTTGATCCTTCCAGTCGAATTCAACGATCGCCCTTCCCGGGTGATTTTTCAATGCATGAGATTCCCATTTATTTGAAGCTGACGATGGTGTCGTCCACGTCGATCTCTCCAAACTTAACCTCCATTGTGATCTTGGGGAATGGGTTCTGTGATTCAGAGGTTGGGCATGGGTGCAAAAAGGACGGGATGTATGTGTATATATATGTGTGAAGGTGTGTGAAAGTCCTTGGCCGGTTGCTTATTATGTGGTTGATAGCAGGGGTTTTCCGACCCCGCACGAAACTTGGGTCCGTACCTTGGTCTATATATATATAAATAATAATAGTAAAACAACAAAACGACCCCATTCAATCGCTCCTCCTTGTAACATGACATTTACAAATAAATCTGGACGCAGCCAAGTTGTATGCTACACACAGCAGTACGAGCTGGGCCAGCCATGAAGCGGAAAATCAATCATGGAGTCGTATCTCGAGAACCACTGCGAAAGGTTTGGAGGCAGCCCCTGACATATCAGTGCGAGTAAAAACGGAAATTATATAAACATTACCTGGTATGACATTTATTTTAATAAGTTGACTCGAACTCGACGAGATATCGGCAAAAACTAAAAAAACACCAACCTTTTAAAACTATACCAGGTAAATTTCTGCTAAAAAATTCAGTAATAAAATCGTCGTTCGCGATCAAGGCGAAATTTGGTGCAGATATTACTGGGGGTACAAGGGGAAGATCGATATCAGTTTCATTGACCAATTCGTTGCCCATCACGACATGTATAGATATATATATATATGGGCTAAAACAATGTTGCATACTTGATTGAGTGTAACGAGAAAAGCGTAGTTACTGCGATGCAGCGCTCAATTTTGCGATTTTCGAACTGAAATTCCAACACCGTATTTGTGACGCCCGTGCAAAGTTAATTCGTTGTTCCTGGCTTATTTGCTTTTCGTCTTTTTAGAGGAGTTTCACTCGTGTTTCTACATTTTTTATTTTTCGGTCATATCTATCTCTCAAACAAAAACAAAATAAACGCTCGGCACAGCACGTCTCGGTTGGTGCATGGACAACACCGTGCCCAAATCTCATGCCAACTGCGTAAAATTGGGCGCTGCATGGCCGACCTCCTGAATCGCCGGGGTCGTGGCTGGCCCAGCTCCGATCGTAGTCGTTACCGACCGGTGAAACGATATTTTACGAGCCAGTGGCGTTTTCCGCCTGTTCCAACGCCACCGTAAGGCATTCGAAAAGGCTAGCGCGCGTTGCGACCCGAGCGTCGGACGCGCAGCGCAAACAAAGCCGCTATTAAATGTATTCGTGGCACGTAATCCACTATCAGCCGTCTTTGTGGAGTCCAGCCGCCGATGCCGCTTGTAAGCCGCGTTGGCTTTTGTTCTATCCCATTCCATGGATTACCTCCGTCTCATAGTTGTTCTTCTCCCTCCCACAACAACAGTAGTGTAGTTGTATCTCAGAACCGGGGTCACATACTAGGCTCTTTCCCCCCCTCGCCACTACTGTACGCGAGTTGCATTTTAATCGCGAGAACGGTTAGGTATTTTCTCTCCTGGCCCACTAGCGTCGAATTGTGCCCATCCATGCTATAATAGCAGCAGCTGGTGTCATTTGAGAAAAATAGTAACCATGCACCTACGGAGATTTATTTGAGCCCCTGACTCCAACTCTCAACAGTTGGTGCCAGTTGAAGAACACTACTCAACATGTATGTACCGAGATTTGAATGCCGGACTCCAACGTTAGCAATGGTTTGGGATTAACCACTAAACCGGCAGAACCACAAGACTATAATAGAGGGTGTTGTTTTGCTATACACTGGTAATCCTCCAGTAGTAGATAAATATAGGCGTTAGTAGCGACCACAGCAGTAGTACGTGGCATGCTTCGACAAGTTAGTTAGTTTTGCAAGGTATTCGGCCTTACGTACTTTTTGTTGTCTACAATAACAATTTTTTTGGAAGTGAAGAACACACAGGTAGGTATTGTTCGTACTGCGTGTAAGAATATTGATACCAGTCTTGAAAGACTTGACCATCGATATTGGTTTGACTCCGTGTACACCCATTCCCTTGTTCCATCCATTATTTCTTCGAGTTGAACAAGGTAATGAATTGGCGGCTTTGCAACAGCCCAGGCGGAGCCCCCGTGCCGCGGTGGACGCAGACGGACGGAAACCTTGGAGGCGGGGATTTTTGCATACATACGCAAAGTTTTTGTTAAAACACGAGGCGTTCTGCGATAGAGGTTCGCTCTAATTTATCTGAGGCTATTCACTCGAGGAGCTCCGTACGTCACCCGAAAACTGACTTCAGCAAAAATCAAATTGCGCGCCGATGAACAATCTCATGACCCAAGCATACAAAAAACGCCATATATTTTTTGAAGCACGATTGGCACTCCGAAGATTTCGGGTTAAGGAGCCCCGTCATTCAGACAACATTTAAGCGGAAGTGTGCTACCTCTATCTAACCATTGTAGAATATGAATATTTCTGTAGGGTTTTCTCTAGTTAGTTACTCCTGTAGAGCGCTTTTACTTATACCCAGGTAGGTGGTGTTTTTGGTACGAGGCATGAATGAATGTGATACTCCGACGTATACGTATCTAATCTGTGTTTATTGTGTACCCGAAAAACAGCGCTAGGATTATTCTGGTGGCTTAGGAGACAGTAAGGAGGTTGCGGCAGTCCAGGAGAGGTCAACGAACTATTGATATGCTTCGGGAAGGAGCAACGACCCACGTCCGTCGCTCTACCGTCTGTGTCGTGTGTTGAATACCCTCCTTTTTCCCATGCCCGGGAAAATATATGCATTGCTTCACGCCTTCTTATTTCTCTCTCAATCCCCGAAAGATGAACCGAAATCCTGACACGATACTGCTTATTGCTCGGACTGTACCAGGTAGGTAATAGTGCACCCAGAGCCACTGGACTGGCGATATATTGAGCGAATCACGTGCGCCAGGGGGGGCGAGCTACAAGCCTGGCGCTAGCTAGTAAAATTACCTACGCGAGGTGTTCTCGCAGGTGTGTCGGATAAGGAAATAAATGCCGACCATTGCACCGTTTAACCATCTTACCGTTTTTCGTCTCCGAGTCCACGGAATGGTCGTGTGATAAAGTCGAAAATTTCGGAGGAAAGCAGTAACTAACTGTTCATCTGAGAAACATATCCCAGCAACGCTTTAGTTCGCGAACGGGAGCGAGGGGCCCCAAATGCCAGAGAGTCTGCGACGTGCGTGGGGGGGTGTACTCGATAGGAGAGATGCACTCGTTATCCTGCATGGCCGGCCGTAGTCGTATGACCATAGACCCTTGCATCCCTACAATGCCGGGACGGAGCATGTCGGGTTTTCACCGACCAGGCAGACATTGCTTGCACCAAGCGCGAAGCGCCGCGAGGTGTCCGGCGAGTCGCATGAAGGGTGAGCTGCATCCTGCTAAGAACCGCTTTTTGTGAGGCGGACTTACTTGCATATGGATGACAGCTTCAATGAGTTAATTTAATTGGGTGTGTGTGGAAGGGGGGGAGGTTATGCCCATTATCATATATATATGGGGGGGGGTGATAATCTGAGAGTACGAGGACCGAACGCATGAGGGTTATAAGGCAGCCAAATTGAGGGAGGCTTAAGACCAAACATGTGTAACGAGTAGGAACCCAACATACATGACATGTATGTGGCGGATATCGGTTATATGAAGGACGGGCTGAATCAGGCTGAGTCTACTTATCATTCGCCGTGAACTGTGGATTCTCCGATGTAGAAGGCTCAGCATTCTGGACATCGGATACCAAAGAGAGCCCGGGTGGACTAGCATGACACCCCGAGGATGAGGCCAGCGTCACAACGTCCTACACAGGGACGAGCCTTCTGGTCGCTGCGCTTGCTCATGCAGCTCCCAGTTTGCTGCGAGGGATATCAGGGGTCAAGGGGTAGGAGTAAGAAAAGGGCGTCTACTTGTTTTTGTCTGTGTTGCAGGAGAATATGCCGGTACACGACAAACGGGTTGTGAGATGGATCAAACAACATGTAAGATGGTTGAGGTTCACTATTTTTTCGTATCGCATCAAGCGGATAAACAGGATTATTCGGAGAGCGCGAGACATATATATATCCCAACTCGACGCGCGGGCCAACATCGTGCGGACGGTCCGCGTTGTCAAGGAGGTTGCACGTTTCGGACGAAATATTTGTGACTGACAGGCCTGCTCAACTGCGTAGGCTCCACATACATGTGGCTTGAGGTGCCCCTTGAGTCTCATTTAGTTGTGATTTACAACAATAATATTTCCTTACCTACCGCCTACCAGGTATTCTGTTTTGTCTTGACATTCAACCGTTCTTTTTACCATTCATTCGACATCGACCACAACCAGCGTCCGTGCCGATTCCTACATCCTAGAGGGACACAAGCTATCTATGCTATGCGGTCACTACACTACAACACAGAGATCCGCCCGCCCCCCCGTACGACTACGGCCATGGATGATATTAAGTATACCACCTCCCAGAGCTTCGTTCTCCGTGCCTGCTGGTACTTGTCCCGACACAGGCTGCTCGAGCCTCTCGATACAGTGTGCGTTCTTCACATGCATCCATTCTTTCTACCCGTCCGTCGACATCCAGCAAAAAAACAGTGTCCGTGCCGATTCTTCAATCCTAGAAGAGATACAAATTCTGTGGTCCCAAAATTTACGACACAGACACACTATTAATGACATTATTTTGCAGTAGTAAGCAGAGTAGACAGTGCAATGCCACTCAATCTGATTGTAGAGGATACCACAGGCCCGACATACATACTTTGTGAAGGAGAGAAAAGCCGAAAGAAACAAAGAAAAATAAATCCGGGCAACCCGAAGCGAAAAAGTGGCATGCCCCCCAGAAGGGGGATTGACCGGCAACAAAAAAAAACAAAAAAAAAGAGACACTACTATCTATCATCCCAGCACCACAACAACATTTCTACGGAGAATGATCAAGAACCTAAGGAAAGAGCACGCATACCAAAGCAAAAGAAAAAAAACTAAAAGACACCCTCCAGGCAGCCGAAGCAGCAGTTTATGGTATACGAAGGGAATAGACAGGTTCTACCTACTACTACAGTAATCGGTCTGGTACGTATTTTGCTATCCGGTTTGTCCTTCCCTTCCTGGTTTCGTCAACCGCGCCCCACCCCCGGAGAATATGCGCCAGACGAGAGAACAAAAAATAAAAACAGGCTCGATATTCACCCATGTTACAAGACTTATTTTCAAAGGGCAAGAAAGGAGAACAACAGATGAAAATATTACGAAATCGATGTGTAAAATAATCGTGAGAGAACAGATGAATAAAAATATCACGAAACTCGCGTAGGAGAGACAAAGAGCAGAAAAGCAATTAATCGACCCTGACGAATTGAATTATAATAAAAAGCAGTATGCGCGAGGGGTTGTAGCAAGTGGTTGTAGCATCGCGGCTCCCCCGGGGAGGCTGCTACGGCGGACCGTACGACAAACAAAAGGAAGCAGAAGAAGTAAAACAGAAACAAACAACGAAGAAAAACACGAAGAAAACAGGTAAAAAAAAAAAAAAAACGAAACAGATTTTTTATATACGAAAGCGAAAACGAAAACCTTCATACGAGTACTACTACTCGTATACGTACCTGGTATTTCATGTGATATAAACGTATTATTTATATCAATACTACCAGTAAGTTGTTAAGTTGTCGATGACAATAATGATATGTTAGACTATTACGGGGGGCCATAGTTAACAGGACCAAATATTGCTAGTAAAAATGGTTAAACATATAGATAGGTTTTTATGTATACCATATATATGTCCTGTTAACTATGGTCCCCCGTAATATTAATAGTTTGGGGGTCGGACGAATTCTTCATAATATAACAGGGGTGTACATGCACTCGCACTTGCCACCTTTTTTGGCTCCTCGCATGATGATGAGCTCTGGTATCCCACCCAATAACGGCCAACTATGCCAGGAAGGAGACTGCACTTTCACCCTATCTATGACAGACAGCAAACTTCCCTTGGCATATATATGAGAACCTTCACTGACACCAAACGACTAGGTTTTAGTGTGGAACACTTACTTGGCCTTACACCCTGGACAACGCACCTTTTGCGTGGCTTGACACGTCTCCTGACATAGTTGACAGTTTGTTGCTATTAAAAGTGCACCCTTACTCTGTGATGAGCGAGCGCATGGCCTACAGCAGTAATATTAATAGTATTAATAGTAGGTACCTGGTATTTATTTAACGGACCATATTGACGCAGTCAGTGATTTTGGATACAGATGTATGTACGGATACTACTGCTGCTTTACTGCTGTATACTGGGGAGATAGTTCTCCAGTTGAGGAGTCCCATCTCTCTAGAATTGAAGAGCCGGCACCGCCACTGGTTGCTAAGCTGGATGTCGACGAGTAGAAACCCAAAATTTTAATGTGAAGAACACACACACAGCAGTTAGTTACTAGTTATTAGTGTTGTATCATTACCCTAGCACCCTTGGGGGGGGGGGGGTCGAGCAGAGAGCTTTTCAAGTTATTAGTCTCGGGAATACTTGCCACTGCTGCTGCAGCTACTACTACTACTGTAGTTAGGCGCACCAGGTCTCCCCTACTGCTGTGTAGCATGCGCCAGCAGTCACATCGGTCACATCAAGCAGTGCGCAGGAAGAGTGGGGGGTTACCTCACACACAGTCAGTCATTGTAGTCGCCTCGAGGTGACAACATATATATATATATCATACATACACGCTGCTGGGAGATACGCCAAGAACAACTGGTCCCTACCGGTACAGAGGAGTAGAAAATTCGATATTATTACCTGCAAGAAAAAGTAATCGAATCAGTTGGAAAACAAGTTTTTGATATATTTATATTATGGCAGAAACACCGGAAGCGTTTATATTCCACGACTCGACGTGGCATGTATGTGATCTACAACAACAAACAGCAAGGACCTATTTACGACATACATACATACTATACTACTGCAAAAAGAGGTGCCTGAAGGGTTCCGACAACTCTGGCCGAGTCACTCACATGAAGCTTTCCGCGTGTGTGTTTGTTGACGGCTTGTCTGCAGGATGTCCTCTTGATGAATGAAAGGGGCGGAGTGAGCTTCCTGCAGGAAAGGCGATAACGCCTGCGAGATATTTTGTGGTGACGGGGATGGTTTTACTCCATATATATATATATATATACATCAGATCTGATGGCCCCTGTTTATTCGGCGACGGATAAACCGCAACTAACTGCTGTAAAGTCAGTCAGATCGACGGAAAAGCCGAAGCCTTCAGTTAATTGACGGCTGTCGGTATGCTTGTTTCATACGAGTGACGACTCAACAGACAGGGGGAAGGATACGTACGAGTACCAGAAGAAGAACAGTTTCAAACCGACGCTGTTCTACGGAGTATTTGTCACAGCAGTTTTTAGTCTTGTCATAAAATCACAATTAATTACATATTCGCCCTTCTTTTCTCTTCTTTTCATGTTATCGCCGTGACTCAGATCAAAAGTAGGCGCTTCTCTCTCCTCCCCGCTACGGTCCATGCCCTGTATTTTCATCGTGGAAAGACTGCCGCTACCCTTTTCCTTGTTCCCTCGTCAACTCGCATCGAAAAGTGGACTAGACTTCCTACTCTACTATCGATATATTTTTGCAGATTGATAAGAGCTCTCTCAACAGTTGATATGTTGATACATATTTTGAGGCTCTTAGGCATAATATATATATGTTTTGTGAAACGACCACCCGCCTACCGCGCTTTTGCCCTACGAGGAGCCACAAGCTCCGATCAAAGGTCTACAGCACCACCAGTACCACAAACAAAAACACAATCTCGACATCACACTGCACCGCACGACAAAATGGCAATCAAAAGAAGGGGGAGGGGCAGGTCCACTTGATTTTGCTTTGCGGCCCTCCGGCCGGCATGGAAGAAATAATCGAATACATCGTACGTGGAGAAAGTTGCGTATGCAATTTTAGTATGGATTGAATAACCCGAGGCTATACGAGCCGTTGTTTTTCCAAGCTATATACAAACAACACGAATCTCAAGAAAACTTCGACGGCCTCGCAGCAAGGCTGTTTGTGGCCGCTCAAGGTAATGTTTATTTCTTCTGTCACACGATGTCAGATGTGCACAACCCGCCACTCGGTAGACGGGTTGCAGCGCAGCCACCCGCTCTTTCACCCTTGCCTTGCTAGCGGGGGCTAAATTGTTTGATCTCGAGAGCACAAACTGTTGGAATATACATTTATTTATTTATTTTTTTATTTTTTTATTTATTTTGCTCATCCCATTTATTATCTTCGCACATCGTCTTCTCTCTCTCCTTCCGACTCGTAACTCAGATCCGGGGCCACATAGCAGGCTCTTCTCCCCCCTTCCCGCTACGGTACGTGCCTTCATTTTTATCGCGAGAATATTTCAGCCTTTTCTTCCCTCGTCGACTCGCATCGAATTGTGCCTACCCACGCTGCAAGGCGCTCTCAACAATTGAATCCTTTTTTATTTTTATTTTTGCAAATAAAGTCAAAAGTCCGACCCACCTGGGGTTCGAACCCAGGACTCAAACACAAGTAGAATTCGAGGTTAACCACTTGAGCCACTGGGGCGACCTCCTGATCAATATACACAAGATCTTAGACTACTACTTCGTAATATTGCCAGGTCTGCTCGCATATTATCCCGATGTTGGCAGATCTACGATGATGTACGGTAAGATTGTCGGTACAAAGGACATTATATTATTATGTCATCTGATACAACGATGATTGTATTGATAGTACAAGAAAGTAAGTACTCGCAGCGTATCCTATCATGAATAATAATATCATACCTGGTACCTGGTGTGATATAGGATACACGAATACGGGGAAGCAGCTGTCTTATTCGGTTATTATACTGACACATGACCGCGTTCTTCGTCTCGTGTATTTTCAGGTCGGGAGGGTTGTGCCTCCCAGCCGAATTTTTTGTTTTAGTTTGGTTTTCGGGTCTTCTTGCCTTTTAGGACCCCAGTCCCGTTTTGGGGACAAACTACTCATAATTAGAGTATTTTGTCCCCACATATGGGAGTGCGGTTCTAATAGCTGATGCATGCCACCCGGCGGTATGCCTCTATGCAGACCGCAGGAGAGTAAACGATTGCGTACCGTGCATCAGAACGCAAAATGCGCAATCTACGACACCCGGGTGCCAACAGCAGCGGTGGAGTATGTATAACGAACAGCAGCAAACACGCTAGACGGCTGCTAAGACTACGAGCAGGTGCCGCCCCCACCGACTCCCTCAAAAACATGGGCGGGGGAGTGGGGAGCTCAACCAGTTTTAACTTGTATATCTCCTTGGACCTGTCGAAACGACCCTGCCTCGCTGTGTCTTCTCGATCGCGAGTCGACCCCTACGTACGGCTGAACTAGTCCTAGATGCATATTTTAGACTATACGGGTACACAAATAAATCCGTGTTGATCGTATTGGTGGGTGCGCTGCCTTGTTTGAATCAAGCGCTGGAGATTGAGCAGAAAATTAGGGTTAGGGGCTAGCTCGAGATCACGGAGAGCACAAATTTCTACGAGCGTTACTGGGGAGACTATTTATGTTTCAAGCACGAGTTGGCACATCAATGAATCCTGTAAACAACAGTGGTAGTAGTGCCCCTTCTGCTGCTGCTGCTGCTGCCGTTGTATCCAATCCTTCGCCGCCTCCTGTTGCCCTTCCGGCCTGTCGCGCAAATAAGACCCAACTCTTAGGAAACGGTACGGGGCCGAGCCCGCGCACCGACTAAAGGATTACTATACACAGTTAAATGACCACAGTAGTAGCCTGATTTTGTTTTCAAAATCGAATGTTGGGTGGTGTATAGATCAAGCTATTATTATTAGCTTCAGGAAAGTTTGGCGTTACTCCTATCAATCGCAGCACAGGTCCATCGGAAGACCTGAAGCAGGGACACGAACAATATCCGACAATACCCCAGTTAAGTCGTTATAGTGACCGGGGCAGTGTCTGGGCGACAAAGTAGTCCGGCTGCAGGTCAACCCATCCTGGCCTGGACACCGACCCAACGAAGGTATATATATCCAGTGATGCGCTGACCTTTTGTCCAGACGAGATTGGAAATATACGTAGGTTATCGGCAATTAATTGAAATAAGCCCGTCACTGCCGACGGTGCCCGACTTGAAGTGTAGCGTGTGATCGATTGTCTGGGCCCTCCATCCGACGATACTCCCGCAATAGGCTGCAAAGCCATGTGTTTTGGTACTGCTTGGAATTAAGCGAAAAGGAAGGTAATGACCTGGGTACGGATTTTGGGATCGTATTTTCTACTTGGGAGGCGTTTATTAGATGGAAAACCAGGGGTTCCTGTTTCCAGCAAAGATAAGTCCTTGTCTCAGAGGGGCCTCTTGCAGAACCACGATATTATGTTGGGACGATGAACTGTGCGCAAATTCTGACGCAAAAAGGCAAACAGTGAACGTGTACGTGTGCAAACAACTCCAGACCCTCAATCTTGACAGCTTCTTACAGCAACGCCCCTCGACGGGATGTTGCTGCAACTGATAGACTCTCCAAAGAAATGATGAAAGGTATTATTGAAAATCCACTCAGTCAAGATGCGTTGTGATTGCAGTACGCTGCTTAATCGCAAGTTAAGAAACATCGACCTAGTAGGCTATTTACTGCCAATTTCTTAACACTTACCATACTGGAGTTACCCGAGGAAAATATATCTCATGACCATGGTGGAAAGGACTCAAAATTACCGAGTGACGGCGAGTCCACACGGCATGTGGGGCGTAGGTTGCCATGGTAGCTATACCTGAAGTACCTGGCTACTTATCCCCAGGAAACCCCATATTTCTACGTGGCACACTCCTCCACACGAAACTGTGACATAGCTCACAACTCGACCTGCAACCATCTACCCCCCTGCCCAGTGTGCCATAAAATATTCATACAAGGTACCCCGTATGAAATATAAGATATTAAAAGAGGCAAAATCACGTGAGATTACCTCCCAACACACATGCCTGGTACGATATAAACCGGAACCCATAACATTCAATCAGCCTTAATGAACTCCGGTAAGACTTCTCCCCAGGAATTCTCAGCTTTTATAAGCGTCGAAGTATCATCCTATTTGCCAGGTTGATAGTCAAAGCCTCTAGGTTCATGGTCCGAACGTACATGTCGCAAATGCGTAGCAAACATTGGACAATGTTAGCTGTTCTACTGTACTCCGTATCATTTTTGTATACATATACAAGGTTTCCCTTCGGCATGTATGTAGGTAACGGAAAACTCTGGGAGCGACGCAAGGCGAAAAGGGAGTAACAGGTAACACGCGTGTTGTAGCTGTTCGTGGCGGAAACGTGATCCATGCATGGGTTGGTGTATAGCTTGAAGGGAAGAGTAATATTATTAATAGTAGTCAGCAGGGACTGAGTACTACTCTTTCTGTGGTGAAAGCTACACTACTATTAATACATGCACGCGCCACCATGGATTGACTGCTGTGCTGTTACTACGCAGATGTACAGCAGTACAGGTAGAAGGGGCATGCACTCTACTAAATACTAGCTGGTGCACTATACTATGAATACTACGACTACTATCTATTCTACTAAGTACTACTGCTATAGCATGACCAATCGCTCATACAATAAAGACAAGCCCATGGTAAACAGCGAGGTCAAAAATCCACGCGGTGCCATGGATTGGGGCATGACAACCTATACTGTTACACTATACCGGGTACACCACTGCCAGAAGTACGTAGATGCGGTACAGGTAGACAGCATCAAGAAATACACTACAGTAATACTGCAGTGAGATTATGTAATCGTGCAACTAACTGTGTGATGCGTATGCACCTCGCTGTGTCAAGTATCTGGCGTTGGGACAAACAAGGGAGGAGACTAGAGAGGTGCCCACCCCTCTCACTTCACTTCGCTTGTTCTTCTCTTCGTGTCCTCTTCCTCTCCCCCCTCGCCCTCTTTCAACACCGGACCCTCATGTTCAGGATCGTGTAATACTATTCAAATTCGTTCTTGTTCTTCTGCACGTACGTGCCCATGGCCTCGTAGGGGTTTTTCAATTCCCATATCCCCCCTCACCGAGGCTATCCCTTGACTACCTACTACGAGTACTACTACTGCTATTCTAGTACTAAGTTTCAGATAACGGCTACGCAGCATGCATGCGGTATCATCCTGGGTTGGGGTCATGACTACTGTACTGTTACTCTTAATAAACACCATTACCACTGCTTCGCAGATAGATGTGCAGTATGTGTTGAAGGTAGAAGCAGCATGCACGCTACCAAATACTATACCACTACGGTTACTACTAGGATTTTGTAAGTGAAGTGTACAGCTACGGATGATATACGGTTGAGGGCATCTAGTGCTATTGGCCAGGTAGAAGCAGCATGCAGACGGCAACAACAGCTATAGTGGACACCACAGCGACGACGACTATTGCTACTACTTGTAGTACAGTGCTACTACTGCTATTCGGCAGGCATTCATACTGTGGAAGCAGCATGAAGTCAATAACTTGGGCTACTATTACGGGGGACCATAGTTAATAGGACCAAATATAGTTAGTAAAAATTGTTAATTAGATAGGTTTTTATGTATACCATAGGTCCTATTAACTATGGTTCCCCGTAATATTAATATCAATATAATACCACATCTACAACTACTAGTATTTTATACTATACCAGCTACTACTTCAGAATTCAATACCTACGTGTCAAAAACAGCGTCAATAATACAGAAAGGCCAGAAAACAAAAAACAAAAACAATATTATTAATAGTTGGAAGCAGCTTCTCGGTAATTGTTCATATACAGGTACAGGTATACGTACGGTTGGGGCACGATAAAAAAATTATTACATCTATTTGTCGTGAAAACAAAGTAACGACTGTTAAATAGATACTCGCGGCAACAGCAGCTGACTCGTGGCAACAGCAGTAGAACTCTTATTATCACTATTGACACCAACAGGCCGCAACCGGTCTACATACGATTGAGGGCATCATGAAAACAACGTGAGCATTTGTCCTGGAAAGTGTTTTCCACCTTTAAATTAATGTCAAAAACAGTATAATATACGCATGGTTACAGCAGCAGACTCGCGGCAACGACAGCACTACTATACTTGCTATTACCAGTACTACTACTATACCAGGTGCACGCGGAGACAGGAGGGGTAGAGAGAGATGGGCAGAATGGGCCTGACTCTGTGGCTCTTGCCCACCGGTGCGATTACCTGCTGGTGAGAGAGCGTGCGACTGGGCGACTTGCTTTTATTAGGTATGATACCTACATGAACACCGCTGTAGATATCTGGTACCAATTCCCCCCAGGTAGACGGACCGAGGGAGGCAATTTCGTGGTCACGTACGTGCTTTGTATGAGGTGTGTTGTCACGTACGCGCTCGGTGTAAGGTGCGTGGTGTACGTGAAAGAGCTAGGTGAAACATATATGGCTCTTGACACTCGACAGATGTGTTTTGTTGCTGCTGTACCTGCAGCTGCTGCTGTTGAGGTTGATAAAAAACAAGAAAGGAAAAAGGCGGGGGAATTAAAAATGTTGAGATTTGACATTTTCAACGCAGAGAAAAATATCCTAGAAAAATAAATGTCTTCGTTTTTGAACGTACACGCAGCTCGTCATATCAGCAGTCGGGGAGTGAGGACTGTGCGCGGTGCTGCACCGAGACAGGGGGCTGTACGGCAAGACGGGAGGCATTATGGGTCTGGCTCTGTGTCTCTCGCCCGTTGTGACTACCTGCTGTTGAGAGCGTACCACTGGACAACTAGCAAGGTATGACACCAACACCTTGGTACCTGGTGTCAAATGTGTCCCAGGTATAGGCGGACTGAGGGAGGTAGTTTGTGGTCACGTACGTGCTCGGTGCTAGGTGTACACCACCCGTGAAAGGGCTTGGTGCAACAAATGCGACGGGCGACAGATGTGTACTGCTATCGTTGCTGTATACCTGCTGCAACTGCTTCTTCTTCTGCTGGGGTTGAAAACATATATATGTACAGATGAAGGAGTGATCGAGGGTTTCGGGCTATTTACGTCATAAAACAAAAAAGAGGGTTCTCTATGTCACCTAAAGCGATCCCTTGTTTTTTAGAACCAGCTCAGCGAGGTTCAATGCCTCGAGCACCGACACGGTGCTCGGTCGGGATCCAGACATGCGTCGCAATGTACCCACGCCCCCCTTGCTTGCCCCCTAGGCGTGCTACCCTCGACCACGGGAGAGCAGCACGCCAATACAACAAAAAGTGCATATTATACATATACATATAATAAATCGGCAAATATTAGGTCAGGTGCTCGGATTATCCATCTGTTACGCCTTAATCTTCTCGCTCTGGCTGTGATAAGGATTGCTTCCCCCGATGACTATGTTCTCGGTCACCCTAGAACAATTTCCAATCAAAAGAGGACCCCTTTCACTTCAGCTATGTTCCTCCCTTTCGAATCCAAGGTAGGTATACCCCCCCGCCGCACCAAGCAATCCTATGCCACGATCGTCTTATACTCATGACAACATTTATGGGAAACTGAATCGGCTTCTTTCTTCAACCGCACACAAACCCACTAGGCGCAATTCCGACCACTCCCCTCACAACCAGCTCTCTCGGGTAGCAGTGGGCGTGCGTCGATGTACTTGCCGTTGGAGGAGGTAACTGGGTTATGCCCCGAGTTACATGTCACTCTCACGATCTTCGAACAACGGTGCCCACTGCTGTGACCTTACGCCGGCATCATGAAACACCAAACACAACTTGGAAAATACTTGTTCTACGATGGAATCCGCCGTTGTAGCGAACCCGTCCTGTGTGCGTAGTGAAAAGCGTTGCACCTTCCGGATGCTGAAAACCGTCAAGACCAGCACCGCCGTGCTTCCTCCACACAGACGTTCGTGAACAATGCACCCATCAATCCTCTAACCTCTGGAAAGCGGTGGCATATCTGTCGTTCCCTCAACGTACTACTGTAATAATGGAGTAAACAAACTTCAGTATTTCACTGAACCTCTCTGCGTTCTGCGCGTTACCTTTGGTATTGCCCGTACTACACTCACAACGCCTGGTCATGTCTGGGTTGCAAGCCACGTTACGCTCAAACTCGAGAGCCCAGGCCTCAAAGGACAGCTAGCTTCACATATTTGAGGCATAGAAAAGCTTCCAGCGACCACTACACCACACGCTTCCGCAAACGAATCGGCGTGCGTGTTCTGCAACATGATATCGAACCGTTCGACCGGCACCTTGGAAAAACACTATCTTACTAAGAACACTCATGCAGAATCGCGACAGCATTCGAACAGCGTCGCTTCTCCCCCCAGTTCTTCTCATATGTCTCCCGGTGTCGCGTCTTGATCAGGAGGTAGAGCTTTAAACTAAACGGGATGTGTTTCGGACAGAGACGGTGGGTGCGAACAAAAGCAAGGAGCACAGAAAACGGAAACAGCAGTTATACTTGAATTGGAGCATGAACCTTATCCATAGCCGAGTATCCGTGCGGAGTAAAGCGTTAAGGTATCTCGGAACTATTGCCGTCGAACTCGCGAGTTCGAGCCCCCGCAGGACACGCCCAGCGTTTTTTTTTTTTTTTTTTTTTTTCCATCCCATTCATTATCTTCGCACATCTTCTTCTCTCTCTCCTTCCAACTCGTAACTCAGATCCGGGGTCACATAGCAGGCTCTTCTCCCCCCTTCCCGCTACGGTACGTGCCTTTATTTTTATCGCGAGAAGATTTCAGCCTTTTCTTCCCTCGTCGACTCGCATCGAATTGTGCCTACCCACGCTGCAAGGCGCTCTCAACAATTGAATCCCTTTTTTGTTTTTTTTTTAATTTTTTTTTTATTTTTGCAAATAAAGTCAATGTCCGACCCTCCTAGGGCTCGAACCCAGGACTCAAACAAGTAGAATTCGAGGTTAACCACTTGAACCACCGGGGCGACCGATGGACTACAATGCATGTACGCAGCTCGACACAAGCTGACGAGGGAAGAAATGCTTAACGGAAGCGTTCTACGATAGAGATTCACCCCGGATTTTCTGAGGCTTCTCACTTAAGGAGCTTCATTCCTCGCCCGAAAATAAGCAAAAATCAAATCGCATCCCGATGAAAAATCCCATGACCCAAGGATACCAAAAAGTTTTTTTCGAAACAAGATTGACATTCCTACGATTTTGGGTCAAGGAAGTCTGTCATTCAGAAAACACTTTAGCGGAAATGTGCCACCTCTGTAGAACGCAGCAACGCCCCTCGCCAAAAACAAAACAAGGGGCGTACCATGGCGGGGAGGAGGTCGGGATGCCTGTTTTGTAACGGCGGGTGTAAGTCAAGAAATTGGAAGGAGAGGGAGCAATGATGCAACAAAAAACTCGCAGATAGGAGTAAAAAATAGCAAAACGTAGAAGAGGGTATACTTATACACCGACAAACCTGCACAAAACCGGAGGTGTCAAACACCACCCCTGCACCAATCTGATGTATTCAAGTAGTCATTAAATATCTGCAACCAATAGTCTGGCGGAAGCACACCAATCTGACACACGATACTAGTCATCTCACGTCAGCAAGCATTTATCCCACATCAGCAACCCATTGGCGGATTGTTTGGCACTGGCCGTCAAACAAAATTCACGTCACAACACATTGCAGGATTATAGTACAGTCCTGACAGCTGGGCATGACAACAGACGAAACCATAGAAAGTCCTGTACACGAAGGCTCGTATGTTACACAATTTTCTACTGGTCTGAATGAAGTAATCAATAAATTACGTGTTTACCCCCTTCTAGGGCACTTTACTACTAGTAGAGGAAAGTACAACAGCAGCTGTGTAATATTTGAATAAAGCCCATGACAAATGCCGAGCGAATGCACGACCCAAGAACCGACATATGCGCGCCGCCTCGCCCGACCAATCCGAGTATAGCCTTACACAATTTTCTACTGGTCTGAATGAAGTAATCAATAAATTACGTGTTTACCCCCTTCTAGGGCACTTTACTACTAGTAGAGGAAAGTACAACAGCAGCTGTGTAATATTTGAATAAAGCCCATGACAAATGCCGAGCGAATGCACGACCCAAGAACCGACATATGCGCGCCGCCTCGCCCGACCAATCCGAGTATAGCCCTTACTCCATGGGTTAGTAACACGATCTGCTGGTGAACACTCTCTACTCTGTACGTGGTTTGATCCGCTTGTTATAGCGCACCCCCTATACACGCAGCTTCTCACCAGCAAGGCGCAGGACGCAGTCCTTCACGTGGACCTCGTGGCCTTTACCATTTCCTTCGTCGGCCGTGAGGTAGTACATGCATCCGACCGTTGCTTGGGCGATCAGGGGATTCGATGCTTCCAGGTTGACAGTCACGAGCTCCCAGTCGTGGGGGGAGAGGCCGTCTGTGACAGTGAACGAGTACTTCTCTGAGCCGTCATTTTCCATCAGCTTCAGGTATACCTTTCCCCTCTGATTCCCATATCCCTGATCCTTCCACCTGAACTCAATGTTTCCGGAAGACGGCTTCTTTTTCAGGCCGTCATAGTTCCACTTTATCTGAGATCTCCCGGCGACGAGGAAGGCGTGTCCAATCGTGAGCTCCATGTTCTTGAAGTTGGATCCTGTCGTTGAGGGCGCAGGCAAGTGCGGATAGGTTCAGACGAATGTTCGGGGGAACTCGTGGCTCCGCTCGCTCTGTTTCACGCGGAGGAATACATAGTCACCAGGACTCACGATGGACCCAAATAACAGGTATCACCGTGTGCTTAGAAACCCTGTCTGGTTCCGATTATCATGTTCTCCTCCGCTAAAAAGAGCATATTTCAGGGGCGCATCTATTTATTATTGATGCAACAAACCCACGATAGACCCAGAAACCAGGTATGCCCCTGGAGTATATGTTTAGACACCTTATCGGTGCGATGTGTTCCCCCGTAATAGTGTGGCTTCGCATTTCCTCGGAACTAGGTAAAGGTGTATCGTCAGTAAGTTAATAAATTATACAAATACTGGAGAGTCACTGGCAGGCCTATATCCTTGACAAGGAAACACACATCAGGGTTCTTTACGGTGCGGTTTTTCCTATCGGATCGGTTTTTTTTCGGTGCGGTTCTAACCGGAGATTTTACGAAATAATAGGAAAATCGCACCGAACCGCATTGTAGGGTTCCCAACATCTGAAAACCGCACCGAACCGCACCGTAGGATGTATCACAGCACCGAACCGCGCCGTAGGATTCACAATATCTGAAAACCGCACCGAACCGCATCGTAAGATCCCTGATCTCTTAAAGCCGCATCGAACCGCACCGTAGGGATGCCATCCAAACCGCACCGCACTGTGTGCGTCAAGATACGGCGCCAAAAACCGTTAAATCGGTTAGTTGACGGTGCGGTTAACTTGAAACCGTAGAAAAACCGCCGTTCCATCGGCCGCGGAACGGTGCAATAGGGTCACGGTTTCGCATGGCTCATGACGGTTTCTGCACGGTTTCGTGTCAAAAGTGCTCCCGCTGGCTTGGTTGATCTTCTGGTATTTCATATTTTGATTATTTTTGTGATTAAAAACCAAAACAGGTTGATTGTCTAAGGTTCATTGTTGATATTTATATATTTCTGATATATTATGTATACTCCGAGTCTCCGGCAGTACACCTCCCGGAAAATAGGAAATAGGAAATAAGAAAATGCCCGAAAAAAATAGGATATCTGTAAAAACTGAAGAAATTATCAAAAAAACATTAGAGTGCCTGCGCATAATATTTTTGCGTGTCAAGGATTTCCGTCAGAAAGATAGTCAAAGGCGAAAGCCTTCCGTCATACGCATAGACTATTAGTCGGAGGCGACACATTGCTAAATAAATATTGGGTTCTGATGTTTGACAAATAAACACTAGCAGCAGCGGCAGCAGTTTTGCAGCACCCAGCGAGCAGAACAGAAGGCGTGCAAGCAGCAGTACCTTCCTGCAGCACGGCAGCAGCAGCAAGCTGCAGAAGCAGTAAGCAGCAGCAAGCACCAACAGGCAGACGTGCAATCTAAATTGCGCTCCTCGACACTCGCTGTGCAAGCAACGCCGCCACAACGAGAATATCGGCCCCCCTTCTTCGTTGTCCTCTCTGCCCAAGAAGGGATCGGAGCGGCGAATATCACAGGAGCGTGGCAGCAAGGAAGGGTGCGCGCGCTTGCAGCAGCAGCAGCAGCCGCAAGCAGTAACAGCGCCTACAACAGCGCTTGCAGCAGCTCTTGCTTGAAGTGGCTCCCTTGCTTGCAGCAGCACTTGCTTGCAACAGCGTTTGCTTGCGGCAGCGCTTGCTTACAGCAGAGCTTGCTTGTGCAGCAGCGCTCGCTTGCGTTACGTAGAGCCCCGAGAAAAAGCGTCAGAAACCGTACGAAACCGCGGTTTTGTACGATTCATTCATACGGTGCACCGAAGAGAAACAACAACAGCGGTTTTCGTTGTAGTGCCCCGATACAAGCCTGAGAACCGTACGAAACCGCGGTTTAGTACGGTTTATATATACGGTGCGCCGTAGAGAAAAGCGTGTGTTGTACGGTTTTCCCCACGGGGATTGGACCCGCACCGTAGACAAACCGATTCAACGGGGAACCGAACCGAACCGAACCGGACCGTACGATATATCACCAAACCGAACTGCACCGTAAGATATCCGATTTTCTAAAACCGTACCGAACCGCACCGTAGGATTTCCGATTTTTGAAAACCGCACCGAACCGCACCGTAGGATTTATCACAAAACCGAACCGCACCGTAGGACTTCCGATTTTTGAAAACCGCACCGTGCACGGACGGATAACCGTGAAGATCCCTGACACATATAGAATGCCTGGTACGCGCGAACGGCTTATCATACAATTTGTAAATTCCAAAAAAAATGCGATATAGACGAGATGTATTACGCAACTTGCAAGGTTGAGTATCAACAAGTTAATCAGTCGAACTCACAGCTGACGTATTTCATAGTTTCATACCAAAATACTCTACGTGTATATATTATTGCAAAAACGAAATTGATTAGCGGAAAGCGCGAGAGCGTGAGTTAGCTACATTAGATGAAAATCGACGAGCAGTGGGAATGCTGAACCCTATGCGCGACAAAAAACAAAGGCACGTACCGGGGGGGGAAGGGTGGACACCTGTGAACACGGCTTTTGTCCAGAAGCTCGTAGAGGGTAAAACCTTCCACAAGTAAGGCTGGACAGTAAAAGTGATTTAAAAAAGTGTATTGATACTGTACCAAAAAATCCAGACATCGTTCAATAACGCCACACTTCTCACCACAACATAACAGCAGGGCCTGTATGTGAAGTGGACCCGAGAGTGTAACGATACTCCAACGTCGTAGGGGTTATTCCTTCCTCATTCAGAGATACACCCACGGCAGTGCGGTGTGCTCGGAACACATTTTCGGTTGCCTGGACCTCCCGCTCGTCTGCTGTGTACATCTTAGGAAAATGCGTTCGCCGTTCAAGGTGGTGTGCTGCGCATGCTATAGGGAGATAGTCTGTTCTGTAAACCACAACACGCCATAAATAAATCTGTAAATTCACCAAATGCACGTACACGTCTGAACCAACACCAGCCTAATGCTGCGTGTTCGGGGTTCGTCCTTCAAACGATATCTGATGATGTACTGGCCCGCTCATGAGCAAGTAGCTCACAAGAAGGCCAACTTGACAATAATACCAGGTATATAATATATCAATCTATTAGTCAGTGAAGCTTGATTCAATTTGGCCTCTTCCTGTAGCTAGCCTGGGGTCAAGGCTGTGCTATAGTACTAATTTTAATATGGAAAAACTCTTCTTGGTAATAAAATCAAGGAGAAAGCTAATCGTAGCGAAGTGTGCTTTCGCAGGCGCCCAGACCAACAAAGCCAGGCTGAGGCTGATTTTAGGGTTCTTATGAAAAGGCCGGCACTGCAGCGAAAGAGAACATCTACGCAGGGTACGTTTCAAGGCCAAGCATGCAATTTGTACACGGCATATATATGCGAGCAAAGCGTGACGCCATGCGGGAAGACCTCTAGCGGCCGTCGGCTGAGACAAGGTCCATAGTGTATGAGGTGACGTCGATGGGCACATCCTCGTTTCATTATTGATAGACGTTTCGTAAAGACTGACACACTGCTGACGACACTCACCAGCGAGGCTGAGGACGAAATCCTGCACGTACAGCTCGAATCCACCACCCGATCCGACGTCTGCTACAAGTTTGTACCAGCAGCCCTCCGTTGCTTGCTCGATTACTGGAGCCGTCTTTTCCAGGTCGACTCTGATGTGCTCCCACGCGTGTGGGCAGATGTTGGGTGTGAGGTTGTGAGAGGCCTTCTCGTCGCCGCCGGGCGACATCAGTCTGAGGGATAAGTTCCCCTTCTGGTTCCCCCATCCTTGATCCTTCCAGTCGAATTCAACGATCGCCCTTCCCGGGTGATTTTTCAATGCATGAGATTCCCATTTGAAGCTGACGATGGTGTCGTCCACGTCGATCTCTCCAAACTTAACCTCCATTGTGATCTTGGGGAATGGATTCTGTGATTCAGAGGTTGGGCATGGGTGCAAAAAGGACGGGATGTGTATGTATGTGTGAAGGTGGGTGAAAGTCCTTGGCCGGTTGCTTTGATAGTATTAGTATTGGCTTTCTGCCCCTGCAACGAACGTCGGTCCATGCATTTGTAGAACAACAACATAACCGCACATTACATCGCTCCTCTTTGTTTCCAAACATATACTGTATAATCAACATATACAACTAAATCTGGACGGAAACCAAGCAGTACCTGGTATGTCACAGTCGTCACCGGTGAAACGACGTACGACCGTGACGTTTTCCGCCTCTTCCAACACCAGTCACCGACGCCGCTTGGCAAGCGGGTTGGTTTTTGTTTTATTCCATTCGATTGATTGCCTTCGTCCATAGTTTTTCTCTCCCTCCTACAGCAGTCGTAACTCAGAACCCGGGGTCACATAGTATGATCTTCTCTCCCCTCGTCACTACAGCAAGTAAGTGCATTGTTTTTTACCGCGAGTAGGGTTTAGCATTTCATGTCCTCGTCAGCTCGAGTCGAATCGAGCCTACCCACGCCAGAACAGTCGATCTCGATAGCTGATGATGTATGAGGGGGGAAAAAACTCATTTTGAGGGACATTTGAACCCCTGACTCGAACTCTCGACAGGCCGTGCCATTTGAGGAACAACTCAGCATGTACCGAATTTAAACCCCTGACTCTAACGCTAGGAATACTTCACTCGACCGCCCAAATTAATACACGATTGGGGAGTTGTGTTATACAATGGTAGCTCCAGCCGGTAGGTGTGAACAAGCACAGTGCGCAACATGCTTCAAGAATTTAGTTTATCAGAAATTCGGCCTTGGATTTGTTTGTGTTCAAGAACAGCAGCCACTGCTTGCTGGAGTACCAGGCATCTGTCACGCGCCTCTATTCCCACCGTTGTATATACTGTATGAAAGGAAAACGCATGCACGGGGTGGCACATAAACAGAAACAAATACAGAATACCGGTAGTCTATTCTTTGCAGTTTGGTCAACGATGCGGTAGTCAAAATAGCCATCTTGTCTACAACAGTATACCAGGTACGTAACAATTGTTTGAAGTGGAGAACACACAGGTCCTGCTTGTAAGAATATTGATACAAGGAAGACTGAGCATCGATAATGTTTTCACACTGTACACCACTCCCTTGTTCCATTCAGTGTGTTTTCGAGTTGAACAAGGTGTTGAGTTGATGTCGTTGCAATCGCCCAGACGGAGCCCCCGTGCCGCGGTAGATGGAGATTCTAGATGGAGGACGAAAGCCGCGGCGTGCTGAAAGGCGGGTATTTTTGCGCACGCGAAGTTTTTCTTTCTTCGGTTTTTTTGTGGCGTAGACTTTTGGATTTTGCGCTGGTTTAATTCGGGCTGTTTGATGTAGTGGGAACACCTACGCGTAGTAATCGGGAAGTCGGATTGCGCGCGTACGACCGACTGACTGACGAGGAGTCTCGGGAGGCCTCGTATTGTTTTATTTTAGGGATTCAGCATGCATTCATCTTGAAAGGTAGGTATGAGTTGTGCAGGCTTAGAAGCGGAGTGGGGGAAGCTCGCAACCAACTGTTGATTCTATCATTTCCATTTATGTTTGGTGTTGAAACGTGAAAGCTCGTGAAAACGCATCTTTGATCGATAGTCTGTTTTTGAAAAAAAATAATAAAGTTGGCACGGAAGGGAGGTAGACTTGGTGCATGGATTTCCTTTTGTTTCCGAGGTTTTCTTCTTTCGGGAAAGTTATGAGTGATCCATGTTGAAGATCATGCTGCACATTGTCGGATGGCAAGAGAAATAATAATAATACCAGTAGTACCTGGTATATATTTGTGGATAGATTGTTTTGTTTCGTTTGATAATTTCATCGAAGACTTGCATCAGGCCAATTCTTATGCCGTCGGATTATTAGCAGTCAGTTGAAAAAAAACTTTCAAAAGAGCTCTTGACCTGGAAACAAACGTAGGGCATCGGTCCTTCTCGCCTCAGAATGTGTCGGATCTCTCTCTCTCAAGATCTACTGTCTGGGGGTGTTTCCCGCTTCTCGGGGCACCGAGATGATAGATAGATAGATAGATAGATAGATAGATAGATAGATAGATAGATAGATAGATAGATAGATAGATAGATAGATAGATAGATGCAGGAAATAATGGCCGTAAGCACGTTTTCGATCCAACTGCGTCAAACACGGTCCAGACGCCCAATCGGATCGAAAAAAAACGCATACTTCTCGATCATATCCCCGATCGCGATCGATCATAGTCGCCTTATTGTTGGATCGAAAACGTGCCGACGGTAATTTGTTGCAACTGGTCCCCTCGAAAAGCGGGAAAACACCCTCAGACAGATAGATATTGTGGAGAGAACTCCGACACACTCTGAGGTGAGAAGGACCAATTCTTCACATTTATTTCCGGGGCAAAAGCTCATGCGAATATACAGGCTGAAAGGGACTTTTCCAACTGACTGCGAATCCGATGGGATGAGAATTGGCCTGACAGTCTGGAGTTTTGGCAGATCAGAAACAAAAGTTACAAAAAAACGGTGAAGGGGGAGGGGGGGGGGGGGGGGGTTGATCCAGTAAAGGGAGATGCCTGGCCAGGGGTGAGGGCATCATAGAACCAGCACACAGCTACTACACGTATATGATAAACTGGGCAGGCGTACGCAGCATCATGCATCGGTACACCAGTAGTAGTAGCAACAGCAGCAGCAGCTGTAAGTAGTGAATGTGAAGGTCGGCGGTAGGAGTATCGGGAAGTAGCGATATAGCAAGGGGCGACATCGATCGTAATCTCCCACCCACCCACCCGATTGCGTCACTGTCAGGGAAGACGCTACGTAGCACGCTCAGGAAGACCTTGAGATCCCGCGCGTAGTAGTAGGCGTTTCGGCAACAACAACATATATTTTTTACATACAACTTGGAATTGCTCTCGGAATTAAAGCGAGGTACGTATTTGCAACCAAGATCCGTATTTCGTGATCGGAACTATATGCGAATGATCCAGAAGTATACCAGGTACCTGGTAGTTGACTGTGTGCGTATATGATTTGCTGATGAAAAATGGTGATTCGGAGATTGTTGTTGTGGGGCATTGAGTGTTATGAGACAACACACCGCATAGGATAAAAAATGAAGGCACGTACCGTAGCGGGAAGGGGGGAGAAGAGCCTGCTATGTGACCCCGGATCTGAGTTACGAGTTGGAAGGAGAGAGAGAAGAAGATGTGCGAAGATAATAAATGGGATGGAAAAAAAATAAAATAAAAATAGGATTGAATGACTTGTAATTATTTGCGTGATTGGCAATTTATTGGGTTTTATCTTCTTTAGTCGATGAAAGAGGCGTTCTACGAGCTAGAAGTTCACCCTATATTTTCTGAGGCTCGTACGTGTCCCCCAAAGGTATAATAAGATAATGCCGAAGCTGGCGGGGCAAAACACATGTATGTATGTCCCTACCACTACACGCATCTCGTACGAGTACCCACGTATTATGCCGAACAATGTAGAGAGCACAACAAGTTACGTACTCCTCCTTCAAATGGGGCTGGTAAGGACGCCGTGATGGCCCAGACAGTTTTTTTCCCAAACGTAGTACCCCCGTCGTTGTTGAACGCCTCGAAACCACGACAGTGTTTGACGCTAAAAGAGTATGATTATGGCAATGGCCGTTGGTAGGCTCCCGTAAGGGATCGTATGGATAGAAAGGTCACTTGTGCTAAGGTCATATAGATGTAGCAGTACATGGCATTATTAGGCATGAATGAGCGAAAAGTATGCCAATCCGTTTTTTGAGTGGATAGAACAATCACCGCGTGAACACTAGTCGTATGACAATGACTGCACATCGGGGGGATGCAGGACCTATTGCCAGTCACAATCTCAGGACGGCTGGCATCATTGTCTCAGATATGATGTACCACATACATTTGAATACAACTCCACTGACTCTGTATAAGGCAGGTGCTCCAATCGTTCGAATACCGAGCTACCGTATGACACTATCCCACTGGGTGGTAAGATACCACGCTCCTTGAGACAAGTTTCAGTCCCAGTCTCTTCCTACAAAACATGGGGGGCGCACACAACGCAAGTAAGTGGTGGCTTTGGAAAGATTTCGTCGAGAAGGTTGTAAAATACCAGGTAGACGCATTGCTCGGTTGTCGTATTCAGTACGCCCTCCCCGTTGTCGAGAAAATCTAGCTTTGAAAATCGCCCGAGGGGGTGTGCTATCTTACCACCCTAGTGTGATACAGTATATGTACATAGTCGGAGGGTACTTTCTGTTTGGGGTAGTTACGTGTTGTCAGCAAGTTGAGACATGCGATCACTACGGCAGCAGCAGTCCAACAAACACCCATATTTGGGAAAATATCGTGTATGTATGTGTGGTATGCGACATGGTGGGGGTAACCCCGTCTTAAATATCAATATATCTGAAGGGTTTTTAGCAGTAGGACTATTTTGACAGCGGTTTCAGGCACGAGGCATGATGAATGTGATACACATGTATGTATATATATATATACGAGTAACAACGCTAGGCATATATATGAATATATGCTGGTGGCACGGGAGGCAATAGAACGTTTTTGTGACTGCTGTCCAGGATATCAATTAACTATTATTAGCATCCTTTGGGAGAGGAACACTGACCCACGTCGATCACTCCAAGGTCTGTGTAATGTGTTGTACGAGTTTTTCCCTTGCTCGGGATAATCTTATATGTTTTGCTTAACGTCTTCATCTTTATCTCTCCCTCCCCGCGAGAAGAACCGAACCCCAACCATGATACTGCTTCTTGCGAGCGTAGTTAGCAATGAGGCCCGAGGCACGCGCCTGGCGCTATAACAGGCAAATCGTGTGCGCGAGGAGGCACGGGCCACACGCCTAGCGCTGGTAACATGACGTGCGCGAGGTGCTCACGTAGCTGGAGGGGGCGAGGAAAAATTAAACGCTTGAACTGTTTTTTATCTCCGAGTCCACGGAATGGTCGTGCGATGAGGTCGAAAAGAGCGGAGGAAAGCTGTTCATCTGCGAAACATATCGCAGCAGCGCCTCAGTTTGCGAGGAGAGCGCGAGGGAGGAACGCGGTTACCGCCGAGGTTTCACATGCTCCACGATAGGGGTGCCCTTGCAGTTTATTGAGGATATTCCCATTAGGAGCTATGTTTCCCACCCAAAAACGCGAAGATAGTGCACGTTCTCTCTGTTACGTAATCGCATGGTCTACAGGTAGGTAGTAGTAATAATAGGAGTAGTAGTGGTAGAAGTAGTAGAAGTAGCAGTGGCAGTAGTAGTTGAAGTAGGTATTATTCAGACCATATTGAACCAACGAATGATTTTGAGTACAGATTGATGCTAATGTACGGCTGGATTGGAGTAGTGGTTCTTCGGTTGAGAAGTGCCCTCGCTATTATAGGATTGATTGAAGAAGCGGCACCGACAGTGGTTGTTGAGGTGGATGTCGACCGGTAGAAAGAACGGTTTGAGGTGAAAATAGTAGTATCATCTGTCGTAGCGTGCGCGGTGTGGTGTATCGAGTAGATAAAGGTTAGAAGCCTCGGAAACATTTACTACTGCTGCTGTAGATACTATTACTACTACTAACTACTGTAGTTAGGGGCACCTCCTCTGCTGCTGAATAGCATACACCACCAGTCACATCGGCCATATCAACCTGCGCGCAGGAAGAGTGGTGGCTAGCCTACTCCCAGTCATCGCTGTCGCCTCTGCAAGACAACAGATAGATGATGTACTACGTAGATACGTCAATAAACTCACACACAGTAGGGACCATGAAAACATCTGCAAGAAGCAAAAGGCAGCAATAAACTCAGTCGAACACCAAGTTTTTGATATTATTTAATGAAACACCGGAAGCGTCTATTCAACGACTTGACGTGGCATAATAAACGACAGCGAAGATCTAAGGACAGACTATAACTACTACTACTACTACTGCTGTAATGCTGCGAGGGGTGTCATCCAACTTTGATCTGGTCACTCACATATTAAAGCTCTTCGCGTGTTTGTTGGCTGTTTGCTTGCCGGATGTCTTCTGGATGAAAGGGGCGAGTGAATCGTTACGCAGTGAGGCGATAACGCCTGCGAAGTATGATGACGGGGATGCTATTACTTCACATGATATCTGGTCGCTGGCTCTTTTTTTGGGCGATCGACGGAAGAATCGAAACCTTCAGCCATTTGACTTTATAGGTCGACGGCTGTCGTGTGCTTGCTTCGTAATTAATGTCGACGCAACAGGGGAAAGGGTGCCATAACAATTCAATACCGGCGTAATTCTACGGAGTATTTAATTTAACACACAGCAGGGGGTTTTTTCTAGTCACATTTATTTGTTCTCTTCGCTCTTTTGTCTCTCCTTCTCATAATAAATATTCACATACCATGGTATTATTGTCGTTTTATCATGTCTCTACTTTCCACCGGAGAAAGTTTTACCCTCAGCAATCTTCTTCTGGACAAGATGTGGTCACCGACGGTCGTCTCGTCCCTTTCACCCCTTCCTTCTCGTAGTATAGTATATAGTGGTCTCGTGGCTCTCATCGACGGAAAAACCGACGCCTTCAGTTAGTTGACGGCTGTCGTTGCGCTTGTTTCGTGAAGAGCAACGACGCAGCAGGGGAAATTATATACTACATACGACGATACAACAAGCAGTTCCGAACCGACATCATTCAACGGGAGGATTTGGCAGAGCAGTTGTTTTTTCTCATCACATTTATCACAGCCGCTCTTTTTTCTCTCTCTCTTCTTCATGTTGTCGTCGTGACTCAAATCCAAAGTATAGACTCTTCTCCCTCCTCGCCACTACGTTATGGTGCATGCCTTGCACAACTATATCTTTAAAATATTGCAGCCTATTTATCTCTCCTCGACTCTCGCCTCGAATTGAGCCTTTTCCCACGCTGCTACTACTATCAATAATAACGGGCACTCCCAGCAGTTGATATTATGCTGATGACTTGTGGGTTTTTGGGTTCTTCGGCATTTATTTGTGTTGTGAAACCACAACCCGCCCACCGTTCCGCAGTGAACCAACCTCCGGCCGAAGGTCTACAGCACAGCTGCAGTACCACAAACAACCACAATCTCGACACCACATTGCCCCACACGATCATATATTTTGGCAATCGAAAAATAGAGGTAGGGGTAGGTCATTTATTTTCGTTTGCTACCCTCCGGCCGGTAGGTAAGGATGGCTCTTGAATCGTGGAGAAATAAATGTGTTTATACAATTTGTTAGTGTATGGATTGAACAGCCCCGGGCTACGAGCTTTTAGAGTAATTTCATACTTACTACAGTATTACGGGGGACCATAGTTAATGGGACCTATGGTATACATAAAAACCTATATATTTGACTATTTTTACTAACAACATTTGGTCCTATTAACTGTGGTCCCCCGTAATAGTAACAAATCTCGAGAAATCTTTGATGGCCTCGCAACAAGGCTGTTCGAGGCCGATCACACAATAATATTAATGTATTCTCTCACACGATGATATCTGATACCAGGTACCTGGTACTCTGTAGGCGGGTTGCAGTCCCGCCGCGCGCTCTTTCACGCTCGCTAGCAGGTGAGGTGCTAAATGTTTTTATTTTCGGGGGCACAAACTCCAAAACAAAACGGAATTCTAAGAATTTCTTAAATAAATGTATTCTCCCAAAAGGTCACCAATGAGTGTGGTCGCGGCCAAACAGCCTTAATATATATATATGCCGAAAGACGGTCTTACTAATAATGCAGGAAGCTTATTGACATGAATTTTCCGGTTCCGGCTGGAGAATTACGCATGCCTGGTTGAACATATCACACCACACGTAGTGGTTCGGCGGCTACAAAAAAAAGTTGCATCCCCGCTCATCTACGCACTACGACTGCTTCTAGGGGCTATAATGACCTTTATTTAGTCCGCCGCAATATCATGTCTCGTATTTTTGTCAAGTCAGGCCAACAAAAAAACGGAAATCGTATTTTCCTGAATATCTAGATTAAAAATATATATTCAGGCTCTGTCAGGCTAAAGAACGTTTGATCGACGAATGCTGGAGAGGTGTAATGCGGGTGGAGTTTTCTCTCCATACTTCGTCGTCATCACCGTATGGTTGCCATGGATGAGGTTCGTAAATCAGACTATTAATATTAATAAAACAACAACAACAACAACAAAATCACAGAGAAATAGCCGGAAAGGCCACATGGTATATACAATACGTCTTCTGCCGCGGCAATAGTTGTCTAGTAGAGGTCAAAACACTGCTGTTGTTATGGGAGTACGAGTATATGCTCTGGGTCATGGGATTTCTGCCACTTTTAACCGCACTCAAATCCACATTGTTGCTACCGTGTAATCTGCTCGTAAAAACAAATGTAAAAATTACTACTTGGGCTGAGAAAGTTTTTGCTTCTTCCATACTGCAGCGAGAAACACGCCCCACCACTATCATAACATAAAATTGTCAACTAACTGTGACCTTGGCACAAGAAGCAAGTTTTCGTTGTCCCAGGTCCCCCCAGCGTTTAATATTTAATGTTCCCCACCACTGCAGTTGCTGTGTGAGGCTTGGTGTAAGGGTTGATTTCACAACTTCAATAAATCTAAACGGTCCTTATATTTACGGACAAGTGGTAGCCTACAGCCGTACGATTGAATTTTACTTGGGCATGCCAAGAGGTAGAGTATATTGAGCAATAATAATAGTCATCATTGCTGCTGCTGCTGCTGATGATGATACTTCCGCTGCTGCTGCTGGTACAGACAGCAACGTGGGCTAGATCCTCGCCGCGCATGGGCTGCTGCAGCCTGTAGCTGGTTGGTGGTCGCCGGGCATGCATAGATAGGTTGCGGCTGGCTGCGGTTGCGGTGTTCTAGAGTAGCTCAGTACAGGAGGGCGTGAGAGCCTTAGCCGTATGCATTTCTTCTACGTAATACCGAATTGTAAAAGTGAAATATTCCCGGATTTTATATCGCACTATATCGTGGGTGAAAACTCAGTTATGAGAGCTCTGCACACGTGAGTAGGAGCAGCCATGCCTGCTGCTACAGCCAACTGAACATAGCGACCGGGATCGTCGTCGGGTACGGGCTACGGCAGGTCGTGCTGCCGCTGCTGGCCGTCGCCTGTCAGGTTTGCTGCTGCTGTTGTTGCTTGCTGTTGTTGCTTGCTGCTGCTGCTGCTGCTTCCGCTGCTGTAATTTGGCAAAGGAACCAGCAAGGACGGCGTCTCCCCGAACGCGGTCCCAGGTAGCGCAGTCGAAGTTATGCACGCCTCGACAGAGGCGTTTAAACTCGCGAGGGTATGGCGAGGCCATAATCCGCTCCGCTGTGTCGTGGAGCAGAAAAGGCGAGCCTTTTCAGCCATCATATACTGCTCCGCGCAGGAATATGTCACTCCGTCAATGACTAAAACCGAGGGAGGCCACTTCGAAAAATAGGAGGGGGGCTGCCAGAAAAGTACCACCCGCTCCGTTGAATACTCGAGAGAAGAGTCAAAGACCGAAGATGTCGAGTCGTCGGTGGCCGCCGTTGCGGTGTGTGTGTGGGGGGGTGTGCTTCTCTGAGAACACTGAGCCCCTGGTGCACGAGGCGAGTCCGGTTCCACGTATTCTGGCTCAGTGTCACCATTGCCCGTAGACAAAAAATCGCCAGAAGCTTCTCTTACTGCGCCCGGTGATCTCTGTCCTGGACCAGAGGGGGCAGGGGGCTCTGAGCCCGTTCTGCTTGATGAGAGCTGCGATTCTTCCGAATTTAACGGGTATGCTGTCCGGTTGATTTGACCGGAGGCTGTGGAGTCACCACTGGCCCGACGGGCAGTACCAGGTTTTTCCTGTTCCACTGGAGCCGAAGGAGCGCGGCGCACGTGGAGTGGCGTACGCGAAGACGAAAGAGGGCCTGCAGACCCAGTAGACGACTTCAAGAACGGTGCTCCGGTGGGGGGCAACAAAGGGTCCACCGGAGAGGGCTTCCGTCCTGTAGATCTGGTGGGGAAGGGGGACGAGGTAGCTAATCTTGTCGACTCTTCCTTAATAGGAAAAGGATTGACCGGCCACCGTTATTGCAAGGAAACGCCGAGTCGAGCTTCAACCGAGATCTCGGGGTTTCGGTGTTGGCCTTCCCCCACCTCAAACCGACCGCCACCGTATGACCGGGAGGTGAAAGAGGGGGACACCCTCGCTGAAAAGAACGACGCGACGGCGCGACACGCGTAGTGCCGCGCGATGCGTGGTTCGGGAGAGGGGCGTTTATGGAGGTACAACATACAATGTGACCGATGGAGGTACAACATACAAAAACCAAGTCATTGTTTTGGGCTTGCTGTAAGAACCCTTTCATCGTACTCAACGGTCGCCGAAAGCAGCCCCCTCACGTAAGATACCCGTGGAGTAGATTCGCATTTTCATCGTATATAGGGGTGTGCTGTGTTGACCGCCTATAGGAATCCCCTTAGCTTGGATATCCCCACCTCCCCCCTTGCGTTTCTCTCGGCTGAGCGAACGCAAGACATCGCAGAGTAGCCTCATCCACTCGGTCCTGTGGCTATCACTGCGGTTCATCCACTGGTAAACGATACGTACCTACTTTCGGTGGGATTTTACACTACCTGTTGCTTTGACTATTCCTAGTGTCGTGGTTAAGGTTCAGATTTGTTGTCACGCGTACAATATCCATCCCACACGCTCTCAGTACCGCCTCGGTTAGCGTATTCAACCAGTTTGTTTCGGTCACATATCACAGTTGCTACACCCGGTATCGCGGTTGATTCCCTGGCTTGAAGCACGTACCGGATAATCTTCACAGATGTATAAAGAGGTTGACTGAGATATCTTGATATATATGTATTTCTGGCTTTAAGCACGTACCGGATAATCGGCAAGTGTGTATCCGCAGAGAGCTTTTAAGATGTGTTGATATATGTTAATTCGGGCTCGAGGAGCGTGCGCAGGTGTTGCGCACGAGAGAATTCAACCTTGACATGTAGACAAGTTCTGATATTACCCCTATATGCTTCTTATCAGTTTCTTCTGTCATTCGCCCTTCCGAAAACAGCAGCAATCAGGATACCGCAGTAGTACTATTAATACTCGTAGAGAGCGTGCGTGAAACAAAGAAATACTCATCCGACACACCGAATCAAATACAGCGTCGCACGAGTGCAAAATAAAGGGTAAATATACACTCTTGGATACTATTAATAGGGTATGAAACAAAGCTGAACTCTGCAAAAATACCGGAGCAGATATACTATCGTACGGATACACATTTAGCTTACACCGATGAACGATAGTTTTGCATTTGTTTATACCGTTACCTCGCATGTATGTTTACTCCCAGTATCATACACTGTACCGATAAAGGACTAACAGCTAGTTCATCGTAGAGAACTACCAAAATGTAGTGACAATCTACAAAGCTACAAAGCTGCAAAGCTGCAAAGCTGAGACTGACCGCACAAGGGTACGGCGAGCGTACATGCCCGTTTGCTCCTCTATGCCATACACAGAGCTGTGTCTAAATACGAGCCGGATCAACATACCAACCAGGCGCGCATCGTATACCATACAAAGTTCATGTGCTCTTCGGTTTTATCGTAGCACCCAGGCCGTGATTATCACGGAAAGTATACGTCAAACACGAGCACACTGCTACGGAGCAGGGTATGATCCTCTGCCACCCACCGCCTGCCTTTACGACGACGACGGCACCCAACCTCTCGTTGTCTGCGCTAACATGGCAAATCCTTTGACGCAGCGACGGCACAAAACCTCAGGTCGTCTAGGCCTACATGCCAGAGCCGTTTGCCACGGTGACAGCATATAACGCTACCTTACGTCGTCTGGGCAAAACTGGCACAGTCTTCGCGATAAATGTTAGACAAAACACCGTACTACGGCGCAGGGTACGATCTTCTGCCTCCCACAGCCTACCTTTTCGGCGATGACGGGACACTATCTCACGTCGTCTGAGAAATCAAAGTAAATCATTTGCCGCAGCGACCGCTCAAATCCTCACGTGTATGCACACGTGGCACAGATTTTTCCCATACCTACGGCACGTAACCTCACGTCGTCTGAGCTCAAGTGGCGTAGCTTTTACCATAACGACGGCCCATAATTTCAAGTCGCCCGAGCAAAGTGGAGAGTGTATCTAAGTTGTAAACAGTTATTGACTGTGCTCAATAGACACGACGTAGATGTTTCATTTAGTATCAGGGAGTTCCATATATTGATGTGGGATTATAAGAGCAGGAGATTAATTGTGCCTGCAATGTGATGGATAATCGTGTGGATGCGCCGCCACCTGAGTCACTCGACAGCACTGATACGTAATAATATATATAAGAGAAGTTCCGTGTTATTGTGTGGAGTCAACCACGCGTTCCCATGCCAGCTGCGTCTATACCTATGGAGATCAATCAACACACTAGTGAACCGGTGATCTTCTATTGGCAAGCGTAGCCGAGGCCAACCTAGAGAGGTGGGAACCTTCCGAAATGTCTAGTTCAGATAGCATGTATAGTCAGGAAACAAGCGTGGCCGTGGAAGAGATGCTGAGGATGAAAGAGAAAATCGAGATCCTGGAGAAGATGATAGAAGAGCAGAAGCTGGGCGCCGAGAGGAACGCGCCGCAAGAAGGAATGGAAGGGGGGGCCGGTGGGGGGGCGAGAGGAGAAGCAGCTGCGAGGGAACCAGCAGCATCGACGGTGACGACACCTGGGCTGGGAGCCCGTCCAGGCATGTCACCAAACACTTCTTTATACCGCCCTAGTTTGTCCCAGTCGAGACCCCCCAAGTTCGATAACATAGAAGCCCACTTTAGTATGTGGCGTAGCAAGTTCGAAGCGTACCTGTCATCCCTAGGGTGCCTTCATGTGTTAAGCACGTCAACCCCTGTTATGGTTGGTGACGTGAGGGTGTCGGAAGAGGAGCTAGCATTGAGGCATTCTCCTCAGGAGATTAGGGATGCCCGATTAGTTTATGGATTGATGATGGAAGCAATGACTGGATACGCAATGGCTGAGTTCAGAATGCAGAAGGCAATGTCGCCAAGTGGTGCATGGAAGGAAATAGAAGATTACTACATGCCAAGGACAATAGCGGCCACCCATAGACTGAAGAGAGAGTTTACAACCATCAGAATGGTCGAGGACGAAAACCCCGTGCTGTTCCTAGGGAGGGTGGATAAGGCAGCAGATGAGCTGGCCATGCTTGGCTGTGAGATGAGTGTGGAAGAGGTTAACCGACATATCGTGACGAACCTCTCGCCTCTATATATGATACAAAGCAAGTCCGTTCTTTCCCGCCCGTCCATCCCCCGTTCCGAGATCGATGAGATCATCCGCGATGCGTACGCAAACGATAGGGCAGATAAAGAGATGGTTTCCAAGGCGTTGGTTGTGCAGGGAGTGGGAAACCAGCATGCTTTGTACGCCGGAGGTGCGCAGCCTGCCAGTGGTGGAGGTGCGGGTCCAGGAAGGGAAAGGAGGGACAGGAGAGGCGGGAGGTACAAGGGTGGGCAGCAGCCGCAGCAGCAGCAGCAGTATCAGCAGCAGCAGCAGCAGCAGCAGTATCAACAGCAGCAGCAGTATCAGCAGCAACCGCAGCAGCAGCGGCAGCAGCAGCAGCGACCCCAGCAGCAGCAGCAACAACCCCAGCAACAGCAGTACCAGCAGCAGCAGCATCGTCCCCGTCGGCATGATGGCAACCGGGGAGGAGCTTCGCCGGGGGGAATTACCAGCCCCAAATGGCGTTGGGATGCCGTGACCTGCAGGTACCGTTGGGATAACTCCGGCCCCGACCCCTTTGGTGCGGGTGGGGCGGTCCCGCCCATGGGTTGGGTACCTACCGAGCCACCACCAGGGGCAATGCCCCCTATGCCCCCGCCGCCCGTAATGACTCCGGCGGGCTGGGGTTTCCCGCCGAACAACACGCAACCGAGGAGCAAGGGGGTCTGTTTTCGGTGTGGCAAACACGGCCACTACGTCGCAGCTTGCCCGGTAGCCGCCCCGCAGATGAACGTCGCAGTCCCGAGTACTGTTGCCCCTCCCCCTCAACAAATATACTACGGAGGTGGCTGGCAGCAGGAGACGCCCTACGGCAGTGGTTGGTATACCTCAGCCTGAGCTTTCCCGTCACAATAACCCTCCTCGAGCACTTTCCCTTCCCCTGGCCCAGCGAACAACGGCAACCCTACGCCTACGTTCGACCCGCACCTCCTCACCGCGCAGTTTGCGCACCAAGGCAAGAGTATTTTTAGCGACGATTTGTTTTGGGCTAGTGGGAGGGAAGAGTGGGTGGCGGATTCGGGTGCAACCTTTCACGTAACTGATAACCCCTTTGGTATGGTAGGCTGTTACCCCCCTCCCCCCGGTAAGAGTAGTTTGGTCGTCGGTGACATGAGGTCACTGAAGGTCGAGTACTTCGGACAGATTCCGATGGTAATGCACAGCCCGCAGTGTGATGTCCAGGTTAGGCCTTTGGACGTAGCCTACGTGCCCGGTGTTCGGTTCAACCTGTTTTCACTTCACGCAGTAATGCTGAAATGCCCGGTGACTTTAGATTCCCAGGATGGGCAATTGTCCTTTATGCGTAAGGACGCAGGTTCGTACGTAGACCCCACGCGGACTGTAGAGACCCCGATTGCTGCCGCTGTTTTGGCTCCCGGAAAAATGCGGAGGATTGATATTAACGACCTTCACGTTTCCCTTGCCCACTCCCATGCTGACACTCTCCGTGAGACGGCACGCCAGATGGGCATTAAGGTTTTTGGGGAGTTGGTTTCGTGTGCTAGATGTTCTGAGGCGAAGGGGAGGAGGATGGCGGTACCGTGGACGACCGAGTGCCGCTCCACCAGGCCTCTGGAACGTCTGTTCGTGGATCTGTCGGGACAGCAGTCGACGTCTGCTGGCGGTGCGCAGTACATGATGATGATCGTCGACGACTACTCGCGACTGGGATGGCCGTATTTCTTGAAGCGGAAGTCCGACGTCCCGAAGGTCTTCGCTGGTTTTCTGGCCGACGTCAACGCCAAGGGTGTTCCGTCCATCGTGGAGTGTCTTCGCTCGGACAACGGCACCGAGTTCGCCAAGGCGGAGTTCGTGGAGCTGCTCAACCACCACGGTATCCGCCGCGAGCACACGCCCGTCGATTCTCCGAAGCATGACGGCGTGGTCGAGCGGCGAATTGCGATGACGCTGGAGCTTGCAATGGCGTCCCGCCTGGAGGCCCCCCGCCTGTTCGGCGATACAAGGATGCCGGCGACGCAGCCCCTTTGGGCTGAGTCCTGCGTGTGCGCGAGCGACGTCATCAACATGACGGCAAGGGTGAGGGACAAGCCGGAAATGCACTCGCCGTACCGCAAATTTTACGGGAGAGCACCGTTTGCGCGGCTGCTCCCATTTTTGAAGCCAGGTTTCCACCACGTCAGGAGGAGCTTGAAGACCGAGCCGAAGGCGGAGGCTTGTTTCTACTTCAACGGCGGCAACCACCACGCAGCTGACTGCAGCAAGATTCTGCTGGCATCTGGCCGGAGGTCGTTCTCCCGCGACGTCACTTGGGAGCACCCGAGGAAGCCGTTCGTGGGGTTACTGCCTTCGGAGGAGGAGAGCTCCCCGCCGCCGCCGTTGCCGTCCCCACCGCCCCCGGGTACGCCGGAGCCTCTGAGAGGCCCTGACGTATGGCCCGAATTACCGTCCCATCCCCACTGCTGCCGCCGCTACCGCCGTCATCACCGCCGCTACCGCCGCCGCCGCCGCCGCCGTCGCCGTCGCCAACGCCCCCGCCGTCACCGTCGCCGTCGCTGCCGCCGCCATCGTCACCGCCGCCGCCACTGCCACCGTCACCGCCACCGCCGTCGCCACCGACGCCGCCGCCGCCGTCGCCGTCGCCGCCGAGATCATCGCCGTCGCCGCCGCAGCAGTCATCGCAGCCACAGCTTTCGCAGCGTGCTGCTCGGGAACTGGGTTCTTATATCCCGGACCCGGAGGATGGCGACGTACTGAGGGGGCGGACCAGGGGGGAGACTGCACGGCACCAGAAAGGTGGCGGCGGTGTGCAGGGTGGTCGGACAGTGGGGGAAGCTGGACGACACCCGGAGGAAGGGGACGTACTGAGGGGGCGGACAAGGGGGGAGACTGCACGGGACCAGTAGGGTGGTGGCGATGTGCAGGGTGGTCGGACAGTGGGGGAAGCTGGACGACACCCGGAGGAAGGGGACGTTCTGAGGGGGCGGACAAGAGGGGAGACCGCGCGGAACCGCGAGGCTATGGGGCATGGGCTGCTATCGCTGATGGCAGCACGGGAAGGTATAGGCCATGTACTTTTCCACCAAGCCCCACCGCGCGAGAATCCTCCCCTTCCCACGCGCCCGGCAAGCGAGCTTTCGACGCCGAACTCGTATGCTGAAGCGTGTGTGGACGAGTATTCGACGATCTGGAGGCAGGCGATGGACAAGGAATATCATGGACTGGCGGACGCGGGGACGTTTGAAGCGACGTAGCAACCAGAGGGGCTCAACGTCATCTCGGCGAAGTGGGTGTTCGCCTGGAAGTCCAACGAGCATGGTGATGTGGTGCGGGCGAAAGCAAGGCTGGTGGCACGAGGTTTCAAGCAGCGTGAGGGTATTGATTTCTTTGAGACTTTTGCTCCGACCCCTGCAGCGTCTTGTTTCCGTTTGCTGGGTGCCGTTGCGTGCGAGTTGGGTCTGGATTTGTGTCATTTTGATGCTGAGCAAGCGTTCGTGCAGTCGAGTTTGGATGAGGATGTTTTCATGCGACTGCCCCCTGGCTGCGGCGAAATGTCCGGTAAGGTAGTCAGGTTGAACCGCAGTCTCTATGGCTTGAAGCAAGCGTCGAGGTCGTGGCACAACCACCTTCTCACTCACATGAAGAGTCTAGGCTTTGAGCAGAGCCCCGCTGACGCGTGTGTCATGAGGTTGGTCGAGTCGGGCTCTGTCTCCATAGTAACAGTGGTTCATGTGGATGATATTTTTGCTGTAGGGCGCAAGGCTAGGTGCGATCAGTTATGTGAAGACCTGAACAGCCTTGTTCCTTGTTCCGATCAACAATCTGGGCGAGTTGCGGTGGTATGCTGGTTGTTGTTTTTCGAGGGATTGGGATGCTGGTACTTTGACGATTTCGCAGCAGGCGTTCGCTGAAAGGACCGCGGCGAGGTTTGGTGTTAGTTCTGGGAGGAATAATCCACTTTCGACTGGTGTGAAGCTCGAAGAGTTCGACGAGAATGAACTCGTGGGTGATTGGCCTTTCCGCGAGTTGGTGGGGTGCTTGATGTGGCTTGCGAACCAAACACGACCGGATATTGCGAACGCGGTGAGGGCGGTAGCGAGGTACACGAATAGGCCGAGGGAAGTACACTGGGAGACAGCGGTCGGTATTTTAGAGTATGTTTTTTCTACGAGTGATTTCGGCATTACGTTTCAGAAGGGTAGCGGGCTTGAACTGGTAGCGTTTGCGGATGCGGACTACGCCAACAAAGCCACTGACAGGAGGTCAGTTTCAGGTGGAGCTATCATGTGTGCTGGGGCGTGTGTGTGCTGGTTTTCTAGGACGCAGAAATGCGTTACGCTCTCGACCACTGAGGCTGAATATGTAGCACTAGCAGACACTATCAAGGAGGCGATGTTCTTGCGCTACGTTTGGAGTTTCATTTTTCCGGGGTTCGGGGAGCGATGCATTACGGTTTTCGAGGATAACGAGGGGGCAAGGCACCTGGCACAAAACCCAGTGTGCACGTCGAATTCTAAGCACATCGACGTTCGACACCACTTTTTGCGAGAGCTTATTTCCAAGGGGGAGTTTGTTATTACCCATGTAGAGTCGGAGGAGCAGCGCGCAGACTTCTTAACAAAGCCGCTCAACAACATGGTTTTTCGTTACCACCGGGATTTTCTGATGAACCTTTGACGCCTTGTTTCCGAGATGTTTTATTTTACTTTCTTGAGTGAAGAATGTGTTTGAACTATAAAATCGTTTTGTTTCTGGTGACGGATTTTAAAAGTTTTTTTGGTGTTTTCCGAGTGGTCACAACGTCAAATAAATTTCTAGTGGGGAAACCTATGTGCTATCTCGCATTACCGTCGCGATCTGTGTATCTATGGCGGGAGTAGGGGATAAGGGGAGACTCTTGTCCGGAGGAACGGGGTTCCTCGCGATCTCTGGCATTAAGTTTCTTGACTTGATTTTATTTTGATTGGCATGACCACTCCTGTGGTATTTTTCTGATGATACTTGTGATTTAGGTTTTTGACAAGGCTGAAGTGAGACTAGGAAGCGCCTGGGGGCGTGTGCGGTCCACATGAAAATGTTTTCCGACGAGGGAAGGTCTGGATAGTATTCGGAAATTGAGAGAGGTCGGTAGAACTGAAGAGACACTGTGATATATTAAAATCAATTCCGCAGAAAATGCCGTTTTACCTGGCTGAATCCGAGAAGAATGCCGTTTTACCTGGCATTGGATTTCGGTATTTTCAAATGTTTGCAACGGAGAGAGGCTATGGATTTGAGCATTTGAATACTGGTTTGAGGATTTGAGTGTTGATTCGAGAATTTGATTTTTGAGTCACATGTTGGGTATTTGAGTTTCTGAAGTTCATATGAGTTGGTCATAAAGAAGAGATATATCGACCCAGCGAAAGTCGTACATTGTCATTTTGCCGACCTGGGGGGATATTGAAGTATGGTCCGTGTATAGTGAGCAGGGGGGATATTGACTGTGCTCAATAGACACGACGTAGATGTTTCATTTAGTATCAGGGAGTTCCATATATTGATGTGGGATTATAAGAGCGGGAGATTAATTGTGCCTGCAATGTGATGGATAATCGTGTGGATGCGCCGCCACCTGAGTCACTCGACAGCACTGATACGTAATAATATATATAAGAGAAGTTCCGTGTTATTGTCTGGAGTCAACCACGCGTTCCCGTGCCAGCTGCGTCTATACCTATGGAGATCAATCAACAACAGTACTGTGCTGTACTGATAATTACCCAATACAAAACGGAGTAAACACAAACAAGCCCCTTGAAACCCAGCAAAGCACCCAGCAAAGCACAAGCCTCGGGGAAGAGCTCACCATCTCTCCCCGCAACGAGGAGTGCTCATCTTCAATGTTAGGTGCTACTTACCTTTACTGAACTCAACCCACGGGGGCGCTCACCTCGTCGCAAAACCAAACTCCAGGATTCCCCACAGCACGCGAACATACCGAACCCCAGGAAACCCCACAGTATCCAAACCTCAGGGGGGAGCTGACCTGCGCCTTCCTCTCAGCGATAGCACAATGTCAAGTGCTTGCCTCCACTTGCAAGGTGCTACGCTCATCAGTGCTCACCTTCACTGAGGTCGATCAGCGGGGGCGTTCACGTGGCCATCCCGCTAGCCAGTAGTCGACAATTTGCTCACATCCCAGCATGCTCGTATCATATACCAAGACTACCACGCATACTGTCATACAACCCCAACAACAGCCGGTTTGCAAACATCTTAGGCATGCTATCACACCAAGAAGACCAGGAATTCTGCTCATAATGTAAGCTCACACCAGCAGCCGATATGCACATCCCACTCGCTTGCTATCGTACCAAGAGTACCAGGCATACCAGCATACAACCGCCCTCATTGTAACGTGCAAATCAGGCTGTGAACAACAACAAAAACAACAACAACAACAACAATAACAATAACAACCCCAACAACACGTGCAAAGATATGGCAACTCAGTCCCGACCAACAGGCGTATAGTGCCGGTATTTTGAAGGTTGTACTGATATAGAACGCTGCTGCCGCGGTGTCGTTGTTGATACAGTAGTTCGTGACAGGTCCGCGTTTTATAGGTGTGTGGCTTATCTCTACCCCCCCCCCCCCATAAACTCACGGACGAACGAAACTTTTCATATCACCCCCCACTTTGGCTGTGGCTGTGGATCACGGCTGTAGCTTCGAATAATATATGCATAACTAGTGAGGACGTTTTCGCGGGGGCCTACTGGGCACGGTCCTTTCTTTCTGCATCGCCCCCTTATCTCGCACAAACCGAGATTGATCATTGTATATATGGTCGACACCCAAAAAAACAACAGCTTAGCTGCTGCAGCACTACTACATACCAGGGTATAGTGCACAGGCACTACTAATAAAAACACCCCTGTACGAACGGGACCGCACTCGCGTCATCTTCAGCAGGATTATGGCCGATTCACAAATAAATGACGGTACAGTAGTCTACTGTGCGAACACAACCTGTTTGTGTTGCACCTGACTTATGGCGCTCGAAAGTAGGCTCTCTATGACTCGTAGTAATAGCTCGACTCTGCAGTTCATACATATACGGTTTAAGCTTGATGACTTACGCTGTACCACAGGTATGCACTATATACGCCGACTTGATTGTGTTTATCAGGCGCCGTTATCCCGGGACGAAGACTGCTGCATGCGATAAAAACTCTATTGACAAGCTGTGTTGTTGTTGTCGTTGTAATATGTGATTGTCTTCACATTAAATCGGCCTTCCTACTCGGCTTCACCAGTACGCCCAGTGTCCGTCCTGATTCCGTATCCCATCACGGGGGACCATACACAGTAAATAGAACCAAATATAGTTTATAAAAATAGCGAAATATATACAGGTTTTTGTGTGTACCATAGGTCCTACCAGGTATCTAGTATGGTCCCCCGTAATAGAAAGATACTGCAGTCTTCTGTGGTCACAGCTGAGAGAGGAAAACCAAAAACAATAATTATCTCAAATTAAAGCGCCAAGTGAAATGCCAGCGTACCGGGTAAACGAACACAACAACACAAGCAAAACCGGAAGATAATAAAAAATACTGATACAAAATCTGAAATGAAAGAAAACGCAACCGACGCAAGGAGTTCAGAAAGGCTGCTATTTATTGTAGACGGAAAACATACGTACTCAGGAAGGGCATACAGCTAGCTGCTGCACGGACGAAGGACGAAACAAAACACGAAGGAGAGGAAGATACAGGAAGAAGTTTGTAAGATGAGTCAACCACAACAACGATGGATCGTAGGCCTAGAGTGCTGTACTTTATACACACACCTAGTAGAACATATAGAAGTACATACTTAGATCACAACCCCTGAGCGTGCTCGGTTGATGCATCCCTGGCCTCTCAGAGCTCCCACTTCCAAACCGCCTCCATTCATTTATTGCCGGACCTTTCCAGCAGTTCTTTGTTTTCTCGGCCTTTTCTCCCTTTTTTCTTCTTTCGTTTCGTGTGCGTGCGTGTTCTCCGAGCACGGCATCGCGGGAGGACCCGGCACCGTCGCGGGTGCCAGCGGGTGCGGGCGGGTAGAGGGGGGGTTGCAAGGAGTGCGGTCGCCGCTTTCGTGCCTAGGCGTCGCGTGTGCCTCAAGACACGAGGGGTGCATGAACGGGCTTTGTCTGGCTTCGATTTAGGATTGTTGATAGAGTATGTACGAGTTTATAAAGGTCGTTCGAGAGGGCAAGATAATATTCAAGCGGTGCTTATTTTTGCGACCACGCTACAGTTGAAGGAGGGAGGTGCGCAGTTTGAACACCAACGTTATCGAGCTGGCGAACGACGGCCACGGTGAGCACCGGGCTTCACGCGGGGCGGGCGACGGGGCTGATTGTGGCAGAGAGTGATAAAAGCTTTAACCGGACCGAATCGGTAGCGAGGCGCTCGCGAGAGGGGCGGGCGGCGCACGAGGCTGAGAGAGAAGGTCTTCTGTGTGATTTGTTTATTTTCTTCTTTTCGACCGGGTGTAAGGTGTTTCAATCAGGCCGAAAAATATTACAGGAGAGGGGACGGGGATTTTTTTTCCTTTCCGAGTTTTCAGTTTCATTTTCATTGTTTTTGCTGCTGTGCCGTGCTGTGCTTGCGCTTTCTTCGTACATACAGTACAGACATAAGAGCATATCGGAAGAAGAAAATAATTACAGACAGTAGTACTCTACCGGGGGTGTATGTACGTACGTACGTACGACATCCGCGACGCGAAGCGTATACGTATGTATGTGGCATCCAAGCTGACGTCGGAGCTGTTTTTTCCTGAAGCATGGCGGCGGGACTCTTTGCATTATCAAGTCGCCGGTTTACAATTAATTACGACCTAAACTCAATCGTGGACCTCTGTCACTTCGCATAATTTGAAGTACTTTTTTCCTTCCAGAGCGAGCGTAGCGGGCGGCGTAGGCCGCCCGCGGAGCGAAGCGTCCTGTATATACATATCATACCTCGTATGATTATAAGGGTCATCATGATATGTATGTGCCGATATTTGCGAACGGAGTGACCTTTTTCAGGCCCCGTTATCTCGGAACCACGGATAGATGGATGGCTGATTTGAAACTATACCGCTGTATGTGATCCCAATATAGAACATAATATTAAGTGCTGTACCAGGTAGTGGCTATTATAATGATAATAACGGTTGCCGGGAGCGAACAGGTCAAAACAATAAACCGGCTCTATTTAGTCATTTGAAAATAAATGCATACAACAAGTACCTGGTATAAGGTTGGTGGCAGGTGGTGCGAAACAAAACAAATTGTCGTGGCCCGTCATCAATAGAAGAAGATGTGGGAGAGACAACCCAAACATACATTACCACCGAATCAGGGACCAGGGATGTAATAATTAGCTGGTGCGCTGTTCAACTGGCGCAACATTTCAGTCAAACTATTAGCCGTTTTCCGCAACAACAGCCGCGGAGGGCCTGGTGTTATGATACTGCAAAGTGTCCCGCATGCTTTTGAGGCAGCGCAACACGCGATTTTGCGGTCGTAACGTTTTGGCCCCCGGCCCAAAAAAATGCTGGGGCCTTTTTTGTTCGCCGTAGAGGCGATTGTGTTTTTGAAACAACACCGCTGTGTTTTAAGTTCGCTTTTGGCAAAAAAATGCTCGGGCCTTTTTTGTTCGCCGTAACGTAGAGGCGATTGTGTTTTTGAAACAACACCGCTGTGTTTCAAGTTCGCTTTTGGCAAAAAAAAAAAACAGGGCCCCACTTTTGAATTCGCTGCAAGCGTTTTGTTTTTATAGGCCCTTTTTCTATCCGTTTCGGGCATATATATATACAGCAGTACTCGCGCACATATCGCAATGCTTTGGCCTCCGGCCATCTGACGCGCTACCCGCAACAGACACCGGACCAACACTAATTATATCCCTGCACCACACATGGAAAATAACGTATCAGACTACTACTGGTAAGAACATACTGTACTACGTTTTATATCATCAGCATAATATATATGACTGTTTGTCTGGCCGCGACCAAATTCGGAAACATTCGTGCGAGGTGCTACCAGAGGTTGATTTTATGCGGTTCAGATTTTGAGCTTCAGATTTCGACCCGACCGCATTTTCAGCTAGCTGTGAAGATCGCAAATCCAAACAGTCTTCCTGTCCGAAAAGAACGAGTAGGAGAACGCATTTTTTAACTTTGCTTGAACTCTGGGTTTTGGAGTGTGTGCTCTCGAAATCGAACGTTTAGTGCACGCTAGCGAGCGTGAACGAGAATGCGTCGCGGGGCTGCAACCCGCCTGCAGAGTGGGATATACACATATAATATCCTCGTGTGAGGGAAGAAATGAGATTGATCGACCACGAACAGCCTTGCCACGAACAGCTTTGTTGCGAGGAAGTCGAAGATTTCTAGAGATTTGTTAGATAGATCGAAAATACTACAAAACCTCGTAGCCCGGGGCTGTTCAATCCATACAAAAAAACTGCTGTGCAAAAACATTTATTCCCCATACGATTTAAGAGTCTCCCTTCCTTACCGACCGGAGAGTCGCGAAACATTAAAAAAAATGGACCTGCCCCTCCCCCTATTCTTCGATTGATTGCCGAAAGATATGGTCGTGAGGGGCAGTGTGGTGTCGAGAGTGTGCGTTTGTTTGTGGTACTACAGCTGCTGTAAACCTTCGGCCAAAGTTTGGCCCATTGCGGAACAAAAGCGGTGGGCGGATTGTGGTCTCACAACCCAAATGCCGAAGAACCGAAATAAGCTATCAGCATAATAAGTTATAAGTTATCAGCATGTATGTATGTATGTATGTCAACTCAGCTTAGAGCGCCCAATATTATTAGTAGCGTGGGAAGAAGAGGCTCAATTCGAGGCGAGTCGACGAGGGAAAATATGGCCGCAGTTTTTTAAATATATATGTGCAAGGCATGAACCATACTGTAGTGGGCAGGAGGGGGGAGAGCCTACTTTGGATCTGAGAGTCACGACAGCAATGCGAAGAGAGGAGAGAGAAAAAAGAAACGAAGATACTAAATTATTTAATGTTGATGAGAAAAAACACAAAATATGCTGTGATGAACGCTCTGTAGGATTGTGTCGGTTTGGAATTGTGCTGGTATCCTTTCTTTCCCCTGTTGCGTGGTTGTAATGTTGTTATTAATCGGAAACAAGCATATTATCGACGGCCGTCAACCAACTAAAGGATTCAACTTTTCCGTTGATCTGAATCACAACCATTCAAGCAATTTCGTCTTATCCGTCGATCGCCCAAAAAAAAGTGCCGGCGACCAGATCTAACATGCAGCAATAGCATCCCCGTCACCATATTTCGCAGGCGTTATCGCCTTTTCTGCGAGAAGATTCACTCGCCCCTTTCACCCAGAAGACATCCGCCAAACAAGCCGCCAGGAAACACTCGAAGAGCTTTATGTGAGGGACCAGACCAGAGTTGGAAGGCACCCCTCCCTGGATTTCAGCAGTAGTACAGTCTGTCCTTAGATCTCTTCGATGTCGTGTATCATGGTATACGTCGAGTCGTTGAAAAAACGCTTCCGGTGTTTCTGCCCGATCAAAAGCTTGTTGTTCGACTGATTTAATTCCTGCCTTTGGTTTCTTTGCAGCTATTTTCATAGATAGTTCCTACTGCAGCTGTGTGTGTGTAGGTTTCTTGTGTATATCTACAGTAGTAGTATGCGACCTATTATGATTATATTCTCGAGGCGACTACAATGACTGAAAGTGTGTGAGGTATCCCCACCACCCTTCCTGCGCACTGTTTGATGTGACCGATGTGACTCGTGGCGCATGCAGTGCCGCAGTACGGCAGGGGCCCCTAATTACAGGAGTAACTACTGCATGCAGTAGTAAGTATTTCCGAGACTCCTATAACATGACGTGCTCTCGACTCGATGCCCCATCGCGCGTGCTACGATGATAAAGGCACTACTATTAATAACAGCTGTGTGTGTTCTTCACGTTATCATCAAATCGTCATTTCTTCCCGTCGACATCCAACACAACAACCAGTGTCCGTGAAGATTTGTTCAACTTACCCGTATGAACGGAGAGATGGTTCTCCTCTCAACTGATAAACTCCTCCAGTCCCCAGCAGTATACAACAGCAGTATCTATCTGTACCCACTACATTGATTGGTTGTTTTCATATGGTTCGTCAAAGACCTATACCTACTATATATACTACTGCTATCTGTAGGCCATGCGATAGTTCATCAGAGTATGCGTGCACCTTTCATTTAGCCGTACTCGGGTGGGATACAGATAAACTGCAAAGCGCAACCCTTATCGTGCAGCATGTATCCCACACCCGCAAAAGAAGACAATATATGTCAATGACAATTGTTTAGTTTGTACCAATCAATGAAAAAACGGAGCCAACGTGTACAGGTTTTCCTTTTAGTTTTCCTTCCGTTCGTATTATTGTGACATTGTGACCTGTTTGTTAGTGTTTTTCTTGGTTCTTCTCTCGTGTTTAGCGTTTGATTCCTTCTTCGTTTGTTGGATTTTTCGCGCGAGCATCTCCTCCAGCGGGGCACGATAGCGATGCTACAACCGCTCGGGTTGTTATAGTTCGTTTCAATTCGTTGGGAGCGCGTCTTGCATTTATTTCCGTTCTGTCCTTCGTTCGTAATTTTCATTTATTTATTTTGTTTTTGCGTCGTGATATTCACGACCAGGTATTATTAAAAAAATATCCTAATCTTCTTTTCCGTCTATCTTCCTTCCTCTGTCCTGTCCTTGTGAAAGGAAGTCCTATTTTGTAGGTGGATTGCGCATGTTCTGTTTATTTTCGATTGCCTGACGCAATCCTCTCCCTGGGCGAGGGGCGAAAGCAGAAAGGAGAGAGAGCAGGCTAGCGAGGCACCAGAGTTGATTATTAGTAGTAGGTAGAACCTGTCTGTGCTATACGTACTCGTACCACAAATTGCTGCGGCTGACTGGAGGTTTTGTTTTGTTTCGTTGCGCTCCGGTTTACCTATTAATTGTTTATAGTACAATTACTGCTGTACCAGGTACCAGGTATAGATTAATTTTAACAGTCATATGACATTCCGTTTTAGGTTCGAGTGTTGCTGTGTTACTTCTTACGCTTGTTTTTGTGTTGTCGGCCACATCTCCTTCTGGGGGGCACGACACGTTTCGTCTTCTTGTTTTGCCGATGTGTTTCCCTTTGTTTCTTTCGATGTTTCTCTCTTTCATTCGCTGATGATGTCTGTGTCGTGCCTGTGGTATTGTTACCGTGTGATATCTGACATCTTGCGCAGCTCTTTTATTCCAAGAATACCATCCACACATAATAAGAAGGAAACTATTATTAATATTATTACGATATATATATACAAATATTATCCAATGACTCAAACCGTGGGAAGTGCTATCAAACAGCCCTGAGCACGCGACAAAAGTATACCACTAATTAATACTGCAACCCTCTCCACTAACTCGAAGGGCACAACAAGCAGCCAGTGCTGGAAGAGGTACCGACAGGGACAGGGAACGCAATAATTAATGCCGAACGGGAGAAGGGTCAGATCTCTGTGTCATATTGTAGTTATGAAACCTCATACACAGCTTGTTTCTCTCTACTACTACGTAGGATTGAAAAATCGGCACGGACACTGATTGTGCTGAGAGTCGATGGGTAGAATGAATGGTGAAGTGTGTAGAACACACCCAAAAATATGTTGCTGCGTCATAGTACGAGTGGTAGGAGGTAGGCAGCGACAAGCGAATTCTGTAAGTCACAACTAAATCAGGCTCAAGCGGTGTCTCGAGCGGTATATTGGGCTGTCCCGCAGTTGAGCAGGCCAGTCAGCCAGAAATGATTTGGCCTACACGTACATCCTCTCTTCTTGCGTCAAGCGTCTCGTGCAGCCAGCCGCGAACCGTCGGCGGGAGGTTGGCCTGCGCGGGAGAGGCATGGTTTCTCGCGCTCTCCGAATTATGCTGGTCATCATCCGCTTGGTTGGGGTACGAGAACATCGTGTACCCAAACCAGATGCCAGCACTTTGGTTGGTGTCACAAGCCATCTACTACCGTGTGCACACAGCAACAGAGTATGTATGCTGTGACTCCCTTTCATATCCAGTAACAGCCCACAACAAGTAGACCCCCTTTTCTTACTACTACCCTTGGCCCTAGCACTACCCCGCATTAAACTGCGAGCTGCAAAATCGAGTGCAACGACAGGAAGGCTCTCGCTTGGACAGGACGCCATGCTGTTTGCCCCTTCCTCAAAGTATCTCGCTAGGCCACCCACAGGCTCTCTTTGGTGTCCGATGTCCAGAATACTAACTAAGCCTTCCATATCGGTATATAAACTAGTTACGACGAATTACATGTGTCGACTCAGCCTGACTCAGCCTCTCTTTCGTATTCGATATCCGACATGTTGAGGTTCCTACACGTAGCGCATATTTGGTCTGACGCCTCCCTCAGTTTGGTCGCGGTAACCCCCTCGGGCGTTTGGTCTTCGTACGATCCCATTCTTATTCCCCCCCACCTTTACTCCGCACAATCGGGAATGATTGTATTACGCAGTGTTCAAGGTAAGGCAACCAAGAGGCAGTTACATAGTACTCCCATTGCTGTCTCTGAAAATGCCTACACCGGAAATTAAACCAACTCATTGAAGCTGTCGTCCATATATATGCAAGTCCGCCTCAAAAGCGGTTCTTAGTAAGATGCAGCTCACCCTTCATGCGACTCGCCTGACACCTCACGGCGCTTCGCGCTTGGTGCAAGCAATGTCTTCCTGGTCGGTGAAAACCCGACATGCTCCGTCCCGGCATTGTAGGGATGCGGGGGTCTATGGTAATACGACTACGGCCATGCATGAGATCGAGTACATCTCTCCTATCGAGTACACCCCCCCGCCACGCGCTTCAGACTTTCTAAAACTTGAGACGCCGAGCTATTCTGAAACCTCGTCGGTAAGAGCGCCCATTCCTCGCGCCCTCTGATCGCAAACTGAGGCGCTGCTGTGATGATTATTTCAAATAAACACTTACCGCTTTCCTCCGCTCTTTTCGACTTTATCACACGACCATTCCGTGGACTAGGAGATGAAAACGATCGAATGCTTACTGTCGTCTTTCCGCACCCTTTCCACGTATTACGAAATATTCTCGCGCTCGAAATTGTATTAGCGCCAGTCGCATGGCTCGGGTCTCCCTGCTAACTATGCTCGTAGGAACTATCTCGGTTGTGTGGTTCCGTTTGTCTGGCGTGAAGGGAGAGAGAGACATGAAGACGTGAAGCAATATATAATATTCCCAAAGCAATGAGAAAATTAAGCCATACAACACAGTTCTGGGTCCATCGTGAATCCTGATTACTATGTATTCCCCCGCGTAAAACGGGGCGAGCGGCCGAGCAGGTGAGGTTCCACGAATGTTTGTCTGAACCTATCCGCACTTGCTTACTTACTTGTTTGCGCCCTCAACTGACTACCGCACGGCAGGAGCGAACTTCAAGAACGTGGAGGTCACGGTTGGGCACGCCTTCCTCGTCGCCGGTAGATCTCAGATAAAGTGGAACTATGACGGCCTGAAAAAGAAGCCGTCTTCCGGAAACATTGAGTTTAGGTGGAAGGATCAGGGATATGGGAATCAGAGGGGAAGGGTATACCTGAAGCTGATGGAAAATGACGGCTCAGAGAAGTACTCGTTCACTGTCACAGACGGCCTCTCCCCCCACGACTGGGAGCTCGTGACTGTCAACCTGGAAGCAGCGAATCCCCTGATCGCCCAAGCAACGGTCGGATGCATGTACTACCTCACGGCCGACGAAGGAAATGGTAAAGGCCACGAGGTCCACGTGAAGGACTGCGTCCTGCGCCTTGCTGGTGAGAAGCTGCGTGTATAGGGGGTGCGCTATAACAAGCGGATCAAACCACGTACAGAGTAGAGAGTGTTCACCAGCAGATCGTGTTGCTAACCTATGGTGCGGCGTGCATATGTTGGCTTTTGGGTCGTACGTTCGCTCGGCATTCGTCATGTGTGCTTCGTTCAAATATTGAATAGCTGTTGTTGTACTTTCCTCTACTAGTAGTATAGTGCCCTAGAAGGGGGGAAACACCTATATTTATCTGTGGTTTCACTCAGACCAGTATGTAATTGTGTGTCGCACGAGCCTTCGTGTGCCGGACCTCAATGTTGTTATTGTGTGGTTTCGCGCTTAGCTAGTTGTCAGTACTGTACAGTAATCCTGCACTTTGATGCAACGTGAATTTTAGTTGACGGCCACCGCCGAATATCAGCCCATGGGTTTCTGATGTGGGGCAAGTGGTTGCTGATGTCAAATGACTAATTCCGTGTGTCAGATTGGTGTGCTCACGTCAGCCCATTGGTTGCAGATATAAAACGAATACTTGAATATGTCGGATTGATGCAGGGGCGGTGATTGAAAGTCCCGGTTTTCCGGTTGTGTGCAGGTTTTTCGGTGTATGAGTATACCCTTTTTTACTTTCGCTTTTTTGCTTCCTACCTGCGAGTTGATATTTGCACGTTTGTTCCATCTCCTTCCAAATTCTCGACCTACACCTGCCGTCACGAAACAGGTATCCCTACCCCCTGCCCGCTATAATATGCGCCTTTTTTTGTTTTCGTCGAGGAACGTTCTGCTTTTTCTTCCCTTGTCAGCTGTGTCGAGCTACCTACATGCACACGCTGGGCGTGTCCTGCGGGGGCTCGAACTCGCGATTTCGAACTCCGCAGTGTTCAAATTCCCTTAAAATTTACTCCACGCGGATAACCGGCTCGGGGTAGGGTTAATGCCCCAAAACAATTGTTGACTGCTGTTTCTGTTCTCTATGTGTCTTCCTTATGTTCGTACCCGCAGTCGCTGTCCGAAAAAACGTTCCGTTCAGTTTAAGGTTCTGCCTCCTGAACAAGACGCGAGACCGGGAGAATATAAGAAGAACTGAGGGGAGAAGCGACGCTGTTAGAATGTTGTCGTATGGCAGGTTTCTATTGAAGGTGGTTATTCCCAAGGGGCTCGTTGAACGGTTCAATAAAATATTGCAGAACACGCACGCCGATTCGCTTGCGGGAGCGTTTAGTGTAGCTATCGCTGGAAGCTGCCCGATGCCTCAAATATGTAGATCTAGAGAAATTGCTGTCCTTGGGGCACTGGGCTCTTCGCGAGTTCGTGCCTGATATGGCTGACAACCCAGACATGGCCAGGCGTTGCAAGTGCTGTACGGGCGACACCGAAGCAACGCGCTGAACGCAGAGAGGTTCATTAAAATACTGAACTTTGTTCACTCCATTATTATTTTAGAAGTATGTTGAGGAAACGACAGATATGCCACCGCCTCCCAGAGGTTCAATGGCTGCACTATTCACGAGGGTCTGCGCAGAGGACGCACGGCGGTGCTTGTGTGTGACGGTTTTCAGCATTCGGAAGATGCAACGCTTTCTACTACGTACACAGGACAGGTTCGTTACACCAGCGGATTCCATTGTAGAACGAGCCTTTTCGGAATTAATTGTGTGTGGTGTTTCATTCTGCCGGGTGAGGTCGCAGCAGTGGGCGCCATTGTTCGAGGATAGTGGGGGTGCCATGTAACTTGGGGCATAACCCAGTTACCAGCTCCAACGGGAATTACATGGACGCACGCCTACTATTAACACGACCCAAGAGAGCTGGTTGTGAGGGGAGTGGTCGTCGGAATTGCGCCTGGTCGATTTGTGTGACGAAGGCCAACCCATTTTATTTAATGTTGGCATGAATATGAGGCGATCCTGGACTAGGTTTGCTGGGGACGCGGGGGGGGTATATATCTACGTTGAATCGAAATGGAGGAACATAGCTCAAGTGAAGGGAAGGGGTCCTCGTTTGATTGGAAATTGTTTTAGAGTGAAAGAGAACATAGTCATCGCGGGAGGCAATCCTTGGCACAGCCAGAGAGTGAGAAGACAATGGCGTGACAGATGGATATATATGCCGAGCACTAACTAACCTAAACAATATATATATATATATATATAATAATACATATACGACATGATGCGGGGTACAATAGAACAGCAAAGATTGCCGAATGTTTGCAATGCATTTATTTGCGGCATCTATATTTGGGCCATGACCAAGAGGCTTGGATTGCCAACATGGGGAATAGGATGATACATCGACGCTTTTAAAGGGTGAAAATTCCAGCAGGGGAGAAGTCGTACTCCAGTTCATCAAGGCTGATTCATAGTTATGGGTTCCGGTTTATATATATCGTACCTGGCATGTATGTGTGTTCGGGGGTAATCTCACGTGGTTTCACCTTATATTTGTATTGTATTTCAATACATGGCAAGGGGGTGGATGAGTGCAAGTTGAGTTGTAAGGTACTGCACAACCTTGTGTGGAGGAACGCGTCAGGTAGACAGTGGGTTGCCCGGATATAAGTAGCCGGGTACTTCAGGTATATAGCCTCCATGGCAACCTACGCCACATATGTATGTCGTGTGGACTCATCGTCCCTTGGTTAGTATGAGTCCTTTCGATCATGATCATGAGGAATATTTTCCGCGGATAACTCCATAAATAATATGTTTTTTTTCAAATTTTAATGGCACTAAATAGCCTATTGAGTTGATGCTTCGTATTTTGCGGTTGAGCAGCGTACTGCAATCACAACGCATCTTGACGAAGTGGATATTCAAAATAGCTTTCAGCAGTGTTCTTTGGAGTCACCAGTTGCAGCGACAACCGGTAAAGAGGCGTTGCTGTAAGAAGCCGTCAAGATTGAGGGTCTGGAGTTGTTTACATACATACGTACACGTTTTCTCTTTTTCTTCTGCGTCTGAATTTTTTTAGCACAGCTCATCGTCCCTACCCATCGTTGCCCAGCAAGCGGCCCCTCTTAAAACGCCACGAACTCTCCACATACATGCTCGACATCAACTCTCCAGATGCTCAAGATCAACTCTTTACATGCTCGACATCACCTCTTTGCATGCTCGACGCAGCATGTCTGGTCGGTCAGTCCAGCGACTGCCAGTCAGTGCCAGGTATCAAGAGATCAGGTCGGGACACACCGTATTGCTTGCCAGGTTTGTTTATTGGGTAGTAGGTGCTAATTTCTTCTCTCGTGTGTTGACTGCTTAGAGGTACGTACGGATATAAGAAACTAGGGAATAAAAGGCCCTCCCGCCCCCACGGCGGACGGGCCAGATTCCTGTAGATAATATAGGAGCTAAAATAGGTGACCCAATACGTACATAGGAGGGACATTAATTGTGGCCCCGTGCTTTAAATTAATGAAAACCACTATGTAAGTCACTTTATGTCGGACCTCAATAAGCGTTAAAACGAATTGTGCAACATTTATTTGATGTGCTTGCTCCCTCTCTGGAATATCACACTGCAACTTTATTAGTTGTTGGTCCCAGCAGTACGACGCAATACAATTTGCGTGTAGTACGATAAACCCACAGCAGAGGGACCACACTCGGAGTATCGATTGTTTCCGTATCGAGAAAATTTTGCACTCTGAATGCAGAGACTATTATTAGGGTGCTTACGTCCTCAACATTGCGAGTGACTTGGGGTGTGAGCAGTACTCAACTTCAAACCTCGAAATACAGCCTGAATGTTGCGAGTAAGTGCGAGTAGTACTAACTATCCAAATGCCACGGGCGCAAGGAGTGCCCGCAGGATCAGACGCCGAAATATCCGAATGAACGGTCGTCAATATTATCACTTCAATCGAGAGGGTGAGGTGTGTTAAATCGAGGTGTCAGAGCAGAGATCAGACGGCCTTGTAGGTAGGATAATAACATGAATACGATGTCGAACTTACTTAATCACAAACAGGAAGATGATGGAGACGGCAGCAGCAGTGGTAACACAAAATGTAAATGCCGTACGAGACGTATCTGCACGAAGAACATCCGTAATTATGGTGGTCATCGACTGAAGAGTGTGCCGGATTGGGTCGTCCTGAGCAAAGAAAGGCCAAACGATGCTCGTAAAATATCAATATGGGAAGGCGCAGATAGATAATTCGAGTACCTTGGAGTAAAGTCACGAGTATCGGAGATAAAATGCTTCAGGTACTTCGTGTACTCGGAGTATTTCAGGGCTCGATACTCCGGGATACTGCTCGTACTCGAAGTATTTCGGGTATGATAATTCTCAATACTGCTTGTACTCGGAGTATTTCAGAGTTGGATACTCTGAAATACTGCTATATTCCGAGTATTTTGGGGCTCATTACTCTCTGGAATACTCGTCGGGCTTGAAGTCTTTGGGGATCTTGTACTGCTCCTACTTTAAGTACTCGGAGCACTTGGGCATTTCGTACTGCAAAAATTTCAATACTCGGGGTATTTCAGGGTTTCGCATTCCGAGGTACGAGTAATACTCGGAGTATTTCAGGGTTTTATACTCCAATTTACTCCGGGTTAGAGTATTACTCGGAGTATTTTACTCGGATGATGAAGTATTCCTGGGTTCAATACTCGCGATGCTCGGAGTACTCCGAGTAATTTAGATGTTTGTACTCCGGGTACTGCTTGTACTCGAGTATAAGTACTGCTCATACTCCCAGTACTCGGAGATTTTAGCCCTTCAGTACTGCTCATACTGCAAGTACTCCGAGTATTTAGACCACCAGTACTCTAATACTCGGAGTAGAGTACGAAAATTACTCGATACTCCGAGTATACTCGGAGTATCGAGTATAATACCGAGAAATCGAACGCTTTCGAGCCGCGAGCAATGTCGCTACAACCCCCAAAAACCGTCAAACCGGCTGCTGCACAGGTGATTAGGGCGAATTTTGACGCCGTCAAAAGCTGTTTTAGATCATCGTGATTCTTACTGATATTAAAGTAGTAATGGAGCTCGAGCAGGGTGCCAACAACAGCATCATACCATGGCAAAACAACAGAAGGAGGAGCAGCAGCAGCGTCAAGCTGAGTGGTAAAAATCGACGGGGATGAAACGAAGCCGGCACGAGCAAACGTGAACCGACGGAGGATGATAAACGAACCGCGCATACGCGTCATACATCCGTTCCTGCTAGGAGAGCCAACGTATTTTGCACCGTCTGGCAGTTTGTGTTGTCTCACCACAGGTGCTGCAGGCAAGCTTCTTCCTTCCTTCCGCTGCTGTATGCAGTTGAGTTGTCTTTGCTCGGGGTAAGGTCTTCGCGCCAAAACTCATCATCATCGCAACGGGCCACCAACAACGCGGTGTAGCGAGCGTCGCTCCTCATCCTTTCTATACGGGAGGTGAAGGCGGTTGGTTAAATAACAAAAGTTGCGGCGGGTTTTCGATACGTAACGGCAAAATACGATATCGACCAACAACGCGGCGGGGCACACAGATACCTTCTCGTGTCAAGCGTGCATGATTGTGTGTGTACAGCAGTGTGCTGCAGTAGAAGGAGATAGGGAGGATGATTTTGAAATTGGGTGTTGCAGAGCTTGTAGAGGAAGATACTGCTTTGATGTCTGCAGTAGTAGTCCACAGCGCGGCGTTTGTAGTGTACAAAAGACGACAGAGAGGATTGCGTGAACCCCTGGGTAGCTCGAAAGACTCTTATTTCGATGGACGTCGGGTGAATCGGCGGTACATGACGAGGACCGAATGTTCAAAGCGCAGGAGGGCAGGAACACATACATGCGTGTTTCGAAGATGACGTGGCAAAGGACAAGATCTTGGAGCGTTGCACGAACGCAGCTTGCAAAAGGTGATTTCGGAGTATGTGAGATACATTTTGTTTTACGTTGTTGCACGAAGGGAGCTTTTACAAAAGTTGATTTTGAAGTACGTGAGGTATATATTGTTTAAACAAATTGGTATTAGAGGCAATACTATGATGAAGTTATAAATTGGGCATCACGCTGTCTATATATAATTAATAGATATGAGTTTTCAGTGTCTGCCCCCTAAAACCCAAGCAACAACGCTCTTCAGCTATAAAGACAACAAAGAGACACCCTCGATCAACACCGACAACCAAAATCGTGAAAGGCGAAAGCCGTTCTAGAGGAGGGTATGAGATTTTCTCGTCCCGTGCAAGCCACGACAGATCATGCAGACTAATCTGCTCTTTGTGTCAATAAAGCTAAAGAAAACTAAAAAAAAATATGATTTTCCACAGAGCTCTTCGGCAAAAACGACAAAAAGAGAAACTACCGATCAAAACGCAGCAAACAGCAATACTTTCGTCGGGAAGGAAACACCGACAGCTAAAGCCCCAGAAAAATAAGCGGGCGTAGTCTGGCAGGTTACAACAGAACAGTCGTCTCATCCAATCTGATGAATACTTGAGCATCGAACCAAGCAAAACCCTCACCCCCTAAACGTGTGTGCTGAATGCCAGACAGAGCTCCAACACACCAAAAAAAAAAAAGAACACTACAAAACACACAAGTATGCTAATAATAGTTCTTCTGTTGTGCATGGTTTGCCTCCAAAACGGGACTGCAGTAGTACTAAAAGGGTTACATTCTCCGCCCAAAAAAGGACACACAGACAGAAAAGGAGATGATCAAAGAAATAACACACCACCAGTTATAGTGTATATTTGCTGCTGCACTGCAGGCATTAGTAATGCACACCAGGCAGAGTTCTTTTTTACACTTGACAATAATAGTGGGGGGGGGGGAGAAGAGCCTGGTCTATGCGTGACCGCGGATCTATAGGTTACACAAGTTCTCCCTTCGGAGTGGCATGAGCGTAGCGTATGAGAAGACTCTTGCCGAAATACGTATTTGGTGGGTTGGTTTGAACTATTCCACCAATTGCAGTTGTATGTGCTGCATGGGGCAATAGCTCAAATGTACCTGTTAACAACCAAATATGATCTAGTATGAGGAAAATAGTAGTGGAACATGCAGATAAGGGTGACGCAAGAGAGCAGTTCTAATGACCGAAAAAGCAGGTAGTAATTACCTGGTATGTATTACAGCTGTTATGAGATATGAAGGCGACATGAGCGTGATATGCAACTTCGACAGTGAGAACTTGCTCGACGAATCGCAGCGGCAGTAGACACATGTCCTGCGACACCTAACGGTTCGACAACGAACGAAACCTTTGGCGGACGCCCAAACCAACTACGACAGATATTCCTCAAGATAAAACGTCTTCAACGAAGCGAAGTAGTGGGCCCGGGGCCGGCGTGAAACGCAAAGAAGTCGAAGCGACGGGAGTAAGTAGTAGCAAAAATTCCCTCGCAAACGCGAATGTCGCTAATAACAACGGAATCAGCACCCTGGCAAACACCCAAGTTAGATTGAAAAAAACAGGATCTTTCGTTGTCCACAGCACCCAAAGAGGATGAAAAAAAGTCAGTTAGACCTTGGCACTCGCCAAGGCACTAGCGTGATGAAGGCGATGCAAAACCTGACACTCTTCTTAGGTGAAGAAACCCCCACCGAAAAAAAAATAAACCAGTCCGCTCCCCACGCTTGAACTCAAAGTACCCGCTGGTAGACTTGCAAGTACACGCACCACGGATGTTTGCTGAAAGTATTGAAATATTATAGACGCAGGCGCACGCCTCAACGAAACGCCCGCGAACACCTCTACATTCAGACCCCAGGCGCAGATCAAAGGCAGATGAACTGTGTATGGTGCTCTACCGGAAGATCATGATAGACACGAGAACAGACTCTTAAAGTACGAAGATCTATTCCGAGCCAGAACCGAGGAGATCGACCGACACAGCCTTCCCGCTTGGCGGCGCTTTTTTCCAGTTCCCCCCGAGCCTATTCGCCGAACTTCGCGTTGCGTTCGCCCTGAACTTGCTCGTCGTGGGCGATGAAGAGCTTCCTGGAGCGCTTGGAGCACGAGAAGTGCAGGGGGGGCTTGCACTGGCCAATGAAGATGCCGTTGTCCTTGATAGTTCCTTTGCAGTAGACACAATCCTTACGGACCTGCAAACATATATTATAGACAACAAACCAACAGCAAAAAGGAGACATGTAAGACGTGTGGAATACAAATATTTTACTTGGTATGAGTTTAGTTGAGGAAGACTTTAAAAAAGGCAAATAATGCCAAAACCAGTTATACCTGATCCATTTGAGCCAAAATCAGGTGTATACTAAAACCAAGTAAAAAACGCGCGCCACGAGCGGTGTTCTGTCCATGAAAGTCGGGTAAAAAAAGAAGCGTGCCATATATGGCCTTCAAAATCTAAGTCGTTTAGTTTACTTTAGGGTGTAGATGCCACGGGCTTCACTTGGACCTGCAGAGAGTCACTGTTAATAGGCTTCGTTTGTTCTGCGACGGCGGGGGCCCCAAGAAGAGTATTTACTCCGGCGCCCCCCCACCGCTGACAGCTTAAATCTTCTTGACCGTCCTCGCGGAACTGCCAGCTCGGCACGAAATTATCTTGCCGTACCAAGCCTGAGACAAACTCGACGCGGGGTGGTGCAGATAAAGACCATGGTGATGTATGGACCGCTGTGACCATAGAGAACAACACAGCAGCGGCAGTAGGACACAACAACTATTCAATAACTCAAGCACGTCGCACACCCCAAAGAAGAAAAAAAGTGAACCCAACGTACTCATGTATGTATGCGTATTAGTGTTAATACGTCCTTTGACGTACAACGTGTACGTGCGAGTACAGAGTTTATACGTTGCGTAATGCAGAATAATTTCAACCGAGGGAGGGCAGACGCATACGGAGAGAAACAACAGTGTACGTATGTGGCCCCTCTGATTGGTTCAAAGTTGGCCAAAATCAGTTGAAAGCTACGTAGAGAGAGTGGAAAAAAACAGGTATAATAGGTTGGCCTTTTCGAGCCAAAAATCAGTTACGATGTCAGCCAGGACAATAGCAGGGCTCCTGGGGTGTGTTTTGTACTTGGTTTTAGAATGTGCCTGATTTTGGCCGAAAACTGGCCAGGTATACCTGATTGTGGCAAAAACACCTTTGAAAACAGATTAGAGAATACGTGTTGGCGTGCGCTGTAGAGGCAGGAAGCACGAAAGGTAAATAGGAATGGGACGCGATGAATGATGTTGGCAAACTCTTACGTCTTTTTTCGCGGCAGAGACGGAGACGGCAGAGTCGGCAGCAGCATAAAACATGGAAACGTGTTAGTGTACTCAACGCCTGTCTGTTATCGTGTCGGAACAACAACAGCAGCAGCGGCGGTAGGCCACTGTCTCGGTGTGGAAAGAAACGCAGGCTGTAAACAACAACGGCAACTGTTCGGAAAAAGAAGTTGGTTAGAGTGTGCAGAACAACAACAATGGCAGCAGCAGCGCATATACAAATGGCAGTACGCGTACTATACCCCTGTCTCGGTGTGAGCTCGTATCAAGAAAAACAAATGGCCAATTTTGCTTGGTTATACGTACTGCTGTAGTGTGCAAAACAAATCTCGAAATTACTGTAGTACCTGGGTATGTATTTGTGTCTTGTATTTAGTGCTGAAGGTCGACAACATGCGGGAATAGCAACAACCACGCCATCAACAACAACATAGACAACAGCTGCAGCAGCAGCGGCGGCAGACACTGACTCAAAGCTGCGTACAACAGCAACAACGCGAACGACGCCTGCGTACACAACAAAATCAGCATCAGGGGCGATAGGCGCGCGGGGTTACAGCGGCAGGAAAACGAGAAGCAGCAGTAGCAGCAATGGCCTGCGCCATCAAGTCGTGTTCTCGCGTGCGGGACACAGCAACGACGACAACAACAACAACAACAACAACACCAACACCAACAATAACAACAACAACAACAACAACAACAACAACAACAACAACAACAACAACAACAACAACAACAACAACAACAACAACAACAACAACAACAACAACAACAACAACAACAACAACAACAACAACAACAACAACAACAACAACAACAACAGCAGCAGCAGCAGCAGCAGCAGCCGCGGCGGTATAAATAGGTAGCAAACAACAACACCAACAACAACAGCAACAGAGAAGCACAGAACACAACTCACCGCCACCTCCTGTCTCGAGCGTGAAGGACACGGTGCGGACGTCGATAGGCCTGGCGCATAATGCACAGTCTTTGGGCTATTTCAAGATTATCCCGCTGCCGAGGCAGGTGTCGCGGTCGCAGGCCGCAAATCGACCTTGCCTCCAAAGTTCTGTCTCCATCATATAGCTGGGAGACGCAGCGGTTGCACTTTACAGTGGGATTGAGCACTGACTTGGGCAGGGGGGTTCTGTTCGAAATGGGCTTCCAAGATCCGCCAGAAGAGGGCGAGGCAGAAGTGTATTGAAGGCAGCACCTTAAATATCGGCCGCAGGAAAAAGTGCAGTCCACTCTGTAGAAGCAGCACCACCAGGAGCAGGCGATGCCATCTACCAGGCAGGAGCAGCACTAGCGGGAGGAGCACCCGGTACCAACAGAAACAGCGAAAGCAAAAGCAGCACCAGCAGGAGCCGCACAAGCACGAGCGACACTTGCAGGAGCGGCACGAGCAGGAGCAACGCCAGCAGGAGGCCAAGCGGTATACGAAGAGGCAGCACCAGGGTGACGCGCGTCGTATGCTGTCTACATGTGTCCACGCACGCAAATAATCCAATGACCCGCGTCGTAGTCCTGTTGAAACTATTCCGGAACATAATTTTAAAAAAATCGGTCTACTATCGTATGTCGTCATCTAGCCGGTCTCTTCGGGCCAAAGCAACTGAGATCAACGGCAGTCCTGTTGAATCTGTTCCCGATAAGTCCCTCCACTCGCGTAAAGTTCAAAGCTCTCGCGAATCAGGGTTGACAATCTTGCGAAAGGCTACCGAAACGCCCCCACGGCGACCGACCAGAGCAAACAAATTTACAGTTTTGCTTATACGACGCATCGCAGAAGGGAGCAAAAAATAGGGGCGAACATCAATAATAATAGGATGAATAAAATACTGAAAAAACAATGCAGAAAGCAGGGGATAATAGTCTGAAGATTATTAAGATCACGCCGCAGTACAAATGACTTTAAAATACATACCAGGTACATACATACATAATACATACATACATACATACATACATACATACATACATACATACATACATACATACATACATACATACATACATACATACATACATACATACATACATACATACATACATACATACATACATACATACATACATACATACATACATACATACATACATACATACATACAATACATACATACATACATACATACATACATACATACATACATACATACATACATACATACATACATACATACATACATACATACATACATACATACATACATACATACATACATACATACATACATACATACATACATACATACATACATACATACATACATACATACATACATACATACATACATACATACATACATGGTTGATAATACAGCAGCAGTAGCAATGCACACTATTGATAGGCAGTGTTCCTTTTTTATGCTTTTTGACAACAATAGTGGGGGGGGAGAAGAGCCTGCTCTATGACCGACCGCGGGAATATTGAAAAATCAATGCAGAAAGCAGGGGAACAAAATCTGAATTAAGATCACCCTGGGGTCAGTAGAAATTTCTTTAAACAAAGCTATAAACTCGTTTGCTCTGGTCGGTCACTGTGAGGGCGTTTCGGTAGCCTTTCGCAAGATTGTGAACCATGATTCGCGAGAGCTTTGAACTTTTCGCGAGTAGACGGATTTTTTTTTGTTTTTTCGGGAATAGTTTCGACAGGGCTGTCAGTTTTCTGGCCAATTGAACGTTGATCTCAGTTGCTTTGGCGTGAAAAGACCGGCTATGAGACGGCATACGACGCGGGTCATTGGATTATTTTCGTGCGTGGACACATACATGTAGACAGCATACGACGCGCGTCACGCTGGTGCTGCCTCTTCGTATACCGCTGGGCTTCCTGCTCGTGCCGCTCCTGCTCTTGCGGCTCCTGCTCGTGCCGCTCGTGCTCGTGCCGCTCCTGCTGGTGCTGCTTTTGCTTTCGCTGTTTCTGCTGGTACCGGGTGCTCCTCCCGCTGGTGCTGCTCCTGCCTGGTAGACGGCATCGCCTGCTCCTGGTGGTGCTGATTCTACAGAGTGGACTGCACTTTTTCCTGCTGCCGCTATTAACGGTGCTGCCTTCAATACACCTACGAAAACCCCCCAAGGCTCCTCTGCATCTCCCTCTTCTGGCGGATTTCGGAAGCGCGTTTCGAACAATAGGCCTATCGACGTCTGCACCGTGTCCTTCACGCTCGAGACAGGAGGTGGCGGTGAGTTGTGTTCTGTGCTTCTCTGTTGCTGTTGTTGTTGTTGTTGTTGATGTTTGCTCCCTGTGTCTACCGTCGCGGCTGATGTTGTTGAGTTTTTTCCACACTTGCCATTTTTGTTTTTGGTGCGAGACACGACTTGGTGGCGCAGCCCACTGCTGCTGCTGCTGCTGCTGCTGTTGCTGCTCTTTTCCCTGCTACTGTAACCCCGCGGGTCTACCACCCCTGATGCTGCATTCGTTGTTTATGTAGCCGTCGTCGTGTTGCTGTAGCAGGCGTCTACCGCCACTCCTGTTGTTGTTGTCCATGCTGTTGTTGTTGGCGTTGTTGCTGTTACCGCACGCGAGAACACGACTTGGTGGCGCAGCCCATTGCTGCTGCTGTTACTGCTGCTGCTGCTGCTCCCTTTACTGCTGCTCTAACCCCGCGCGCCTATCGTCCCTGATGCTGATTTTGTTGTGTACGCAGTCCTTGTTCGCTTTGTTGCTCCTGCAGCTGTTGTCTATGTTGTTGTTGTTGGCGTTGTTGCTGTTCCCGCATGTTGTCGACCTTCAGCATTAAATACAAGACACAAATACATATATACTCGCACCAGGTACTAAATAATTTCGATATTTGTTTTGCACTAAACATTTTGGCCATTTTTGTTTTCTTGATACGAGCTCACATCTAGACAGGGGCATAGTACGCGTACTGCGATTTGGATATGTGTTGCTGCTGTCGTTGTTGTTTTTTTTAACACTATAACCAAGTTTTTTTTTCCGAACAGTTGCCGTTGTTGTTTACAGCCTGCGTTTCTTTCCACACCGAGACAGTTGTCTACCGCCGCTGCTGCTGTTGTTCTTCAGACATGATAACAGACAGGTGTTGAGTACACTAGCACGTTCCCATGATTTATGCTGCTGCTCCACCTCGCTCATGTTTTTGTTATTTTGCGCAGAGAAGTCTACTGCAACTATTTGTTTATGATACCAGTACTGCCTCTACAACTACTACTACTTACGTTTGCCGCCGCCATTGACGTTGTTGTTGTTGTTGTTGTTCCCCTCCCATTCCTGTTTACCTTTCATGTTTTCTTCCTGTACAGCGCATGCCAACGCCCATTTTTGGAACTGTCTTAAGGACGTCGTCTCGGGCTGCCCCTCCTACTCTGCCGTCGCCGTCTCTGCCGCGAAAAAAGACGTAAGGGTTTGCCAACATCATTCATCGCACCCCATTCCTCTTTACCTTTCATGCTTCCTGCCTCTACAGCGCACGCCAGCGCGTATTTTCTAACCTGTTTTTCAAGTTATTGTTCAGCCAAACTCATATCAACTGAAATATTTGTGTTCAACACGTCTTCGTACATGTCTCTTTTGTGCTGTCGGTTTGTTTTCTGGTGTTTGTTTTCTATTTTCTATTTTTGCAGGTCAGGAAGGGTTGTGTCTACTGCAAAGGAACTATCAAGGACAACGACATCTTGATCGGCCTGTGCAAGGCCCCCCTGCACGTCTCGTGCTCCAAGCGCTCCAAGCTCTTCATCGCCCAAGTCGAGCAAGTTCAGGGCGGATGCCACGCGAAGTTCGGCGAATAGGCTCGAGTGGTACTGGAGCAGAGCGCCGCCAAGCGGGAAAGCTGTGTCGGTCGATCTCCTCGGTTCGGACTCGGAAAAGATCTTCGTACTTTGAGAGTCTGTTCTCGTGTCTATCATGATCTTCCGGTAGAGCACCATACACAGTTGATTAGCCTTTGGTCTGCGCCTGGGGTCTGAATTTAGAGGTGTTCGCGGGCGTTTCGTTGCAGCGTGCGCCTGCGTCTATAATATTTAAATACTTTCAGCAAACATCCGTTGTGCGTGTACTTGCACGTCTGCCAGCGGGTGCTTTGAGTTCAAGCGTGTCGAGCGGACTGGTTCATTTTTGTTGGGTGGGGGTTTCTTCACGTACGAAAAGTGTTAGGTTTTGCATCGCCTTCATCAAGCTAGTGCCTTGGCGAGAGCCAAGGTCTACCTGACTTGTCTGCATCTTCTTTGGGCACTGTGGACAGCGAAGGATCCTGTTTTTTCGATCTACCGTGAGTGTTTGCCAGGGTGCTGGTTCCGTTGTTAGTAGTGGCATTCGCGTTCGTGAGGGAACTTCTGCTACTCCTCCCGTCGCTTCAAGTTTTTTGCGTTTCACGCCGGCCCTGGGCCCAGTGCTACGCTTCGTTGAAGACGTTTTTGCTTGAGGAAGTACTGTCGTAGTTGGTTTGGGCGTCCGCCAAAGGTTTCGTTCGTTGTCGAACCGATAGGTGTCGCAGGACATATGTCTACTGTTGCTCCGGTTCGTTGAAGAAGTGCTTACTGTCGTAGTTGCATATCACGCTCATGTCGCCTTCATATCTCATAACAGCTGTTATACATAATTTCTACCTGCTTTTCGGTCATTAAAACTGCCCTCTTGCGTCACCCTCATCTACATGTTCCACTACTTTTTTCCTTATACTAATACATATTTGGTTGTTAACAGGTACATGTGAGCTATTGCCCCAATTGCAGCACATAACTGCAATTGGTGGAATAGTTCAAACCTACCCACAATACGCATTCCGGCAAGAGTCTTCGCTACGCTCATGCCACTCCGAAGGGAGAACTTGTAAATACATACATACATGCTTGATAATACAGCTGCGGTAGTAAGGCACTATTAATAGGCAGTGTTCCTTTTTATACTTGACAAAGATAGTGGGGGGGGGAAGAAGAGCCTGGTCTATGACCGACCGCGGGTTGAGGTTATATATACGGCACATCTCGCAAAAAGGAGCAAAAAATTAAGGGCGAACACGAATAATGGGGTAAAGAAAACACTGAAAAACAATGCTGAAAGCAGGGGATAATAATCTGAAGATTAATACCTCACGCTGCAGTAGAAATTACTATAAGTACATACCCATGCTTGATAATACAGCAGAGTAGGGAGGGAGGAGAAGAGCTCCCACTACGCGACCACCCCGGATTTAGTATGCTCGGAGTATCGAGTATAATACCGAGAAATCGAACGCTTTCGAGCCGCGAGCAATGTCGGTACAACCCCCAAAAACCGTCAAACCGGCTGCTGCACAGGTGATATAGGGTGAGTTTTGACGTCGTGAAAAGCTGTTTTGGATCATCGTGATTCTTACTGATATTAAAGTAGTAGTGGAGCTCGAGCAGGGTGCCAACAACAGCATCATACCATGGCGAAACAACAGAAGGAGGAGCAGCAGTGGCAGCAGCGTCAAGCTGAGTGGTAAATCGACGGGGATGAAACGAAGCCAGCACGAGCAAACGTGAACCGACGGAGGGTGATAAACGGACCGCGCGTACGCGTCATACATCCGCTCCTGCTAGGAGAGCCACCGTATTTCGCACCGTCTGGCAGTTTGTGTTGTCTAACCACAGGTGCTGCAGGCAGGCTTCTTTCTTCCGCTGCGGTATGCAGTTGAGTTGTCTTTGCTCGGGGCAAGGTCTTCGTGCCGAAACTCATCGTCATCGCCACGGGCCACCAACAACGCGGTGTAGCGAGCGTCGCTCCTCATCCTCTCTATCAGTGTTGGGGATTGCCTCCGAAAGCAGTGCCGATCAATTCTTGAAAAATATTGCCTGAAAAAAGGCAATCTTGATATTTTCGGCAATCTTGGCGAAAAGGGGCGATCTCACTCTCGATCTCAATCTTGATCTTCAGCGCGCCAAATTTCAAGGTCTTTCGATGTTTTACACTCGTGGTTCCTGAATATTCTACGACATTTATTTAGTATGCTGCTGTATGCTCAAGATGCACCAGTTCGCAATAATTTAGACCACTACTGGTACTACTATTAATAATATTACAACTACTCCTACTACTACTACTACTACTACTGTAGGAGTGCACGAATCGCAGCATGTATCCTCAGAAATGTGTCACGGAAGGTGTACAGCAGGGTGTAGCATGTCATCTGAACAAGCAATATAGACATCAAACTTTGTGATAACAAGCTATCAGTATAGTAGTCAGTATCAAAATATGCACCCCGCAGGTGCCCAAGAGCGCAAGGCGCACACATACCAGAACCCCACACCCAAGGCGCAGTTTCTTGCATAATCTGGTGCACATTATTTGTTTTCATTATCCATTTGCTGCTGGTACCCCATGCGGCTTGGCATTGTATACAGGCTCTTCGCTATCCCACTATATATACTCCCCACATATCCCACAAACATGAAACGCAACAAGCAAAATCGTTACAGCAAGGGTGCAAATAAACATATATCCATACATACATCTGCAGCGGTTTGAAATTCGTCACAAGCCACAATTAGCTATACCAGGTATAATACAGGCTCCACATATATATACGAGTACAGCATCAGGTTTTCGTGGTCGCTGGTCTGCCCGGTGAGAGCCGCACACCCGCAGGAATTTACCAGGTACCTGGTATGTATTATTTGTTTCATCCCTTGAAATCACGGTACTGGTAGACGGTAGTATTTAGTAGCATAGTGCCCACTTTTAATATTAATATTACTATTAATACCTGGTACTTATCGACCTCCCTCGGCTGCTCCCCGGCCGGGGTGGAGCTCCGGCCTGCAGCTTCCCCAACACGTGCTAGAGCTCCCAGTGGAGCGCGGCCTTGACCTTGCTTGCGCGTCTAACTAGCGTTCGAGCATGGTCGAGCCGGCGGTGATGGCCAGCGATACGGCGGAAATTTTCCTCGCGGATTTTTTCCACGCGGAAGTATTGCCTGCGGTAGCCGTGTCGTATCACCGTCGCGGAAAGCGTGGAACTCGTAGCGAACGGAGAAGAGAGGCTAGGATCCACGTGAGTAAGCACCCCATTCGACGTCATCTAGGAGATGATGGGCGTCGAGGCGCGTTGGGATTGCTGCCCCCAGCACGTCGGAACCTCGGCGCGAATCGGGCCGGGCGAAAAAACACGGAACGGAAGAAACCCACCGCCTGGGAAAAGCGGAGGGTAGAGCAGAAAAAACACGCAGCACGGAAGAAGAGGAGGCAAGGTCGGAAAGGTCGCAGAGAAGCTCGAAGGTTACGCTCAGATGCTAGGGCTAGGTACAGAGCTGGGGAACTCGTCGTGGGTACGTTCAATGTTCGCACACTCGCCTTCAACGGCAAAAATGGCATCGGCCACAGCGAGGTCATCATGAAGGTATGCCAGGAACTAGGATGCGATGTCGTAGGTCTCCACGAGACTAGGCGAGACGGGCATAGCACGTTCACAGCAGCTGGATACACGATTTTTTGCTCTGGAGCAGACGGCAGCAAATACGAGAGGAAGGGCACCCATGGTGTAGGACTAGCTGTCAGGGAGTCTCTTGTGGCAGGTGTGGGCAAGGATGGTCTCGAGGTGGAGTGCGTTAGTGCCAAACTGATGAAAGTTCGCCTTCAACTTGAGGGCAAATCAAATGCTGTTTCTTTTGTTGTCGGCTATGCGCCGATAGTGGATGCACCCGTTCGCGAGAAAGATCACTTCTGGAACGAACTGAACAAAGTCGTCTCGGGGGTCCCAAGTGGGGATCACCTACGTGTGCTCTTGGATGCAAATGCTCGCACCGGCAAGCGAGAGAGCGGATGTGCCGGCAGTAAGGTGATGGGTAAATACGGGCGCGATGAATTGAACAACAACGGAGAGCGACTACTCCTCCACGCAGCTGACAACAGGCTTGCGCTCCTCGACACGTTCTTTGCCACACCTACTCGCGGAGTGTCGTACACTTTCCAATCTCCAAACTCCGGGAAGGGTCAGTGTAGGCTAGACTACATCCTTACTCGGCAAGTTGACCGACGCCTGGTCCGCAACATGACAGTACGGAAACCACCAGAGGATCGGCATGAATCTGACCACAACCTCGTGGTCTGCAATATTCGCCTCTTGGGTTGGTTCGCGCCGAATCGGAGGGTAAAAGCAGGCAGCGGAAAACGAGCTATTGATCTACAACGGTTGATGGCAGACCCCGGTCCCCGAGCGGACCTCAATAGGGAGATAACCAAACTTACCCCCCCACCGCCTGGTATAATTGGGAGTGTCAATGATAAGGCAACTGCTCTAGTGGAGACCGCGCTGTCGACTGCTGCTAAACTAGCACTTCATACCAGTCGAAAACAAGGGCCGCTGGGCTGGTGTACGCCCGAAGAGGTAAAAGCAGAGGTGCACTCACGATGGCAGGAGAAGGAAAATGCGAGGACGCAACTACGTGCTAACCCAGAAGACAAAAATCTGCGAAAAACTGTGAAGATTGCCACTAAACAGCTCAAACGTGCGAGGACGGACGGAGTGCAGAAGTTCTTCGAGGACTACGTCCGTCAACTCGAAAGGCGTATCCAAGAAGGCGATCAGTTTGGGTTCTACAAGCACCTTAAGGGGATGAATGTGGAAGGAAAGAGGACTTTCCATTCGCAGTACATCAGGGACGAGGAAGGTAGATTACTACGAGACATAGGCCTCATCCGGGAACGATGGGTAAGGTGGTTCCACAAGCTGCTAAACACCAAGTCATCGACCCTCGACCCGACTATCGTCGATGAGCTCAAGGTCTGGCCCTCGTGCAGTCCGCTGGACGCCGTCCCGTCTAGATACGAGGTGGAAGACGCGATCAGGGCGATGGCGAACCGCAAGGCGGTTGGGCCTGATGGTCTCCCAGCTGAACTTCTGGAGGTCCTGGCCGACGAGGGAGACTCGGACACCTTGGGAAGCTTCTACGAGATTATCGTCGCTGTGTGGAGGGGAGGGGTCGTTCCGCAGCAATGGAAGGATGCAACGATTAAGGTGCTGCACAAGAAGAAAGACAGGACGGAGTGTGGTAACTATCGTGGCATTTCCCTTGTCGCGCATGCCGGCAAAGTACTCCTCAAAGTCATCGCGCGCCGACTCAGCGACTACTGCGAACGGGAAGGCATCCTGCCAGAGGAGCAGTGTGGCTTTAGGCCCGAACGATCGACGGTCGACATGATGTTCGTGGTGCGACGCTTGCAGGAATTGGCAAGGAAGAAGGACACTCCGCTGTTCATGTGTTTTGTCGACCTCACCAAAGCCTATGACTCCGTCGACCGAACCCTCCTGTGGGCTGTCTTGGCTTGCTTTGGCGTGCCACCTAGAATGCTCACCGTTATCCGCCAATTCCACGACGGCATGCGAGCATGCGTGCGGCTGGATGACGGCGAGTGCTCAGATATGTTCGACGTGAAACAGGGCCTACGGCAAGGGTGTGTGCTCGCGCCATTGTTGTTCAACATGTTTTTCACAGCGGTGCTGCGTGTGGCGGAGAAACGTTTCGCTGCTGATAAAGCCATCACGGACAGCTTGGTGCAACTCCGACAAAAGCAGGAGAAGAAGAAAAAGAAGAGGGGGAAGGCACGGGTCGGGCACGCCCACGGACAGGGGAATGATAAAGAGGCCCAGACACTGTGGGCTATGCTCTATGCTGACGATGCTGGCATAGTATCGAGATCACCCAACGCCCTAGAGAGGATGATGACGGTGATCGTGTCTGCATGTGCCGCTTTCGGCCTAACGGTCTCGGAGGCCAAGACGGAGATAATGTGTTTGCAAACGAAAGAGGGGGGGAACGTGCCGTTCACCGTCACCGCCGCCGGCCAAGTGTACAAATAAACGACCGAGTTTGTGTATCTGGGCGGGGCTATCAGCGCAGATTGGACGGGCAGAAGTGTCGAGGTAACGCGTCGACTCCAGAGGGCATGGGCATGCTTCGGACGGTATAAGATGGAAATTTATGACCGCCCGGATGTGCGCCTACGCCTGAAGGTGCGAATGCTGAGAGCCGAGGTGATCGAAACGTTGCTCTACGGTTGCGTTACTTGGAGCCCGAGCAAGACTGATTACGGTAGGCTACGGGAGGTCCACCACAAGATGCTCCTCCGATGCATCGGCTGGCGAAAACGAAAGCGCGAAGACCACATTCTATCCTATGCTAGCGCGCTTCTCGGGACAAAATCTGAAAGCGTTGAGACGACGGTACGCAGACGTAGGCTCTTGTTTGCGGGCTTTGTGACACGCATGGGAGAGGAGCGTCTGCCGAAGAGGGTGATGTTTGGGGAGATGGTTGGGGGTAAGGGTTACTCCGGAGGACAGGAGTGGGACTGGATGAGGTACCTTGAGGAGGACCTCAAGGAGTTCGGCATCAAGCTCGAAGGGTGGCGCGAGGCAGCACAGAAAGCCGGCAGATGGTTCCGACGGGTCGAGGAAGGGGCGGAGGCCTTCATGCGGAAATGGCATACAGATGAGAAGGAGGCATCGGCAAAACGGCTTAGAATAGCTGCAAGAACGACCACAGCCGTTGACGCCAACGCGAGTGCGCAGAATGGCAGGGAAGAGGGGGGGGGCGAAAGGGGGACGAGGGGGAATGGGGGGGGGAGGGGGGGGACGCGGTCTGCCCAACAGACTGAAGCCTGGTTATGGCCATCATCGTCATGATGCACTCCCTTCTTTGGGACCCAAGTAACTAGCATGGTGCCATCTGGGCAACTTTGCGTGTCTGTATGCTCCAGTGCCTGCCTTTCGTATTTTCTTTCCCCCCCGCCCGTGATTATCGCTTTTTTGTCCCTTCTTTTTTTCATTTTTCTTTCATTCCCGTTTGTACCTCTTTGTGTCTTTGTTAGTATGGTACGTTTTGCCTTTTTTTTTGCGTTTTGCTATCTGCTTCTGTTTTTGTTTTGTTTTGTTTTATTGCTTCGCTTTATCTTTTTTTTTAGGTTTTTGTCTGCTATTAATATTCTCCTTTTCGCTTCCCTCATCTCCGCAGTGGTGGAGTGCGTATGCTTGTTTTTTGTTTTCGCCTCTGTTTTACTTGAGGTATTTCTTCCACTCCAGAGTTATTGGAGCCTGTCCTGCGACCACGGACTGCATTGTATTGTGAGTTAATGTGAGAACAACAACAACAACAACAACAACAACAACAACAACAACAACAACAACAACAACAACAACAACAACATCTGCATGAGGGTGCCTGGGCACAGCTGGTTTTTTGTGGGTGTAGAGCAGGGGAGATAGGCGGGGAGCGGCGTTTTAAGGGGTTTCCACTAATATAGTAAGGCGTTATTTGGGCGGGATTCGAAAATATTGAGATTGAAAGATTCAATCAACCAATCTTCGATTCTCAATCTAGATTGAATGATCGGCCGTCAAAACCGCCAATTCAATCTCGAGATTTTCCAAAAGATTTCGATCTTTTCAGGGCAATTTCAATCTCAATCCCCAACACTGCTCTCTATACCGGAGGTGTCGGTTGGTTAAATAACAAAAATTGCGGCGGGTTTTCGAACCGTAACGGCAAACTACGATCTCGACCAGCAACTCGGCGGGACAAACAGATACCTTCTCGTGTCAAGCTGCATGATTTGTACAGCAGTGTGCTGCGGTAGAAGAAGATAGGGAGGATTATTTGGAAATTGGGTGTTGTTGTAGAGCTTATAGAGGGAGGTACTGCTTTGATGTCTGCAGTAGTCCACAGCGCGGCGTATGTAGTGTACAAAAGACGACAGAGAGGATTGCGTGAACCCCTCGGTAGCTCGAAAGACTCTTATTTCGATGGACTCCGGGTGAAGCGGCGGTAGATGACAAGGACCGGATGCTCAAAGCGCAGGAGGGCAGGAACACAAGCGTGCTTCGAAGATGGCATCGCAAAGTGGACAAGATCTTGGAACGTTGCAAGAAGGCAGCTTGCAAAAGTTGATTTCGGAGTATGTGAGAGATACATTTGTTTTACGTTGTTGCACGAAGGGAGCTTTAAACAGTTGTGAGTACGTGAGGTATATATTTTTTTAACAAGTTAGTATTATTGAGGCAATACTATGATGAAGTTATAACTTGGGCATCACGCTGTCTATATACCAGGTATGCGTAACAAAGGGATACCTGGTACATACAGCGTAGCTCGTACCGGTACTACCGTACGTAGGCAGTACCCGTCTAGGAGTATAGATCTGTTCCGTAGGACGGTTTTCATGTGATACATTATACCAGTACCCAACAGCAGGCTGTGTACTCGTATACGACAAAAAAAGTACCTGGTATGTTTCAACAGCAGTAGTATCGTGGATATATTCAGCTGCTGTAGTACGTACCTGGTATCCATGGGGAAGATATGTAGTATCTACAGAATCTACAGCAGCACATGTAGTGCGTGCGCACCGGTAAATCGTGGAGAAGATGTCTTCGGTATCCCTCCAGCACCAGCAGCCTAGCATTAGTTCTGAATGGTTGAAGTTACAACATAGGCTACTCCGGGTCATGGGGACGTACCCTAAGAGGAATCGGTTGTTGCAGTGAAACCAGGGCTCGCCCCTGTTGCTTTTTTAGCTGACTACAAGGGTCCTTCCCTGTTTTGTTTTGTTTTGAACGAATTGTTAGGGTCGTCCTTTGTTTCGAGCTGTGAACGCACACGCGCACCGCTCCCCTTTGAGCTCACCCTGCATTCGCTCACCATCAGCTTTCATCATCTGACTGACCTCACCAATCAATCAACAGCATAGCTTGGGGTCACCCCTCTCGTCGTTATTGTCTTCTACAAGGTTCCTTCATTCTGAACGGTCTGGGCTATTCGCCATCGGGGCGCGGCCATATTCGGAAGCATAATTCGGAATTGGTCCGAAGAAGTTCCGATTTGTCTCGAAAATCAGGTTGACAACGCATTGCCACCCACTCAGCACGTGCTAGCGTGCCCTAGAGAGCGCGCGACGGCGCCCCATGCATTCCAAAGTGTAGTGTGGACTCACCCCGAGGTATGCGCGCAAAAAATGAACTTAATCGGCCACGAGCAGCGCTCGCACGAAGCGTCTAAAAAGTGTGTTTTTTTTCTGGCTCCGACAAGAGCTCAGAGGGTCATAATTCTGCTATTAATAGATGAATCTCGTGTCGACGGATTTGAGCTCAAATCGAACTCCTCGGACACGGGACGGGGAAGAACTGCAGCACGCAGCAGGGAGAGCGCGCGACCGCGCCGCACGCATACCTAGGTCTACCCTGTGTGCACACCGTGCTGCTGGCGCAAAGACGGGCTTGATCGGCCGCGAGCAGCGCTCACACGAAGCTTGTAAAAAAGTGAATATTTTTTCTGGGCAGGCGAAAGTCAGTGTTAAAATTCTGCTAGATGAAGGTCGTTTGGACGGGTTTTGAGCTCAACTCCAAGTTCACATAATACTGTTAATGAATGCGTGTGCCTTAAACATAATATAATCTGTGTATTGACCGGCCATCGGCAATCGCGTCTAGGCGTGCACACGACAATCGTCGCAACCAAGATCACAATCACCATCATACTACTGCGGAGCAGCATTTATTAATAGTACTTACTTACAGTACCAGCCGGTCGCCCCGGTGAATCAAGTGGTTAACCTCGAATTCTGCTCATGTTTGAGTCCTCCTGGGTTCGGGCCCTAGGTGGGTCGGACATTTGACTTTATTTGCAAAAAAAAAATCAAAAGGATGCAATTGTTGAGAGCGCCTTGCAGCGTGGGTAGGCACAATTCGATGCGAGTCGACGAGGGAAGAAAAGGCTGAAATCTTCTCGCGATAAAAATGAAGGCACGTACCGTAGCGGGAAGGGGGGAGAAGAGCCTGCTATGTGACCCCGGATCTGAGTTACGAGTTGGAAGGAGAGAGACAAGAAGATGTGCGAAGATAATAAATGGAATGAGCAACAAAAAAAATGAAAAAAACAGTAGGATATGTGTCTATAGGTTGAGAGAAAAAAAAAAAAAATGGAGCACGCCAGGACCAGATTCCAATCACTAGAAAGGTGGAGACATGTTATTCTTACTGTACTAATATGAAGTAATGTGTTACTTTGAAGATTATGTGCAATGCTTTTTCTGGCAAAAAATGGACGTGATATTGATAAACAATGGTATTAATATTACGTATACGAAGTATGTATTACTGTGTATTCGAGGATTTCGTCGAACCTCATATTTCCAACTCGTGTTTGATAATAAGATCGTGCGTATGGCGAATTATAGAAAAGTCGTACGAGGGAGGTTTGTAAAATCTGTTGGGTTTCGTTGAGACTTATTTTATTTGTATGCATCAACTTTTTTCGCCGAAAAGAAGAACCGGGTGGGGGGGGGGGGGGGCACACGATATTGAGAAAAATGCCCAATCAGCTGCGAGAGCGAGGGTTTCGTATAATAATCTCGTTTTTTTTGTTATTGTGTGCAATGGAAGATCGTGCGTGATGAGGATTTTATATATTTAATATTTATTCATTTTTTTTAAAGCTGTGAGATCAAGGCTTTCTTTGGACTTTGTTTCACCATCTCCTCGGTGCGCATCTTATGCTGTACGATACACAAAAAACAAGCTCCACACTGAAATGCTCATCTCTGTGGGTGAACCGTCTGACGCTCCCCAGTATTTTTAACATATTTACATTGTATATACATATACACCTCCCAAATTTATGAAACTAATTATAAATCAAAGACGGCCATTACCTCCATTCGTTCTTCGGGTACACACGCTACTCAATATTATATTACCACCCGTGAAACGAACTGTTGATACTGTACACAAGTATAACCGACGTTACCTGGTATGACTCTTCGCCGTTTCATACCTGGTATATTCTAACAATAGATTTAATTACTACACGAAGAAATCGCACGTGTCATTTACCAGTGGCGCTGAATGAAAACCATGAGCCGGTGTTCGAGGATAACAAGGATGCTGTGTAGCTCACGCAAAACCATGTGACCAACTCGAGCTCGAAGAGCGTCAATGTACGCCATCACTTCCTCCTGGGGGAGCTGGTTGCGAAGGGAACGATCTCCATTGTGCACGTGCAATCGGCATGGTAGCATGCTGATTTCTTGACGAGGCCGTTGGGCGCAGAGGCATTGCGTTTCCACCGCAAGTTTGTCATAAACACGGGGTGGGCTTGATGATATTTTGTACCTGGTACATATTTAGGCTGGAACGGAGAAGTAGATATATGCATTGAACCGAAATGGGTCAATACAGGTGAATTGAAAGATACCATTAGTTTGATTGGAGAATGCTTTAGGATAGCAGACACTCTGCGGCGTGACAGATCTACACAGTTAGGCGAGGTAAACAGTACTCATGATGAAGCTCGTGTCGTATTATATAGAGGAGCCGGACGTCGGTGGTGGTTGAAGTGACAGTGGCATCCAGGACATGAGCATCCCCTAACTAAACATGCCTCTACCATATACGTATTCCGCGTTCTCCACCGCATATCATGACAGTGCGATACCAACAGCTCATAGCGTATCCCGAGCATACCCAATACCTCCCCGTCTGTTTATGAGAGCTCGATCGGGCACCGCACGTCCGCTGCGCGGTGCCCCGTGGAGCTTGTTCATCCACTGGACGAAGCGGGCGCTCGAGCTTCGACCCGAGCTCGTTCCAAACCATACGTGTCTCGAAAGATAAAAACCATTTGCGCATATATTTTTACGACAAAACGACCCTAATATCAGAAACGCCGATTGGTGCTGGACTCGAGACAAGTCATGGCCCCTCATCCTTGCACCCCTCGTGTATATATCGCCAAGCAACTACTGGGCACGAAAGCTGCCAGGCCCGCCCTCCCGATTTCTCTTCTATACGCCAGCAACCGCCGACACTCGAGGCCGCGTCTAGCTCGACTCTGGCGTGAGGCTTTGGGTAAAGCACAATTCGGTAGCGATATGTCCTGGCAGGGTGGTGGGGGTTACGTAATGTTGGGTAATAAGACGGCATTACGTCAGAAAGGCAGCGGACCGCCCATACCGAGGAGCCACCCCTCATACTTGAGATTTCTTGCATATTTCAGACTGTATATACCACTATTAGATTACTCACGCATGTTGGCGTACTTTTGATGTACGTCGATCGGACTCGCGCTGTTGACAGGATCTAGACTAAAAATGACTTAGACTTACGTTTGGTGTACGTTTTGCCTAGCTTTTGGTGCTTCCCTCTTAGTGCCTCACTTTTCGTGCTTCGCTAAATTATTTTCCACGCATGAGTCTCCAGCCTATACAAGTAGCCTGGAAAATTGCAATGGTTTGGAGTGTGTGTGATATACAGGGGGTCTTGATTCGGTGGCCGGGATTCCTTCTGCGGAACTGTCGCTGGCGTTCTTAGGTCCTTAGCATTTCTTGAATGACCGGTCCGATCGTCACTCATGTGAAGAGCCTCGGAGGGTGTTCATTAGTATCGGTAAAACAGCGACGGTTACAAAAGTTGTAGAGGGTTGCGTATATCTTTGCGGGCGTCGTTGTTGACATTTTCGGGTGTTCTAAAGGAGTCATCGGGCCATCCGCTCTCTCTCCCTCCTATAGACTACAACGGCTTCAAAATATTGCCATCAGACCGCGTGACGGTCAGGGCATCCAGGCTTGGTTTCTTCGAACAAGACGGAGTCGGAGTGGCTGCCAGAGGAAGAGGTGAGAGACAGCTTTACCTCGTCAGCTCGGTCATCTTCGCGCCATGCGTCAAAGCCGAATGATTCCATGGTGTGGCTAGGAATCACCTGGAGCCGTCATCAAGGTCTGGTATGCCGCCATCGATCCCTAGCTGGGGGTGGGAGTGTTGGTGGGTAAGAGCGTAATTTTTCCAAGGGGCGCCGACCGCCCCGCGGTCAAGCGGCGGTTGAGGGAATGGGAAAGTGGCTTCGTGGTCAGTTGTACCCTGATGGGAAGTCTCCAACTACTGGGCGGCACGGAGAGACGAGTGAGTCGTGGGTACATGTCGAACTGTGTGATGGTGCGGCGAGAGGAGGATGAAGCGTCGGTTCGTCGGGTCCTACTCCCGGGGGAACGTAAAAGGGCCAGAACACCCACTCTTCTCACCACCGTCCAAGGTCAACACCGTCGAAGGGAGTGTGGAACTACTGTATGGATGCCGGATTCACACCGACGCTCACGGGCGTTAGGCTAGAGAGGTGTTGCGGCGGCGGAGCGCCGAGGCAGAACGGAGAATAGATCCGATGGAAAACGTGCGCTGTTATCCAACCACGACCGAGATGCCTTTCGCGGACACCGATGGAGAGAGCCGAGTAGTTGTTGGACGCTTACACGACTTGTACGCGCTATACTGGCCGGTGTGATACCCGGGTGGAGCCTCGGAAGGGTGGACGTTTGTCGACGCAAAGTGACAAGCGAGGCTGCGAGATGCCGCCGCACCCAAGACACGGGGTGTGGCTTCTCGCCGGCGCCAGCCGCTGGGCTACCATGGAGAGACCCCGGGTGTGGCTTCTCGCCGGCGCCAGCCGCTGGGATACCATGGAGAGCCGGTGGCGGGGTAATGCGATGCTGACGGCACGGGTGCCCACTTGGGCCGACGGTAGTTATGCAACGGCCAATGAGGGGTTGTTATTACGCCGAGCCGATGATCGGGAAAGTACAACGCCGGGCTGGCAGTGCGAGGTGGAGGAGGAAGGCACCAGCGCTGTTACCGGGCTATGGCCGGGATGTCCGCTTTGTGCCGACGATAGTATTGCGTCGGGAAAGGGGGGGGTGATGCAGCGGCGGGACGTCTGGGTTCAGTGCCGTTATGCGGGGGGGCTGTCTGAACCAGTCCCACACGGAGAGCCGAATGGTATGGGCGGGAGCCGAGCTTTCAGAAGCTTCCCACCGTGACATTAGGGGTTAGAGAATATGTTCCCGAAAGTGGAATGCCTTCCTGTGCTGCGGAAACCCACAAACACGCAAAAGCACCACAACCTAGCGTCTACTCGATGCTTCCACAAGAACTAACAGAGTCGAAACCTGACTTATGTACTACCTGTTCTACCGAGGACCTCACGCCTATCGTGCCTCGTTGTGCCCGTCTACGAGTCCGTTGCACCGCTGTTCATCCGCGGTGACTATTTTGGCCCATGACGGCAATACTGTTCAACAACATTGATGTCGCTCACGCGCCTGCCCACAAGAGGTGCTCCGCTGAACTCGACAACAGGTAAGCTTGTCCCGGATGTAAGCAGACTGGTCCTTCTTATGGTCTGAGGGCTGATTGCTGCTCTATCATAATAACTCTACATAGAGCGTCGGGTGCCACATGTGGCCGATGTTATGATTATAATTTGTTCCGTCCCTTTTCGCCCCTGAAGCCCCTATAGGGTTGGTCCGAAGCACGAAAAAAACGATTGCCACAAGTAAGGGTACCCAACCCCTGCAGCTGCTGCTGCTGCTGCTGCTGCTATTGCTGCTGCTGATATGGCTTCTTCTGTGGTTGTTGCTGCTGTTGCTGTCGTTGTTGCTGCTCTCCTGGTGTTGTAGCTCTTGCTGATATTGCTTCTTCTGTGGTTGTTGCTGCTGTTGCTGTCGTTGTTGCTGCTCTACTGGTGTTGTTGCTGTTGCTGCCACCCCATTTTCTGCTGATGGTGGTGGTGTTGTTGCTACTGCTTCTGGTGTTGCCGAAGAAGGACGATATACGGACCTACGCTAGAAAGATCCCCGTAGATCTGCGAAAGTCCTCGGGTAGATCACTCTCGCGCAGAAGCTCAATGTCGTAGTAGAACTGACTAGCGTCGACCTTCGGCATGCATGAGGGGACAAATGGATGACAAGATCAGGCGCTTTCGAAAAGTTAACACATTTAGCTTCTGCGAAGAAATGGCGGGGGAAGCGGAGGGGTGGGCGGACACGGGATAACCTGTCTTGATAGCGACGTAATTGCGACTCGTTCGATGTGAACGTAAGCTTCGAGTAGTCAAGACGGAATGCGTACACCTCCTCTTCGGGTGTCGTAGTTTACTCCATCGCTATATAGGCGTTATAACCAGGTACGTACATGTACATGTGATGTTGATGATGGTAATTTTTCCCATTGGCTCATTTTCCTCAAGTCTAGCCCGTGATCACAAAATCAGGCTACGCGCTCCGTTCGAAGGACTACTACTGTACCAGGCATACGACTGTTTTGTCTCACGAGTCCATCGATCCCTCGCAATCGTCCAGCCTTCGGTACCACCGCCAGCTCGGTGAAACCCAGGCCTCGCCAAAGCCGAAGAGAGGCCTCATTCGTTCGGAACACCTGCAGTATTAGTCACAAGGCGAGATCAAGGCCGGACGTCCGCGCTTAACCCCATTAAAACAGCGCCCTCGTGTTTGGCGGAAAACCACTGGAACTACGTAAGCATCAAGAATTTTTCGCTGTGGTTTGATTGACGCCTTGGAACGTTCGGCGTCTCCGGTGGATTGGTAGGTGGTCCTCGTGCCTACCGAATAAAATACGTGGAATCAATTATCACCGAGTGCGCATGCTCGAACGGACTTTTTCTTGGATGAAGAACGATTCGCGGGAAGCGCGAGAGCGTGAGTTAGCAACATATAAATACGATGAAAATCGACGAGCAGAGGGAATGCTGAAATATATGCGCGATAAAAATCAATGCTCTTGTCGGGGGGGGGGGGATGGACGACACCTGTGACCACGGCTTATCCACAAGATGGATAGTGAAAGTGACTAACTAAACAAACAAAAACAAGATTTTCCGGCACAAAATATTGGCAATTACGCACGAGTAAAGTCGCATCACTTTTGTAGCAGGACGAGCTTCACCCACAGTTCGGGGAGACTATTAATAGTTAGGAATAGAGTCAGATCTATTTCGTAGAAGAACGAAAGGTTGGCCCTTTTTTCTGCGATTGCACCTCTCTCTTCGAGTATAAGCCACAGGCTGGTTCAAGCATGTCGCCCCAAAAATCGTGCCAGCCACAAGTGCCGATCGCAACATCTACTGGAGTGTCACATATTTGATAGCACGTGTTCTTTGAGCCCCTGTCAAGCCGGTGACCAACGGGCTGTTGTATTTTGAAAGCTAAAAGTTTTCAAGCCTCAAATATCCCGAAACAAAATCAAAACGAAGAAAAAAACAAAGCATACAGCAACCCACCCTCGACTCATTCGGCAACGGGGAGAAGGGGTTCATACTACACGTGTGCTAAATTGCAGGGTTTATCTTCACAAAACAGCGTGAGCGTTAAATGATTAATGTGTTCGGGGATCACTGTGGCAGAAACAATTCCAAGGCCTGATACGACTCCATCCACTTTTGGGGAAGAAACAACCTGGAGCTACTGTGGACTAGGGTCGATTTTCAGCAGCGAGAGCGTCAACGCTTCTACAACTTCAGTCGCTTTTAGGGTGAGGATTATCGAGGCAGATTCTGGCCCCGGAGCGGAAACAATCTGTGTCTTGTCGGGAATGGAGGCAATGAGAGGTTGACGGATGACAAGAGGGGGTGCAGCCAGCAAGCCTCAGGGCGTCAAGAGGTGAACAACAAAAGGCAAAAACCACTCTTGATAAGGATTGCGGTATCACCCTAGGGTGATAAGATAACACACCCCCTTCGACGAATTTCCAAGCTGATTTCCTCCACACCGGGAAGGGTGTAAACACAAAAGGGACGCGCTTATGGTGGGCAGATGTCGACGAGATATTTCCAACGCCACCATTTTCGTTGTGTGTGCCCCCCACGTATTGGAGAAAATCGGTTCTGAAAATCGTCCCCGAGGGTGTGTTGTCTTATCACCCAGTGTGATACGGTAAACTGGGATCACTTTCGCAGTCGAGAAGGGGCCAACCCATGTCGTAGAGGGATTGACCGGACGCGGGCGTGGCGTAAGCGTGCAATGCCCCCGATGCCTTGACTCGACAAGCTGATTCAACAAGCCTTTCTGTCCATCCAAAAACAGCTAGAACCCACGGGGTTTAAAACAAGACCGATTCTTATTTTTCTCATGAACGAATTCCTAGTGACGGCTATGCTATATCTTAGATTCCGTTTTCTTACTTATAAAGGGATCATGCACTGTAATATCATATACCTCTGCCGCCCTGCCCCACCCCGCCCCGCCCTCACCAGGTTGAAGTAGCTGGCTTTGTACCCCAGGTCCCTCGCAAGCCTCAAGAAGGCATGTCCCATGAGCCTCGCTACCCCCCTCCGTCTCCTCCGGGGGTCCGTGATGAAACCCCCGTTGCAGACATGCGAGCACCTCCCGGGAAAGTTGGGTTTGATGTAAAATACTCCCCACACGTTCGCCTGCTCCGCCTGCTGCAATGCACCCGCCTTATTTTCGCCGCCACTGCAGCTCCTGTTGCTGCTACCGCCAGTTACCTCTACTGCTGCTGACATCTCTACTGTCTCTACCATCGCTGTCGTCGATCCACAGTGTAGCCCATCCGGGAGGCTACCCTCTTTTCCCCCGTCGCCACCTAGGTCGGTTTCGGTTACGGTTTCAGATGCGTTTCGGTCACGGCCTCATTTGTCCAACGCGGTCTCTGGCTCGGTAACGGATACGGTTTCGGTGACCAGATTCCGTACTCCCGTGCGGGGTCTTCGGTGTCAGCGCACGTTTAGGGTTACTTGTCATGTTTCGGTTTCGGTCACGGCTTCGATTACGGTTGTGGTTTCGGTTATGGTTTCGTTGCGGCTCCGGTTCCGGCTTCGGCTTCGGTTGTGAGTACGTTTTCGTTGTCGGATACCCTTTCGGTTGCGGTTACAGCTCAGATACGCTTTCGGTTTCGGTTAAGGCTCTGTTACAGTTTCGGTTCCGGTTTCGGTTTCGATTTCGGAATCGATTTTGTATAGGTTTCCGGCTCGGTTTTGGCTTTCGGTTTCGGTTTCGGTTTCGGTTTTGATTTCGGTTACGGCTTTGGCTACGGTTTCGGCTACGGTTTGAATTTCGGTTTCAGAATCAGTTTTGGTTTCGGTGCCCGTTCCGGCTTCGGATTTGGTTTCGGTTTCAACGTCGGCTATGTTTTCGGTTACGGTTTCGGTTTTGCTTTCGGTTACCCTTGCGGTTTTGGCTTCGGTTTTCAGTTTGGGCTCGGTAACGGTTTACGGGTGAGTTGTCGTTTCGGTATTATGGTTTCAATTTCGGTTCCGTTCCGGCTTAGATTTACCCGGTTTCCGTTATGCTTTTTTTCGTTTACAGTTTCGGAATCAGTTTCGGCTTCGGCTTCAGTTACTGCTTTGTCTACGATTTCGGTAACCGTTTCGTTCTCGTTTTTGCTTCATGTTTCTATTTCGGTTCCGGATTCAGTGTTGGTTTCGGTTTCGCTGTCGGTTTCCGTTATGGTTATGGATACGCATTCGGTTTCAGTTGCGTTTTCGGTTTAGGTCTAAGCTTCGGGTACGGTTTCTGTTACGGTTACGGTTTCGGTTACGGGTATGGCTTTGGTCGAGCTTCTAGTGATGATTTTGGTTGCGGTCTCGGTTTCCGTATTGTCTGCACTTTTGGCTTCAGGGACGGTTTTTGACCTTTCGGTTTCGGGTTCTGGTTATATGGGTTTCGATCGGGGTTTAGGTATCGGCTTCAGTTACATTTTTCAGTTTCGATTGCGTTTTTTTTGTTTTAGTTCACAGTTTCGGCTACCATTCGTTTTCGGTGTCGGCTTCGGTTTCGGTTGCAGACACGGTTTTAGTTTCGGTGTCGGTGTCGCTTTTCGTTTAGTTTCGGGTTCAGTTTCGGCTTCGATTTCGGTTTCGGCCACGTTTTCGGTATTTGTTGCGGTTTCGGGTACACGGTTTCTGTTACAATTTTGGTCATGGATTCGGCTATGTTCTCGGGTACAGTCAGTTTCGGGCAAGCTTCCGTTTACGGCCGAGGTTGCACTTTAGGCTTCCGTATTGTCTACGGTTTCGGTATCGGGTTCTTGTTCTAGTTTTCGGTTTCGGTTTTGGTATCGGGTTCGGTTTTCGATTTCGAACACGGTGTATTGTTCGGTGTTTGTTTATGGCCTCGGAGAAGGTGCCGGTTTTGAATTCGGTTTTGGTTACGGTTTGGGTTCCGTTTTTTTTTCATGGTTTCGGTTTCAGTTTCGGTTTTGCATTTTCTGGTACACTTACGGTTACATACGGTTATGGCTACGGTTTCGGTTTCGGTTTCAGTTTCGGTCCCGGCTTCGGATACGCTTTCTGCTTAGTTTTAGGTTTCGGGTACAAGTTTCGGCTACGACCTACAGTAGGCGATGTTTTCGGGTACGGTTGCGGGTAAACCTCTAGTCACGGTTTTGGTTGCGGTCTCGGCTTCCGTATTGTCTACGATTTCGATTTCAGCTGCGGTTCTAAGGTTTCTTTTTTTCGTTTCAATTGTGGTTTTCGGTCACTGCTTTGATGTCTGGGCTTCGGTCATACCGTTTCGGTTTCGGTTACGTTTTTTTTAACTGTTTCGGTTACACTTTCGGCTTGGTTTGGGTGAGTTTGGTGACAGTTTTGTGTTGGTGGCGTTTGTTACGGTTTCGGTTGGTTTCGGTTCCGGTTACGGTTACGGTTACGGCCTCGGTTTCAGGTTGGGTTCGGTTACCGTATGGGTGCGGTGTCGGTTTCGGTTGGACTCTTTCGCTTTCGGTTCCACTCCGGTTTAGATTTTCAAGGATGTCTGTTTCGGTTTCGACTACGGCTACGGTTGTAGGCCGCGACTTGGTGCGCTTTCACAGACGCTTTCGGCTACGGTTTCGATTTCGGTTACTGTTTCGGATCCTGTTTCGGTTTCGGCTTCGGTTTCGGTTTCGGTTTCGGCTACGGTTACGCGTACGGTTTCCGCTTCGGTTCCGGTTTCGGCTTATGAATAGTTATTTTCCGCGTCGGTTGTAAGCACGATTTCGCTCACGCTTTCCGTAGCGATTTCGGTTTCGGTCTCCGCTTCGGGTACGGACTTGGTAACGGTTTCAATGCGGTTTTACCGGTTCCGGTACGGTCACAGTTACGGATATGGTTGCGGTTGCAGTCTCGGTTTCGGCGTTGGTGTCGGTTTCAGTTACGTTCTCGGTTTTCGTTCAGTTGTCGTTCAGTTTTTTTTCGGGTACGGTTTCGACGCGGTTTCGGTTCCGGCGTCGACTGTGTTTTCGGGTGCGATTTCGGTTGAGCTTCCGGTTACGATTGTGGTTACGCATCCCGCACTATCTGCAGTTTTCGCTTCAGTTTCGGGTTGACGGTTTCGGTTTTGGTGACGGTTTCGGTATCGGCTTCGGTTGGGGTTTTCGGTTTCGGTTATGTTTTTGTTCACATTTTCGGTGATGCATTCGGTTACGATTCCGGTTAATGTGGAGGTTTCGACTACGTTTTCGGTTATGGAGACATTTTCACCTTCGGTGTCGTCGGTCCGTTCTCTCCTAGCGTCGCTACCAGCCGCGCCAGGGAAAGGGGGAGTTCTAGTGGTGGAAGTACGCGGGTCTGCGGGATGGGGGGGCGGGGTGGCGCGTACGACGAAGGCTGCGTGGGAGAGGAAGTATGCCCGGAAGGCGGCCATGTCGAGAACTTCCTCGAAGGGCCACGACAGGCCCTGGCGTGTCCCGTTCGGGCACGAAAGGTAGCAGCGCGAGGAGGGACCAGGAAGTTAGCAAGGAAAGGACTGCTGTAAGTTAATTTGTCTGTGGTCATCGCAACGTTCACCAGGGCCGTTGTCCACAGACGAACACTACAGTGCGTACCGTACCGCACGCGAACACCAACAACTATGTGCTGTAGGGCATCACCCCTTCAAACTACAAGTCTTCCCGCTTATGACTGTCGAACTACAATGTATTCATACCTAGGTGTTCGCTTAAACTTTAACGTTTCGTACTATTAATAGTATCACTTACATATCTACCCGGCAACGTGGACCATGCAATATGCAATACACTTCAAAGACATTAACTCGTCGTAAACAGACACAGAAAGGACAAGAAAACCCGCTGTAAACCGGAGTGTAAGTGAATGTTTTGGTGTTACCTCTTCGATGGCGCCGTTGAGCAGGTCATGGCCGGCCTTGTGTTCGCTGTCAAACGCGGGAGGGTACAGACACATCCAGGCAGCGCGTTACCGGAAGTCGGGGTGAAAGAAAAGCCAATGTGGCGGCTGATTGGATTGACAAAAGTACAACAAGATTTAGACGTACAGTACAAACCTGGTACGTATGGTAAAATTTATTTAAATTCAAATGTACATCAGCGCAAACCTGGTACCACCTTGGTCGGGAACACAAGGATCGTCTAGTCATAAACATGAAGACCAAGCGGTCCTTATATATGAGACCACAGTGGTATCAGGCAGTACTCGCACTGCGATAGTGATCGATACCGTGTCGTTCGTACGGTACCGAAACACGAAAAATCGACACCAGCGATTGTATTGCTGCACGCACGCAAAACGACTCGTGGCCGTTTGTCGTGCGGCGAAGTATTCGGTCTATCGATCAATAAGCCAATGAAAAGCTGGACTTCCTAAAAACAATGCTTCAAGAATGCGGAATGAAAGATAGGGTAGGGGGCAGGGTGATGCTGTTCGGCTTTAACTCATATCTTCATTTTCACGGTAGAGATTGTGGTACTGGAATGTCTGGGATGGAGAATCCACAGATACTGAATTTCCAGATTTGTGACCGGTTTTTTTTGCGCATTTTTTCCGTCCTCCAGATTTTCCTGGGTTTTCTTTTAATATACCAGGGTATGAAAAAGTTTTTTTTTGCCAAAATCAGGTATACCTGGCCACTTCTCGGCCAAAATCAGTTACACGCTGGAAACAAGTACAAAACACACCCCAGGAGCCCTGCTATTGGCCACGCTGACATCGTAACTCATTTTGGCTCGAAATAGCCAAGGTATACCTGTTTTTTTCTACTCTGTCTAGCTTTCAACTGATTTTGGCCAACTTTGAACCAATCAGAGAGGCCATACATACACTGTTTATTCTCTCCGTATGCGTCTGCCCTCCCTGGGATGAAATTCTTCTGTATGAACGTATAAAAACTCTGTACTCGTACGTCGTCGGTACGTAAAAGTACGTATTTATGCATGCATACATGCATACGCTGGTTTCACTTTTTTCCTTTGGGGTGCATGTGCGACGTGCTTCAGCTATTACATACCAGGTACCAGGTAGTTGTGAGGTGTACTCGGTTGTTTTCTATGGTCACAGCAGCAGCATGGTCTTTGTCTGCACTACCCCGCGTCAAGGTGGTCTCAGGTTTGGTACGGCAAGACAATTTCGTGGCGAGCAGGCGGTTCCGCGAGGACGGTCTAGAATACTTAAAGCTGTCAAGAGGAGGGTGGGGTGGCAGAGTAAATACTCTTATTGGCGCCCCCGCCGTGGCGAAACAAACGAAGCCTATTAATAGTGATTATATGCAGGTCCAAGTGGAGCCTGTGGCGTCTATACCCTGAAGCAAAACAATTCAGATTTTGGAGGCCATGTGGCACGCTTAAGAATGCTTTAGGCGCATTCTTTTTTTACCGGACTTTCATGGTGGACAGAACACCGCTCGTGGCGCGCGTTTTATACTTGGTTCTAGTATGTACCTGATTTTGGCTCAAACGGATCATACATACCTGATTTTGGCGTTTGTCCTATGAAAAAAGTGAATTTTACCGATATTGGGCCCTCTGTTAGATTTCACAAATTGTGACATAACGCCTCCGCACCTTGATACATATTTCAACAGTTTTACGATTCTGGAATTATTCGGAAAGAAATCTCTCCGATACCAACGGCCCTAAGCCGTGGAACGGTAAGGCTACGTACGCAGAATGAGCTACGAATACATGCCACCCCATGACAATGCAGTGTACAACCAAGCAGCAACGCCGAACAATACCATGTATAAGATGCGATACTCTGCGAGGGGTGTGATGTGATGTGATGTTACGCTATTTGCCTTGGGTGATGTGAGGGTCCTATACACACCCCTCGGGCACCCTCACACGAATCACAGACACCACACCACACCACACCACACCACACCACACCACACCACACCACACCACACCAAACAAACACGGGGATGAAGAACACTTTCGTCGATCACTCCTTGGTCCCTCCGGGGGGGGTGTACGGTGTGCTCATTATCCTGCATGGCCGTAGTCGTATGACCATAGACCCTCGCATCCCTACAATGCCAGGACGGAGCACGTGGGGTTTTTACCGACCAGGCAGACACTGCTTGCACCAAGCGCGAAGCGCCGCGAGGGGGGGGGGGGGGGGGGTAGTTCCATGTATGATATCCCGAACCCCGGCGTCCCCCGCCCTTAAATATCACTAGAAGTCAGTGTGCAGGGGAATGACCGGCCTAAAATATACCCTTGGTCAGCCAGTGAGGGACACAGGAAACGCGCGGTCGATGTATCACACAGCTTGCAAAGATGAGTATCGAGTGTTGTACAGCGTACAGCAGCAGTATCGGGAGATTATGCAGCTGGCGAATTTTAGGTTTTGTGCAATCCACACGAGTTCGATAGGCGATATAGCAGCAGTGCCGTATTCTACGTAGGATATCGTACAAGACGCCGGAGCGGCTGTGACAGGCGACAGGTGACGACAGGTACAAGAGCAAGCGTCTGTGCAGTGCCGTCAAACCAACCGCACTCCCATTCCCCCAAGCTTGCAACTTGCAACGGCAGACTGCAGACTGCAATATGCAAGAGAGTGACGTTTCGCGGCTCTTGAAGAGTGAGTGCCTGTTGCGCCGACCCGACGGGAGACTGAAGGTCGAAGGTTGGCTACGCGCGTCTACTGGCAGTCTAAGGGCCATTCCTAATGAAAACAAAAAAAGCAACGAGTCGTGAGGTTTTTGTCATGAATCGTAATTTTGTTCTAGTCATGACTCACGGCGCAAACCTCACGATTCATGCATGACGCCAACTTTTTTTTAGTTTTTCCCTCGAAGAAACACAATCGCGATTCGTGAATTTTTGTCGTGTCTCGAAACACACCTGATCAAGACACTATGTACGCAATCCACGCGCAACAACGGTGTAAGAAGGTCGGTATAGGGGCAAGTCAGGCTCTGCTTCGTGCGCCGACCGTGGACAACGGGCGGCGGTCCAAAGACACCGCTGGGCGCGGGCTAACGAGCACGTTGTGGAGTCAAAATCTTTAGGAGGAGGAGCCACAGCGCGAAGAAAAAGCGAACACAAAATTGATAACCTCGCGGGCCAGGCTGGGCAGACGACCTGTGAGATTGGAATCTCGCGGACCGGGTTTGGCCGACGGCAGGTAGTAATGGGACCTCGCCGGCTGGACCAGGCTTCGGCCCATGACATGAATAAATAGTATTAATGTTGGCGCCTATGTAAGGCGGTCTGAATAAAGCGGTCAGTCTAGACAGGGCGGTCAAAATCAACTTGACACGACAGAAGATGCAAATAGGACGGCTACCGCCCTGTACAGGCCCGGCCCCTATATAAGGCGGTAGCCGCCCTATTCAGGGCGTCTACTCGTACCACCCTACGAGTATTCACCCTGCCTATTTTCGCCTCCACATCAGTACAAAACCTCGGTCTGGTGTTGCTTTTGAGTCCAATATAGACAGTACCACACCCCTACCGCTCTTGTTGCCGCGAGAACACACGCACCCCTAGCGCACAACGAGCGGAGGAGATACGCACGATGCCCTGTGCAGCAGGCGAATTACTGCCGTGTTTGGCTCCAGCCCTCACCCCCGAGCGCCCTGGCGGCCACGAATGTCGCGGAAAATGCGGTGGCCACCTGCATGTGGATTCTGTGGTGAAGCCGACCCGGACTGCGACAGCCCAATGCAGCGCATCTGCCATGATTGTGCGGCCGAGGTTTGGGCGACAGTGGAGGACCAGGAGGATGTCGTAGAGGCTATGGGACTCGATGCGGTAGACGAGACGACGGAAACGTCGAACGGCGCTCACGTCAACAAGGTAAACGTTGACAAAATCGAGGACAGCGATGATATTGCGACGGGGGCGCGGGGACGGTGTCCCCCCACCCTACGTGGAACTCGCATCGCACCTATTTTCTCTGGAGAGCACGGCGGAGGCTTGCGGCAATGGCAACGCCGCCTTCTATCTGCAGAAGGACAGGATGTCGTTCATCAAAGCGCATGCCTCCTAATAATAGCCAGCGCAACAGGCAGACATTTTCGTGAACTTCATCGAGGGCAGAGGGGTGGGGGGGGTGTACTCAATATAATAGGAGAGATGTGCTCGATATCATGCATGGCCGTCTGGGGGGGGGGGGCGAAGCGGAGAAGCGTGGTACATTACAGTAGTCAGTACAGTAATACGATACCGTAGTACAGGTTGGAGCTCTGTTCTGAATGTGCAGCTGTGCGAGTCTTCTCCGCACAACAGTGCGGCGGTGCGTTCCTTCAGCAGGCTCAGTCACCCGCAGCTGAATTGCTATTATGCAATGGTGTTTGCGCATACGTCTTCTCTGCCATGCATTTACGTGTGTTTGATTGACATCACACGTGTTCACTGCATTCAGAAACTGGTACTGCCGTAACGCTGGGCCTTCCTCCTCCGAGCACACGTATCTCTCCCTTAGTGGGTCACTCTGGGTCAGCGGTTAGGTCAGGAGCACTCTGTGCGGCGCCATAAAACTCTGTCTGTACTCAACAAGGTCGGCCCAGCAAATATATGGTTCTCGCAGATCACGTGTTGAGTACTGCTGTCTGACCTTTCACTAATAATGATCCCGCTATAGTGCCGGAACGCGCCAGGCAACGATACCGACACTTTAGCGACCCATAGCGACCACCAGCACTACTGTGCGGCACCACAAAGGAAAGGCTTGTGGGGAGACTCTGGAGCAGATCGAGAAACAATCCGAGTTTTGTTGTGAACGGGCGAACCGCGAATTTTGAGGTTGAAACAATATATAATCTATGATTGATGGGCAGAAAACAACACATACTACATGCATATCCCTGAGGAGGTCAGGGACTAGCTGGCATCCGGTGTCATGGGGCATGCTGCTCAAGGGGGAACAGCGCATATCCTCGGGGGGGGGGGGCGGAGGTCGGGTGTTATGGCTTTGTTTGGCTATGAGTTATTTTTTATAGCCCGTTCCGACGAGGTGTGGGCCCAGAACGGGAGCGGGGTGCACCCGACCCACTGTCCAACACGGGCCGACGTTGCATTTTATAGCGGTGATAGCCAGATGTCGTATTTACACTGGCGACAGGCCGACAGGGTAGCAAGTCCGATTTCGTGGACACAAAGGGGATCAAGCAGGTGAGGGTGGCGCAATAGTGAGCACACGGGACACAGGGCAGGGCACGCGGACAGGGCTGCCGTCGCTCTTGTGGTGGAACTGATGTCGTACTGAAGTATAACTCCATGCTGCCCGAATACGGACCTCTTTCCTAATACCGCTCGTAGCAAGGGTAAAAGTCGTAACATGGCGATACGGCCAAGTAACCCAGGCGCTTGACGAGCTCACAATACACTCGCTCCATATCGGGGGGGGTTCGACGCACGCAGCGGGAGGAACCGCGTCGGGGCGAGTATTTCAGAGGGAAGGAAGATGGAAATCGGGGGCGTATAAGATATACAAGCGCAACAATAAAGAGGACCCCAGTCGGGTACAATAAAGAGGACACCAGTCACGTGTCGCGGAAATTGGCGGAAACAGGAGGGGGGGTCTCAGAGACAACCACGGCCAGGATGCGGTCTGGGGAAAAATTGTGAAGTATCGGAAGGACCTCGGGTTTGAGGGAGTTTATATGGTCGAAGACCATTTGGGGTACTCGGTCTTCCGAGACCGCACGAGAGGCCCCAGTCGAGGGGACCCAAGGGAGGGTGTAATAGGACTATTACGTGGAGCTAAAGGGGATGTTGCACGGAGTAACAGGATGTCGGTAAGAACATGAAAAGCCGTCGGTGACGTCGGTTGCATGCAGAACAATGGAAAACTCCCTCTCACGTCTAAGAGAAAAAGAATAACAACAACCCAATTCGAAAGATAAAACAACAAAACTTTTTTTTGTACTCAGGGTGTGTCCAAACAGAGTCCAAAAGCGCAATCGTAAATCGAACACATTTCAATGAAAATAAAAATAAGCCGACGTGTCCGAACATAATCTAAATGTGAAAATAGAAATCCAGGCGAAAAGCAACGGAGAGCACAACCTACTATTACGGGGGACCCTAGTTAACAGGACCTATGGTGTACATAAAAACCTATATATTTAAGCATTTTTACTAACAATATTTGGTCCTGTTAACTATGGCCCCCCGTAATAGGGCCGTTCGCAACTGTGCACACATGCCGGCAATCTAGCGCTCGGTAACACAGATCCACCACAGAAGCAGGCAAACGCGACGGCATTTCGATTCCGGGAGGTCGTTGGGCCTCCCATGGAGGTGGTGGTGCGTCCAACGTTGACGCCCCGAGATCAAACTTGGAATTATACTGAGAACGAACGTCCGACCTCGTTCTCGGGTGTATCATCCTCAATTTTCCTCTAACTATGTTCGCTTAGGCTCGAACGCCGGGAAACAAAGGCCCGAGAACGTCTGGGCTGGTGTTGTGGTTCGCCTGCTGGCTGTTTACGGGGGGGTCTGTGCGGCTGTGATGCCGTGCTAGCTGTGGGTAGGATGCGGTGTACGGTGGTCCTGATGTGATGTTTTGACGTGGCTGCGCTGACCAGTAGGACCAGTATTGTGAACCGAAAACCGAAACTCGTTTTTTTCGGTCGGTTTTTGGTCGGTTTTTCCAACCGAAAACCGACTTTTTCGGTTGGAAAAAATATACTGAAATCGGAAAACCGACTCGGTTGTTCTCGGTCGGTTTCCTTTCCCTGTCCCCTACCCCAATAAAGCCTTCATATCTGTATGGAAACCCCTTCATAATTTTTGGATACATACATGCGCCACACGCGACACAGCCAGCACACAGCCCATCGCCAGCACGCAGCCCACACATCTCGCAACATACAGCATAGCAGTACGTATAGCAGCACGGCACACAGAAGCACAGCAATGGCAGCAGGCAGCAGCTGTCGCACGGGGCACTGTGCGCCGCGAGACTGCGAGGGATAAATCATGTCGAACGCAGACGGCAGTGCTGGCTTCTTCGTTTGCTGCACTGCCGTGGCACTGCGACAGTCGCCCTCTGCCTACTATAATGCTTCTTCGTCTTCACAGCTCCCTCTTGAGCAACGTGGATTTCCTCATGGCTCATCGCGTTAGCTGTATGCTGCAAATTGTGTCTTCACAATCCTACAAAAAGTTTTTTTATTGCAACAACTAACTGCTGTATCTGTAATTATGTTTGCTGCAAAATATTAGCACGCCTGACGGGCCCCGTCTGACGTACCAGTATGATACCTGGTAGCTTATGTTGGCCTGTACCGTCTGGCGCAGCAGACGCAGGTACTGCAGGAGGGTCATTTGACATCACACGATCATATGTCACATTATGCCAACACATGCACATCGAACCCTTCGAAACACTGCCCATTTAATTGGGTTTGACGAGAAACCGACCGAGAAACCGACCGAGAAATCTTCGGTTTCGGTTTCGGTTTTGTTCGGTTTAAACCGACCGAAACCGACCGAAGTTCTGGGGAAAAACCGAAAAACCGACCGAGCCACTTTTCACTTTCGGTTCACAACACTGAGTAGGACGCGCTGAATTGTTCCTGTTCGTGCTTTCGGTTTATTTTTCGATTTCTAGCCGTCAACTTTTTTATTTTCGCATTGGGGTGTAAATCGTTCATTTTCTCGGGACCTAAAAAACGAAGGGGAACATTTTTGAACAAAGACCAATCAGCGCCTTGTGTATTATCATTTCGATTTTTTATTTTCGATTTCGATTCTGTTTGGACACGCCCTCAATAAGGCTGGCGCCGCGTATATGCAACGACAGGCGTTCTGGTGCGATGTGTGATGTTAGAGGAGACGTGTACACAAGTGGTCGTACCGCAGATGCATACCACGTGCAACGATGGATCCACCTGAGCTACACAGCTACTCGTGCTCTCGTGATATATCATGAACTTACGAGTATACTGCTCCAATCATAAACTTGAGAAACATGAACACAGGAACACGCACTCTGACACCTGGACAATTTTCAATTTTCAAGGACCAAAAGTTTCTGATCAAATCACCTCTCTCGGAAGAAGTCGATTTCAACTCGAGTCCCATCTGGTAGCGCCGTTCTGATAGGGAGATCCTGCTGGCCATTTGAAGTTCCTATCAGTGGCGCCGATATGCTTCCGTAGCATGAAGCCATGGCCCTGTGCGTGGTGGGTAGAACCTACTGCCCGATTTCCTGCGTCGCCACAACACCCCAAATCCCGACTACCCATGGCAAATATTACTGTACGAAAACCGTGGTGAACCTGACTTTTTCGAAGCCAGTTGCAGAACAGGCTCTACCGTTCACCGTACACTGCTGTTCACCACAAGCCACGCCCCGCATGCACCCAGGTAAGCAAACTCGGGGGTGCTACATCATACAATTTGATGAACGGTCGTTGAGGAGTCGGTGCTGCAGTGATTACTCGTAGCCACGCTGCCAAGAGAGAGAAACAAGCGCCGAAGCTAACGTACCTGGTATCATACAGCAGGATTTCGACTCATTAAACTGTAAATCAGCAACAAACAGCCCGGTCACCTCTCATCATGATCCTTTTCCAGCAGGGCGTTTGCAGAAGTGTGGTTGGGGCAGTCGTATTGGGGGCAACGGGGCTAGGGGTGTAGCTGTGCTTTGAACAGCTGAGATGTCCTGTCGCGGCCAAAACGTCCGAGGGGATGACAGGACTGGTGTGGCTATTTTCCAGCCGCTATTTTCTACCAGGCACCAGGGATTTTCGAAGGTTCTTTTCTGCTGCTGCTGCGACTGCGGCTGCTGCGGCTGCTGCGGCTGCGGCTGCTGGTACTGCCGCCGCTGCTACTGCCGCTGCTGCTCAATACCATTTGTGTTGCTGCTGCTTGCTGCTGTTTCTGCTGCTGTTTCTGCTGCTGCTGCTGCTGCTGCTATGATACTGCTTGCATGTCGGCGTGTCCGGCCTACCAGGTATCATGTACTGGTATCATGTACCAGGTACCAGGTATGATCGTATGATCGTACATACACTGCTGTGCCAGCAGTACCAACAACAGCAGTGATATAATATCGTACCTGGTACGTACAATACTGGAGGGTAAAAGGATACCAGATACACAGCTGTGGATTGGATTGTTTTTACGCAACGATTTCGCCACCTACCGTATGACCGCTGACGTTACGGTTGGTAAATACCTACCGTACGACGGCTGAAGTTACGGTCGGTAAATACTCGCTGTAGGTGTTGCGCTACGGTCAGCACGGGTTGGGTGCTCGGGTTCGTGCTTGGATGCACATACATCGGGTGACTGAATTTCGCACATGCTTTGTATATAGAACGTCTGCTCTGACTATCGTACCACCACGGTGTTCCCGCCTGTGTTGTTGGCCGAAGGATGGCCGGGAACGAGTCAGTCTTGCTGTCTTGCTGCTTCAGGGTGGCGAGCGGTGCATGCCGATCTTAAAGCTCGTCGTACTTCTCATCTGAAACACTACCGGGGGGTTACAAGTACGCAGGCCGGATGCACGTAGCCAGCTTCCTGAACGCTCAAGGAGATGAGAAGTACCCCAGCTAAAATAATGTGAACACGTGCATGCACCCCCGTACCACCTGGTTCTGCTTGAGGCAAGCAAAGGCATCTTGTCGTATTTCAAAAAGACCAAACGGAAACTTCCGGACTTACCTGTGGGTCCACAAAACGATAACATCGAACATGTTAAAAATTGAGGAGTTTTCCCAAAACGTCGAAACATGGTATTAATGTGCACGGACTATTAATAGTGTTGGTAATCAAATAAGTAAAGGGGTTGTTGCTTTGATTTTTGCTATTAAAATGCCACGGTATTGGGTATTCAGTTGCTCGGCCAAGCGTGTTTATCTGCTTGTCATAAGCAAGTTTCGTGCTTAGTCACATTTCTCCTATGTTGCGTAGTTAGACCTATGCCAATGGAAACGCAATATTTACATAAAAAGTTGGAATTCGAAAGATACCTGCCTGAAGTTTTCAGGTACAGCTTGCTATGAGCACGATGTTTCAAACCGGAAGTTCCAAACTGTTGGAAAACCCCGAAAAAAACAATTATGGGCCCGATGATGGGCCAAGATCGGCTTCAGAAGAACTCAGGCGCATGTTTAAATCGAAGCGGCCAGGTTCTGTGTCCTCGAGCGACATCGATCGACAAAATCGACGACTGCGTAATGAACTCTGAACGGAGTGCACTCGTTAGGGGCTCCGATCCCCACCCTAGGGTCACCGTGGTCACACACTGGCCGGTAGGTGACATGTGGCGGGCGCTCGCCAGGCGTACGTATGATTAAAAAAAAAAAAATCGCCGCTGGTGTGCACAAAGCAGATGACAAGAAAAATCTCGATATGCGTCGAATGAAACAAAAAAAGTTTTCTTCAGGTTTGGAAGAAGAGCGTAGGACGCCGCCGACAAGCTCTTGCCCCCTAGACCATGGATCGTCCTGATATCTTCGTTGCCGTCATCTACACTCGTTGGTCTTGCCCGACACCAAGCGAGTTGGCCGCGGGCTGAGTCTGTGTCGAGATCGAAGGTCTATGGTTGAACTTGGGCGCGTTGGGGCCCGCGCAGGCACCTCCCGCGGACGTGTTTTCCCTACTCCCCCCCTCCCCCGTTTGGCCATTTCCCATCTAGAAAACCGTACCAGTACGTAGTATTACTAGAAGCAGCAGCAATAAAGGGTGCCGAATCGCACCCCACGAGCGCTGCCTTGATGATGGCGATCTCTTTCACCTGTCACCCGTTCGAGACCTCCCGCTCTCTGCTCTCTGGTTCTCGATAACGCCCGTCGGTGTCAGTTTGGTAGGGTTGTCTGTTGGCTGACTATATGTCGTGGCCTATCAGTAGTTACTACTGTAACTGACTGGGTGTTAGGCTGTTTCCTATGAGGTTCGATTTCGAGCTTCAGATTTCTACTTTTCGGTCTCACAAATGAATGACCCTGCTTATGCAATCCACATATGCAAAATCCGACCGGTATTTTTTCGATTTGAGAATCCGATGACCCAAGTCGTCGGATTTTGGCGACTTGGGTCGTCAGATTTTCAAATCGAAAAATAGCATGCTCTCTAAATTCAAGATGTTATCCACGACAGCAAGCAGCAGCAGAACGATCGATGAGATCGATGGTGACAGCTGTATAGCGACGTTGCTTCGCGCCCGACGCGTGGTCGGCGCGTCTCTCCGTGGCTAGACTACAACCGGCTGGCGCGGGCTCGGGCCTAGAGACCAAGAGCAGCGCACTTGGCGCGCATCTCTCCGTGAATACGTACTCGTAGACTACACTGCTGTACAGCAGAAGCAGCGGCAGCAGTCAGCCACATTGTGAAACACAAAATACCAAGACAGCTTGACTCTAGCGCACTCGGCACGTCTCTTCGCCGCCAGACCAAAGGCCGTTAGCCTTGGGTCGGACGCTTGGGTCCTACGCCCAGTGCGGCGCACCCAGCGCGTCTCTTCGCGGCGCCAGACCACAACAACAGCCGTTGGTCTCGGCGTTTGCTCGAATCTCTGCACGCGCAATGAATCTGATGTTTCCGCATAGGAAGACTGTTTCGATTTGCCAAGTTCTCGGCGTTTGCTCGAATCTCTGCACGCGCAATGAATCTGATGTTTCCGCATAGGAAGACTGTTTCGATTTGCCAAGTTCACATCTGAAAGAGCGATCGGGTCAAAATCTGAAGCTCAAAAATCGAACCGCATAGGAAACGGCCTTATTACAAGTATTCTCGAGCGGCAATTTTGCGGAATCGTACTTATTTTGTGTTTGTATCTTACTGGCGCGTTTTGTGGCTCGACATGTGTTTTTTGTTGATGCATAATATTACCAAGTCAGTTGAATGGCTTACATTCGCCACCTGAGTATAAATTAGCCGTCAAGTAATTATTAAGCCAACTCACAGCCCTGTTATTTGGAGACCACTCACGATTCCCGGTCCCCCCTCCCTCCCTCCTCCCCCACCCCCCCCTCCTCCACCCCCCTCCCTCCTTCCTCTCGCGCCCACCTCCCTCTCTCCCTCCCTGCCTTCCCCCCTCCCTTCCTTCCTCCTTCCCCCCCTTCCTCCCTCCCCCCCCTCTCATACCTCCCCCTCTCTCCCTCCTCCCGATCCCGCCCCCCCTCCTCCCCTCCTCGCGCTCCCGCCTTCCCACCCCCCTCCCTCCCTCCCTCCTTCCATGCCTCTCTTCATCCCCTCCCCCCTCTCCGTGTCTTTCTCCTTTCTCTGTTCGCTTTACGCTGGCTTTCATTAGCTGGCTGATTGCCAGACACGTGCCGCTTCCCTACGGGCAGCCCTGAGCATGGACCGATTGGATAAGCTCCCTCACTGGTGTTGATATTAATACTTACCGTTGAAATTAATACTGTCTATTAATTGTTACCGTTGTATTTGACGCTGGTACAGTAGTTTTGGTTCATGCAGCTATTGTAGTGCATACCTCGGTCTTCTTCATATCGACCGATTGTTTGCACAGGGAGGGCCTTGTGGTGGGGGTGGGGGTGGTGGTAGTAAAATAGTGGTGGTGGTAGTGGTGTTGGTGGTGGTGGAAGTCCTGCTCTTTGTACCAGTTTTTTTTCTGCTTTGGTGTAAACCTGTTGAAAAGTTGATTCGGCGCCGTTTTAAAGTTTAAAGCGCAACGCAGGCAGGACTTGAGGAAGAGCTCAGCTGGTGCTCAGGCACAACTTTCGCAGACCTTTCGCACTGCGGAACTAGGGCAGACCTGAGGCGAAGCTGAGGCAAAGCTGAGGCGGAGCTGAGCTAGACCTGAGCCTGAGCTGAGCCAGACCTAAGGCGGAGCACGTGTGAGACTGAACCAGAGCTGAGCCAGAGTTGGGGCAGGGCTGAGACAGGACTGGGGCGGAACTGGGGCGGGGCTGATTCAGGCTTGGGCCTAACCTGAGCCAGAGTTAAGGCTGGCTTGGGTGGAGCTGAGGCGAGGCTGAGGCGGAGCTGCGGCGAGGCTGAGGCGGAGCTGCGGCAGACCTGACGAGTGGAGACTCTGGAAGTCATTGCTGGTTCAGGTTCACGGAATTTTGCTCCTTGTGGAAGAAGAGGCGTGGCGCACGAGGTCGGAAAGGGACGCGGGGGAGCGAGCGGGCGATCATCGTGGTGTAGCCGCGGGGCGTGGTGTTGCCTGGATGAGGCTGCCGGTGCTGAAGTTCCTGCTTGCTGTCATCGATGTCGCAGTGCTCGGCTTGGTGAGACGTTGTCATTGCTTTGGGCAGTACCTGGTAGCATTTATCAAGTACCAGGTATATACCAGGTAGTGGCTAAATGGTAGGTCTCCTCCCGTACGCGGTTTCAGTTCTTGTAGATGTACACTTATAGTGTTTTACTCTGCAGATCTGTTTTTTGTGTAATGATGTACCAGGTATGTGTTTACCACGAACGTAGTGAAAGGTTCATTGCTAGCGGATGTACTGCGGGGTACCCGAGTATCCTATCCTACCCGGGTACGGCCTAACAAGGGGTATATTTTCCAAGATGACCGCCGCTCCATACCATATCCGTCGCAATATTACATAATGTTATACCTGGTACTTGGGTAGGCGGGTAGCTTTCGGGTAACGCCAATAGCTACCATACCCATGTGTGCCCGGGTGTCGGCCGGGATTTACTCGGGTTTACATTATACCCGTGTAAACCCGAATCTGCTCCGCTGTATACCCGCGTAGATCCGAGCAGAACCTACCAACGGCTATATGCTACCCATGTTACCGCCAGTACAATGCCCGTCGTAGTATCACAGAATCTTGGATCGAGACGCTTTACCCGGGTATGTTATTGCAGCTTTAGTATGTGACCCCACTACCGTACTGTCATCATAAATATACCCCGGTATCTTGGAGTAGCTTTGGTATCTGACCAAGTAACATGCTATAAAACTACCTACCATACCCACTATCCACCCTTGTATTTCCTGTTTTTCGGGGTTTCTGTTTTTTTTTCCGTGTTTTGCTGCGTTGCTCCTACTTTTCTTTGCGCAACAGCCGAACACGAATGGCCTACGTACTGGTACGACCCTTTTGTCATGCCATTCGCTTAGTTGCTCAGTACAATGAATACACACCTCGGACAGATCATGATATATCTGATCTGTCTACTGTAGATGATCTAGATGATCTAGTTCCCCACCTGCCGTGGCGAGAGGTTATGAAGGATCTGCCTTATAGGGCAGGCGGCATGTGCTGTTAATAGGTCGTGCAGATTGTACCAGTATGGCCGGGACCACAGGCCGGCGCAGAAGGCCTCATCCAATCCAATACTTACATTATATGAACCACGGTAGAGAGACAGCACACAGCAGTGAAATGGCGACCCAACCGATGGGCTCAAACAGTGGCACACATAAGGGAACCGTCGACGATTTGAAAAAGTCTCGGAATCTGTATCGTAACGAGGTCGCTTGTTCTTTCAACAGGAGCTAGATCATGAATTGGGAAATGATTAGCTGTCCAGTGTGTGATTGAGTATCACCCGCGACACACACCGGGACCTCCGTTGTGCGTAAAATCTGTCATTATGTACCAGTACTCTGTTTCGAAGTGCTCTGATTTGGCAAACGAAAATCGGCAGACCGACGTGGATGCAGGTTTTTTCGTTGCGCACCAACAATTTAAAGGCACAGACTGGTACGAAGTATTTACGTAGGTGCTGACTTGAGGTCATAATTCCTCTCCATAGAATTTGGTGTCTGCCCTGTGACCGTGGACTGGACTTTGACGGTGGGCCCATGTGAGAACAACAGCGGCAACAACAACGATTTCTTACATTGACAGATCATGATCTGTTTATAGATCGTCTTGGTCATGTAGATAATAACCTGCCGTTCTGGGGTCCTGTGCAAGATCTGTGCAGTACAGGTCCAAGCTCAGCGGTAATGATCCAACTACAGCAGTACAGATTCAACCCAGGAAAACGGTCTTGTTAGTGGATTATGTTTTTTAGAGAGCTCCCACCCGGCAACGTGAGCTAGATCCTATAGATCATACAGATCATCTGCCCTGAAATATATATATATACAAGGCGCTTCGCTCCGCGGGCGGCCTACGCCGCCCGCTACGCTCGCTCTGGAAGAAAAAGTACGTCGAATTACGCGAAGCGGACAGAAGGTCGATGATTAAACATATTCTTTATGATTGTTGTAGTTGCAAACTGGTGACTTGAAAATGCCAAGAGTCACATGCCGTACGTACGTACATACCCCAGGTAGGGTACTGATTTTCTTCTTTCGATATGTTGTATTATATGTACCTGGTATGTGCGCACGTGCGAGAAAGGACAGCATGGCACAGCAGCAACACCGCAAAAACAATGAAAACGAAACCGAAAAATTCGGAAAGAGAAAAAATCCCCGTCCCCTCTCATGTAATAATTGTCTGCTCCTGGAACACCTTGCACCAGTCAGAGAAGAAAACAAAAAAAAATGAACAGCAGAGCTTCTCTCTCAGCCTCGTACGCCGCCCGCCCCTCTTTCGACCACCTCGCCACCGATTCGGTCCGGGTAAAGCTTTCCTCCCTCTTTGTCACAGTGATCCCCGTTGCCCGCCCCGCGTGAAGCCCGGTGCTCACCGTGACCCTCGTTCGCCAGCTCGACGATGTCGATGGTCAGACGGGCGTTCGTCTCTGTCTATGGTTCAGTATGGTCGCAAAAATAAGCACCGCTTCAATGTTATCTTGCAATCCCGAACGACCCTTATGGACTCGTACATAATCAGTCTAATATTTCAGATGGAGGCAAAAGAAAGCCCATTCATGCTTCCCTTGTGTCTAGAGGCACACACGGCGCCTAGCCACGAAAACCGCGACTGCACTCCTTGCAACCCCCCCTCTACCCGCCAGCATCTGCCGACACCCGCGACGGCGCCGGGCTCGCCCGCGTCGCAGTGCTCCGACTACACACGCGCACACGAAGCGGAAGAATAAAAAAGGAAAAAATAACTGAAAGTGCAAAAGAAATTTCAACCAGCCGGTGAAAAAAAGCGAAAGAGAGCCTCCCAAACCGCTGAAAAAACAAAATCGACTTTTTCTTTTTCCGAGATTTTTTTTCTATTGTTCCGGGAAAAAAAGTGTGGCACGAGAAGCAAGCACACAAAGAAAGCAAAGAACGCGAAGAAAGCAAAGATCGTAGAAGCGACAAAAAATCGTGGGAGACTCGCTGAGCGTGAGGCAGGTGCTTATGATCAAGTGATTTTAGGAAGAAGGGTAACTTTAAGTATGTGTATATATATCCTGCTGTGGGAATGATCTGTAGATAATATATCTGTAGACGATATATCTGTGGATGATATATCTGTAGATGATATACCAGTCCGAGTTGTGAGCACTGCGAATAATTGCTGCCGATGTGATGTGCGCAGGTGGTTTCTTTGTTGGCCTCGAACGTCCGATCGCGGCAGCACGGCACACGCTCTTGGGCGACGGCGTTCCACATTCTTGTCTTGTTGTGGCTGGTGAGTTGTACGGTTGATGGCGTTCTCGGTTGTTGTCTTCGTTTCCTCTCGGTTGTAGGCTGTTTTCGAGCTTGCTTTGCCCTCTTTGCTTGCTTTGCTTGCTCTGCTTGCTGTGCTTGTTTTGCCTGCTTTGCTTGCCTTTGCTTGCCGTGCCTGCTTTGCTTGCTTTGCTTGCTTTGCTTGCTTTGCTTGCTTTGCTTGCTTTGCGTGCTTTGCGTGCTTTGCCTGCTTTGCCTGCTTTGCGTGCTTTGCCTGCTTTGCTTGCTTTACCTGCTTTTCCTGCTTTGCTTGCTTTTCTTGCTTTGCTAGCTTTGCTTGTTTTGCTTGCTTTGCTTGTTTTGCCTGCTTTGCTTGCCTTTGCTTGCCGTGCCTGCTTTGCTTGCTTTGCTTGCTTTGCGTGCTTTGCCTGCTTTGCCTGCTTTGCTTGCTTTACCTGCTTTGCTTGATTTGCTTGTTTTGCCTGCTTTGCTTGCTTTGCTTGCTTTGCTTGCTTTACCTGCTTTACCTGCTTTGCTTGCTTGTATTCCATTGGATTGGATTGGATTGGATTGGGTTGTTGATCGTTTTCTGGAAATAACTTGCTTGCTTGTTGCTGACCTGTTCGCTCGTCTGCTCGTCTTTTTTCTTGCTTGTTTTCTTGTTTTCGTTTTTCTGCGTGCTGTTTGTAGTATGTTTGCTTGCTCCCGTTTTTTGTGTTACCATACCGCCCCACGGTATCATTGATTTGTTTTCCAACCGCGATGCATGCGCACAACCTCTCTGTATACAACCCAATTACACTCAAAATGTGTTGCTACAACGGCGATGCATGTACGCACACCACGCACCGCCGCTCGCCGCAGATTCTTCGCGGAATTTTCTGGATCATGACGATCATGACTGAGGAGCGTTGGCATGGGGACATGTTCTACCTCCTCTACTGGCTGCCCAATCCGCTCCAGTTCGGCAGTTTCTCCCTGTTACCCCTCTTCTATAGCCAGGTAGACGTTGTGGAAACCCGCTTTATACATACGGGTAGCGATTTTGCTTTTGGGGGTCCGCGCAATGGCGCAGATTGTCTAGAATTGCAGCTACTTACTGTATGGGCAGTTTTTTTTCCCCTGTTTTATTTCCCTTCTCGCGTCAGGATTTCGTCTTTCATTATTTACGTTCGTCTCTGTTCGTTTGTTCGCTACTGCGTTTGTCTCGTTGATGATTCATTATTGTTTCTGGCGGTGTTTGGTTCGCTACAGTACCTGGTAGATAGCGTTTTGCGTTTGTTGTGCTTTCATGACGACGACAGCAGCAGTAGTACCTCAAGAGAGGGGGCATCGCAGCCTTCGATTTTTCCAGACCGGGAAGGTTACCATTGCCGAATAACATTTTCGGAAAGATGTGGACGAGAGTCTTACAAAAATATAATGTTGGGCTTTATAGAGGATCCTTATCGTTGTTGGGGGGAAACTATCAATTGCGCTGAAAAACGATCGCACCCCTCTGCGAACTCAACGCTCTTTACTTTACGGTAGTTCCATCGGTAGTTTTCTGAGGTTCCTCGTTGAAGGAGATCTTCACCTCACCCAAAGCCTGACGTTTGAGGGAGTGTGCAAGCTTAACCCGACGAATATTGCCATAGCTGAGCAGTGCCTTGTAGGGGTGACGCGTTATTTTCTGAGCTACTCGCATCACTCGAAGAGCTCAATATTGCCTGGTAGAGGCGGCGCCTTATTTTCTGAGCTTACCACATCACATGAGGAGCTCAATATTGCCTGGCAGGGGTGGTGCCTTATTTTCTGACCTCCACCACATCACATGAAGAGCTCAATATTGCCTGGTAGGGATGACGCCTTTTTTTTTTTAGCTCATCACATCACATGAGGAGCTCAATATCTCACCCGAAACGCGACTTTGAAGAGGTTTTGTCCGCGACACCGGATCAACATCTATGGGCGCTATCACGGGGGCAGGTAGAAACAAGAAGCCATCATCCTCACAATAAACTACAAAATTCCAGTATTTTTACAAAGCAAATCTGGTTCTCAGTACTCTGCTCAGCGGTGAGAGTGCCAACCCGAGCATGCTACTGAGCGGCAGTCGCTGACTGGGAGGAGCATTTCAACCGGGCGGAAAAATTTGCCTCAGAAGGCTAAAAAAATTGCAACCCCTCACGCGGGATGAGTCAGCTCACTCTACGTATACAAGGAATCGTGGTGTGCACCAAGTATGGGTTTCCAAACGTACTATTAGTATCCCCTCTCGGTGTTGGAGCTATTAACAGCGACATACCCAATGACACATTTGGTAGTACCGACCAGTTACGAGCGAGCGCCCAGCATGGCGGGTGGCATCCTGTGGTGCCCGCGCTGTGCGAGTCCTTGCTCACAGCGTTGCAGCTCGTTGCAGATCAACTCGGGCACCGATTTTTCCATCATCCCGCTATATCACCAAACGCGCGATGGCCGTTGCTGTACGTAGCCGTCACTTTTCCGCTCGGAAGGCCCTTGGGCATTATGAGTTGCGCTCCTCACCTAGGTAGCCCCCGATATCGGGCAAAAAAAGCATATATCTGCCTTGATATATCTACATCCTGAAGCGCCAATCAATTATCTCTCTGATCTGACACGATCTGATCTGATACGATCTGATCTGATCTGATCTGATCTCTCCGAGGTGTAACTTGGGACCGCGCTCCCGTTTTCGGGGAGAAATTACTTGGACTTAGAGTGATGCATGTGTTGTAATTTAGGAAGGGATATCCCATCCGCTGGAGGATAGGAGGATGGGGAAACAAAAAAATAATGTACGCGATGGTCGTGCCCTCGCTTGTCTGCGTCTTGTGTCACCGCCTTTGACGCCGTGCTCTAAGCGTCAAGGGGGAGGGATTAGGGGCCAGGCTTGACTCAAGCTAAAATGTTGTACTAGGAGGCGTGAGCGCAACCTTACCGACTGTGCTGTAGCGCATCAACGCCTCGATTATACGTAGAACGCCATGAAAGTATGGAGCGTTAAGAGCTGTACCCTGTAGGCTGTAGAGTGTACCGCCGAAGAGCCTACCTAGAGCACTGCCGGACATACATGACCTTAGCGGCTATAGAGCGTTACCGGCTATAGAGCGTTTGCCGGCTATACTCGTAGAGCGGTACCGGCAACAGAGCCCATAAACTATTGCCGGTAATATGGCATTACCGACAAAAGGACATTATCGGTACTATTAATATAGTGTTTTCGGCTATAGAGCGTTACCGGCTGTAGGGGGTTACATACCCTAGAGCCGGTGTGATGCAACCCAATCCTCCAGTGCCCCCCCCCACCCCCACCCCCTCCGGTCGACTCGATTTTATATCGCAGGTACTGTCTTCGAAGCGTGAATGGAAGGCAAAGAGCCGGATAATCACCCCTGTCTACATAACGCTGGTGTCTGGCATGCTCCTGTACATGGTGGGGTGGACGATTCGGACGGCGATCCAAGAGCGGAAGGAGTTTGAGGTGATCAACGCTATTTCTACTATTATTACGGGGGACCATAGTTAATAGGACCTATGGTAGACATAAAAAACTATATATTTGACCATTTTTACCAAGAATATTTGGTCCTATTAACTATGGTCCCCCGTAATAGTACGCCACTCCTACCGCGTTTTTTTTCCCCCATCCCATTAATTATTGTCTTCGCTTTTGTTTGCTCTCTTCTTCCTACTTTACTTTTTAATAGTCATCACTCAGATCGGGGGTCGCTTATAAATAGTATAATAGGTTCTTCTCCTCCCAACTACAATACGTGCCCTGCATTTTTTTCGCTATAAAAGTCCAGCACGTTGTTCCCTCGTCGACTCGCCTCGAAAGGTACTGCAAATAGGCGGTACTACTACTGCTTCTACCACTACTACTGGTACCGTTTCTACTACTACTACGACTCCTACTGCTACTGCTACCACTACCATTAATACTACTACCGCTACTACCACTACGACTACTATTACTACTACCACTACTGCTACTACTACTACTACTATCACTACTACTACTACTACTACTACTATCACTACTACTACGATCACTACTACTACTATTAATACTACTGTCACTATCATTACCATTAAAATAGTACCACTGCAACTACCACCCTTCATGGAATCGCATACAACCCCGAGCACGCTTTGATCGAAGCATCACACGCAGCTTGCAAGTATTGATATCGAACGAAATCCTCGAATGGAACAACTGGGTAGCAAAATTTGGCTGCAATGGTTTCTGAAAATCGTCAGAACGCTTTCCTTTTTTTTTTTGCAATATTAGCATTCGCACACCTATATGAAGAGGCCATCAGATTGTTGGTCAGGCTTGCACTTTCAATTGTTTCAAAATCAGTTTCTGGGGTAGTGAGGTATGAATTCCTTACACCACTCTGTCCCTTGAGGCCGTTTTGATTGAATGTTAGTGTACGAACGGTCTTTGAATTTTTTTTATCGAACGCGAGTTTCTAATCTCGACGGTGCTTTTGTTGTTGTGGGGCCCCCTTTCTTGCTGGCTGCAGCCGAATTCCTGAAGCTTGCGTCGTCCACCAACAAAGGCATACCGTTGTTTTGGCTACTTCACAAACCCACATAACAAGAAGGCACCCCCTTTCCAGCTGGCTGAAGCCGATTTCTTGAAGCAGTTTTTACTATTTTCCTGAAGCCGGTTCCCTGAAGTGTACGATGCCCATCAAGCCGACACAGATCACAGACGAACGCATGCTACCAACAGCAGGACGCCATCATCCGCGCTGAATAACACCAAGGGCACCCAGCTGCGCGCCGTTGCAAACAGGCCAGGGATGGCCGCTGCTTCTGCTGCTGTCCTGCTGTTTTTGCTGCTGCTGCTGTGCTGCTGAGTGCCGCCGAACAAACAGCCGCACGGCACCAGAGCTGAACAGCACGAAGAGCATCCAGCTGTAGCCGTTGCGCAGCGTTGCATGGGAAGGCAAGGGGTGATCGCTACTGATGCTGCTCTGCTGCTTTGCCACCGCTGAAAACACAGGCCGAAGCTACGGGTGACCGCTGCTGCTGCTGTGCTGCTGCTTTTGCTGCTGCTTCTGAACAAACGGCAGCAGCAAAAAAAGCTGCACTGAACAACACCAAGAGCCCCAGCTGTAGACCGTTGAGCAAAAGGGTAGGGATGGTCGCTGCTCCTGCTGCGCTACTGCGGCTGCTGCTTCTTTTTGTACTGACTAGGTGGCTGCGGTTTTTCATCGAGCTGGCTGACGCCGATCCCCCGAATCATACGACGTTCATCAAGCCGTCACAGATTGCAGACAACGAACAGCAGCATAGCGTCAGCGCTGAGCAGCAAAACCCCAAGAGCACCCAGCTGTACGTCGTTGTACAGGAAAGCCAGGGGTGACCGCTGCTGCTGCTGCTGCTGCTGCTGCTCCTGCTGCTCCTGCTGCTTCTCCTGCTCCGCCCGCTGGTGCTGCTGTGCGTGCTGTGCTGCTGTACTGTGTTTCTCCTACTGGTGTTGCTGTGTTACTTTTGTTGTTTTTTTGTACCCCTTTCGAGCTTGCTGACTATCACAAACGGTTCCGGAGCCTGTCTTGTGACCACGGATATAAATTATGGCGACGAGACAACAACAAGTGCCATCCACCATCCACCAATGCTCAACTTGCCGACAGGTTCCCATCGATAGCGACAGCTATACTGCTGTGTCTTTCCTTGTACCTCGCCGATGCTGGTATTAATATATTAGTGTTTTCCAATGGAGTAAGCCTATACATACCAGGTACCTCGTATGTATGTTCTCAAAGTCAGCCCTGTTTGGTTTAGGCATGCAGCTAGTCAAAGACCTTCTCAAGTCAGGAGGCTCATAAAATGTTGCTTTATCACGTAACCGTGGCCCCTAATATCAATGACATGTAGGCCCAAAACGGGGGGGGGAAAGGCTCCCCAGTGTATTTATGAATAATCCAATTGTAGCATCGATGGAAAGCCTATCAGACCAACCCGCAAATTTTGCACAGACAGACGACATTGTTCGATCAAGGGTCAATCTTAACGAGGAGTGTTTTTCATTTTTTTTCAGTATTTTCCCGAAATTTCGGTATTTTCCTATAGGAAAAAACCGAGAAATACCGAAATTTCGTGAAAATACTGAAATAAACCTAAAAAACAGTCCTCGTTAAGATCGACCCTAACGCAGCAGCAGTTCTTGACATACATGCACCACGGCGGTGGGTGCCTTGCGCTCATTTTGGGCCTGGTTACTGTGTGCTCTTCACGTGAAACCGTTATTTCTAACCGTCGACATCCAGCACAACCAGTGTCCGTGCCGATTCTTCAAATCCTAGAGACAGGGCCTCCGTGATAGGTGCTATATAGGCGCTATGTACGGGCCCCTATTAACTAATAACCCCTTTTGGGACCCCTTTTAAGGGATAGTGACCAAAACAACAATGGCTGGTAACTCCGGTGCCATCAACCATTGAACCACCTACGCAAGAGCAGCGTGAGCGCCCAGCAGTGTTATAGGGGTAGGGATCATGCTGCGCCTGTGCTGTATACGCCTCCCTCCCTTGCCTTGTAACTCGGACACCATGTTGTAGAATATCATCTCCCAATCGCGTAGTGGCCGTCGCTGTAATCGTCAATTTTTTCAGAGTTTTTCAAGGGTCGTGACCGACCTGCGGGTCGGGCCAGGAACATTTTGAAATATCACGGCTCGGCTCGGCTCGGCTCGGCTCGGCTCGGCTCGGCTCGGCCCGGCTCAGGGTCGGGTAGGATCGGGTAGGGTCGGCTCGGCTCGGCTCAGGGTCGGGTAGGGCCCCGTGCTGCTGCTGCTGCCCTTACGGCCGCCCTGCCTTCCTCCTTCGTTTACCGTGTCCCGCAGGCTTCTCATCGCCAGTGCGCCACCGCAGAGCCCAATCGGAAGCCCACGCGCGACTGCTACGACATGGAGTTCGCCAGCGAGGCGTTTCGGATCCTGACGGCGACGTGCTTTTTCGCCTTGGCCGCCGTGGTCGCTGCGTACGGTGTCAAGGTGAGCGATGTCATTGGCTTGTCGAAAAACACCACGCCTTGAAAAAAACTGTGCACGCGTCAGACTGACCACGATCTGCAGTAAATCGTGTACAGTAGATACCAGATATTCTAGTTTGTAACCCCTTCAGGGCTTGCCCACGCGTTTTTTGCGGGAAATTACTTGGAGTTAGTGTGCGGAAAAAAATGAAGTTCTGAAAGCGCCGATATGATACATCGTGCAGAACCTGTATGGTTAAGACCCAACCCAGGACAACATTTTCCCAGATAGCGCAGAATTTGCAGGTTCCACTCGGCAACATGAGGTATAGATCATACAAATCACACAGATCTCACTGATCTTCTGCCATGACATATCTACTGTAGATGATTATGCAGATTTTGCAGCTCCTACCCGGGAACATGGGCTACATACAGTCCCTGACAGCGAGCGAACCTGGCATTTGGTTTTTGATTTGGAGAAATTGTAAATCACACCCGGTACCATGTACAGATGGGGAACCTATCTGCCTTGAACTACAGTATGTAGATTATGAAGCGAAAATTGTTGATTTGTCCAATGTATACGAGTAGTAGAAGCTAAGCGAGTTGCTACAGCAGTAAATTCATTTATACGGTCTCCTTAAAAATATCGGGTATGCCTTAATAAGGCATGCCATACTTTCTAGCTGTGTGGGTGAAGCCGGATATCTGCGCCGTCCGACCCATAATCTGAAAAAACAAGGGCTGTCCACGGGTCAGGTCAAACCTCGCGGGTCGGGTCGGGTCGGGTCGGGTCGGGTCGGGTTGGGTCGGGTCAGGGTAACCCGGCCCGCCTCAGGGTGACCTGACCCGCCCCGTGACATTTTGAGAACCTCCTGACCCGACCCGTGATATTTTGCAAAACCTCCTGACCCGACCCTTGATATTTTGAAAACCCTCCTGACCGACGGGTAATATTTGTGAAAAACGTCCTGACCCGACCGGACCCGATCCGATCCGATCCGATCCGATCCGATCCGACCCGACCCGACCCGTGAGATTTTTTCGAGACCTCCTAAACCCGACCGCCGGGAAGAGCCCAGAAAAAAAAACATATTGTTTTGTTCCGCACGCTACCATAAGATTGAGGAGCTATGTGCTATTACTAAGTTATTACGAAGTCACCCAAAAACTGGCTTTCAAATGCACACTTGACCGTTTTTAGACCGCAGTCCCGTTTTGGGAACAAACTACTTAGAATTAGACTGGTTTGTTCCCGAAACGGGACTGCAGTGTTAAAAAGGTTAAAACCCGATGGTCTTGACACGAAAACGATATAGAAGAAAGAAAAAGCAAGCGGTGTTGGTTAGTGTTGTCAGAATGATTCTGGTCAAAAAAGTGCTACCCGTATCGTAGGAGGCGTCTACTGCTGTCCCAGTTACAAATTATTCGTAGCAGGAGCTACCTACCCTGTCTCAACCGATTTTTTGTTCTCTGCGTCTAAAACGCTTGAGCTGTACGTAACGTCGCCCGTTTTTTCTTGCTTTGGTCAGTTTTGCAAGGTGCGTGGTGCATCTGCGATATTTCTCGTTTCCTACTGCTGTACCCCTCATGAAGGATGTGCTTCTACCCCGGTTGCTGTTGTCGGTTTTGTTGTTGTTTGCTGCTGCTGCTGATGTTGTCGTTGGTGTTTGTCGGCGAAGGTGTGTGTTGGTGTTAGTCTCGGCGATGTTGTTGCGGTTGGTGGTGATGGTGTTGCTGAGAGGCTTTTTGTTGTTGTGGTTCTCACGTTTCCTCATTGCCAGAATCTGGCCACAAGACGGGCTCCAATGACACCCTTCAATATGGTAAAATACCCCAAAAACAGTACCAGGTATATATGTATATTATGTGTGTAACACTTACCACGTATACACGTCGGACAGATCAGACGGATATTTCCCAGCTCATAGTCCAGATCTTTATGGGCAGATGTATTCCTGGTGTGTATGATCTGTATGCTCAATCTCATGTTGCTGGATGTGAGCCGTACACACTGCGTGACCTACAGCAGGACATGCCTCTTGGGCTGGATCTGTGACACACAGTTCCTGCACACCATTTCATAGCGGCAGAATCTTCATGATTCAGATGATCTAGATCGTGATCTGTCCCACTGTACGTGTGAAAACTTACGCAACGGGCGTGCCTGTGATCAGTCTATTCTAATGTTACCGTAATTAAGTTTTTTTTTGTTTTTTCCCGATTCTAACTGTTACCGTCTCTTAAGTTTTTTTTTGTGTTTTCGCCGCATAATAACGCCTGTTCGCTTATCCCCTCCACCTTTGATGCGAGCAGATGTCGAAGCTCACGCGGTCACAAAACCGGCTGTATCTCATCTACCAGCCACGGGCGCTGGCCGCTCTCAATTGTTTTCTCTTCACAGTCTTCCTTTCCAAGGTGCCTTGCCTTGCCTTGCCTTGCCTTGCCTTGCCTTGCCTTGCCTCGCCTCGCCTTGTCTTGCCTTGCCTTGCCTCGCCTCGCCTTTCCTCGCCTTGTCTTGTCCTGTCTTGCCTTGTCTGGCCTTGCCTGGCTTTGCCCTGCCTTGCCTGTGTCTTGACTTGGCGTAATGCCTTTCGAAGTGCACTTTAAGTTTAAGGGCAACGCGCTTGGGCTTCAAGCTGCTTTAGTTATATTTTTGCCGTGGTATACCTGGTATACAATAGAAGGGCTAACATATACTCGTAATAGAGTCTCTGTTATGACATGATCGGTTTCCTAGAGATGTAAGGACGTTATTTTTACTCGGCCCGCCCTCAGGCTCTCTCCTTTCGTGTCTTTTTCTGCCCACTGCGGGCATTGATCCGGTTGCGTGTCAGATAAGGCCACGATTTCATCCATGCAGCGTAGTTTTATAAGCACACCGAAGAAAATCATACCAGGTACCAGGTATGTTTTTACCACTATACACCTGGTACCAGGTATGCTCCTGTTGGCCCTAGATCAATGCATTCCCGACGACGTGCTTAAACTTTTCATCCATTCTGTTCTATGTTTCGTATTTCCATGCTTTGTGCTGGATATGGAGCATGACACAAGTATGCTAGATGTACGAGTACACGTACCATGTTTCTCCTCGCTCATGCTGCCTACGCCCGAAGATGAGCCCAATTTATATTGTATCAATCGGGTTGCTTTTTGTGGTCGCCTATACGCCTAATTTTGTCGAAAGAATCGCGAGCAAAAAAGGTCCCTGGTAGTTCGGATAGTAAGCCTAGGAGGGCCTTCTTTGTACTCGTTACGATCTGGTGGTGCATGTATAGTGGGCGAGCGGCAAGAAAACCTTCAGCTGCTGTACAAGTGATACTGTATTAATACTCCTACGTAACGAGTTTCACGTCGACGGCTGATGGTACGCTTCATACCGTATTTCGCAGCAACCCGTCTGCTGCTAAAACTTGACCTTGCATGCAAATGGTTTTCTAACAGAATCGCAATTGGCTCAAGGCATTAGTTGATTCATTTCGCCCACCCCTTTCCCTCATTGTTACATACCAGTATATAACAATTTTTGGTAGGGCTGTGATCGGATGTGTTTTCCTATGTGTAGAATATCGGTTTTCGGCGCAGACGATATCCGATATATCGGCGAATCCGGCGAGTGAGTGACTCCTTGTTTTGACTACTGCATTTTGCGATAAATATGAGTGGATCCTACCTTAGTCGTGCTCAATGATCGGGACGATGGTTTATCGACATTTTGCGGGTAAAAAGCATCCCCCTTTGCCGATTCCGATTTCGATTCCAGGTCTGATTTACATCATTCCGGTTAATTTGGTGAATCGGCTCCGATTCACAGCCCTAGTTTTCGGCCAAAACATTTCATGACTCTCCTTCTTGTCGCTACGCGGTGACATAAAGCAGTGACGCACAGGTATATGACACTTACCCGGACATTTCGCTTGTTATTCTTGTCTTCTTTTTTATTGCTCCTGCTGTTGTGAGCGCTTGAATCGTTGTTCGTTTTCCTCGCTAAAAACGCCGAGGCGCATGTATCGCCTATATACCAGTATCGTACCAGATACATTCCAACATTGTACGTGTTTACGCTTGTTGCTTCTCCTGTTGCTTTTGTTTGCAGGGTGCGTATCACATACCAGCATGTCGGACACCTGGTACATCCCAACGCTGTCCTTTCTACGCTTGTTGATTTCCTTTACGCTTTTTTTTTGCAGGGTGCACATCGCTTACCAGCATGACAATTACACCCTAACGCTGTCCTTGTTACGCCTGTTGCCTTTCTTGTCGCTGTTGCTTTCAGGGTGCGTACCAGATCTCCTCCGTGATGGGCCTGTGGTATCTCCCAGACATCCCGCTTCAGGTCAGAGTGCCCGAACGGTAAACTCAGCTTTAATCGCCGTACTGTCTACCTGATGTGCATAAGGCACCTACTGCTGTACACCTCGGTAGTCGCTCGCCATGGCTGGATGGTTGACAGGGGACAAGAAGCTCCATATTTTGGGATCTATACCTCAGTAGGCGCCGCCTTTTCGTCTGGATGTCTGCGTTTATACTTACCTACACGATAGTAGGCATCTGCTGTATACCTCAGTAGGCACCTACTGTATACGCCAGTAGGAACTTACTGTGTACCTCAGTACGAACCTTCTGTGTACCTCAGTAGGCACCTACTGTATACGCCAGTAGGCACTCACCGTGTACCTGGTACCTCAGTAGGTACCTACTGTATACCTGGTACGCCAGTAGGCACTTACTGTGTACCTCAGTAGGTACCTACTGTATACGCCAGTAGTCCCCGTCAATATCTGGAATGCTAATAGGGAACAAGAAGCTCCATGTTTTGAGACATATACCTCAGTAGGCGCCGCCTTTTTGTCTGGATGGCTGCGTGTATACGCCCCTATACGATAGTAGGCACCTGCTGTTTCCCTCAGTAGGCACCCACCTACTGTATACACCAGTAGACACTTACTGTGTACCTCAGTAGGCACCTACTCTTACACCAGTGGGTACTTACTGTGTACCTCAGTAGGCACCTGCTGTATACGCCAGTAGGTACGTACTGTGTACGTTAGTAGGCACCTATTGTATATGTCAGTAGGCCCCGTCTATGTCTGGATGGTCGACAGGGAACAAGAAGCTGCATATTTGAGACATTTTATTCAGTAGGCGCCATCTTTGTCTGGACGGCTGCATGCCTTCCATCCTATTCGTTAGTAGGCACCTTCTATATGCTCCAGTAGATACCTACTGTATACATCAGTAGGCACCTCCTGTATACCTATATAGACACCTACTGTATACCTCACTTGGCGCCGTCTTTGTCTGGACGGTTGACAGGGAAAACCCAACGCAGCCTTTTTTTTCTTCAACTCAGTAGTCTCTGTTTAGATTGCCTGACCAGGAACTTGCCGAAGCACAGCAGCCCCCGCCCGCTGCCACATGCGGCCGATCCAGCAGTCTGCATTTTTTTCATGTTTTTCCTCTAAAGCCGTAAGGTTATCCTTTTGTTACGGGGGACCATAGTAAATAGGACCAAATATCGTCAGTAAAAATAGTTAAATATAAACCTGGTAGGTTTTAGTGTTTACCGTAGGTCCTATCAACTATGGTCCCCCGTAATAGCACCGTATAAAGCACTGATGCTATCGACAAAGGAGGGGGGTGCAAATGCCGAGCCTATTTCTCTATGGAAAGGCCTCGACGTCATATTCCCAGCGCCGCCATTTTGTTGTTGTTTGTGTACCTCCCTTCTTTCCTTTGGGAAATTCGTCTCCGGGTTTGTGCTATCTTGATTATAGTATACTTCTTTTTTTTATCCCTCTGGCGGAATGGTAAAAATGAAGCATAAGACCTATGCCAATGGAAACGCGAAGTTCATAAGTTTTTTTTTCAAATATATCGCTTTAAAAAAACAGCCGAAAAAATTCTCGTACCGCCGCTGTGGGGAAAAAAAGAGAAAAATGTTTGATTTTTTTTTTTTTGTCCCCAACGGCTGCAGGCGGCGCAATTTGTGTTTTTCTGGTCGCAAATTGTCAACACGGTGATCGAAACCAGCTCGTGCGACGATCGACGCTCGATCTCGACATAGACTTAGCCCACGGCCAACCCACTCGGTATCTGGCAAGCCCAACGAATATAGATGACAGCCTCGAAGATATCAGGTGGATCCTTGGTCTAGGGAGCGAGAGCTTGCCGGCGCCGTCCTACGGTATCCTCCCAAACCTGAAAAAAAGTCTATTTTTTGCCATTCGAAATGGATGAAGAAGTTTTGTCTTCTGTTTTGTGCAAACCAGCGGCCAAATGTTTTTGTGTCATTCGCCTGGTCAGCTCCCGCCACATGACACCGGTCATGGTGTGAAGACGGTGACCCTAGGGTGGGTCGGAGCCCCTAACGAGCGCACTCCGTTCAGAATTCATGACGCATTCGTTGGTTTTGTTGATCGATGTCTGTCGAGGACTCGGAATCTCGCCGCTTCGAACCAAAGATCGGCCTGAGTTTTTCTCAAGCCGATGTTGGCGCAACATCGGCCGCAGATTTGCTTTTTGCGGGCTTTTCCAAAAGTTAGGAACTTTCTTTTTTTTTTACGTGGCCCATAGGAAGGGTGTTCTGATTTTTTTTGGCGGGTATCTTTGAAATTCAAACTTTTTATTGCAACTTCGCTGTACCATTGGCATAGGTCTATGCCAATGGGAAAGCGAAGTATCAATAAAAAGTTCGAATTTCAAAGATACCCTCCAAACTAAATAGAACACGCTTCCTATGGGCACGTTTAGCAAAAAAAAAAAAAGTTCCTAACTTTTGGAAAAACCCGAAAAAAACAAATCTGGGGCCGATGTTGGGCCAACATCGGCTTGAGAAAAACTCAGGGCGATCTTTGGTTCGAAGCGGCGAGATTCCGAGCCCTTGACAGACACGATCGACAAAATCAACGACTGCGTCATGAATTCTGAACGGAGTGCGCTCGTTAGGGGCTCCGACCCACCCTAGGGTCACCGTCTTCACACAGTGACCGGTGTCATGTGGCGGGAGCTGACGAGGCGTATGATAAATATACAATTGGCCACTGGTGTGCACGAAACAGAAGACAAAAGTTTTCCATCCGTCTCGAAAGGCGAAAAGTAGGGGTTTTTTCAGGTTTGGGAGGATACCGTAGGACGCCGCTGGCAAGCTCTCGCCCCCTAGACCATGGACCCACCCGATATGTTTGAGGCTGTCATCTATATTCGTTGGCCTTGCCGGACACCGAGCGGGTTGGCCGTGGGCTGCGTCTATGTTGAGATCGAGCGTCGATCTTCGCACGAGTTGGTTCCTATCAGCGTGTTGATAATTTGCAAGCAGAAAAACAAATTGCGTCTCCTGCAGCCGTTGGGGCGGAAAAAAAGGAAAAATCAAAGCTTTTTTTTTCTCTTTTTTCCCACAGCGGCGGTACGAGGAAATTTTTCGGCTGTTTTTTTAAAGCACTATGTTAGGAAAAAATATTTTGAACTTGGCGTTTCCATTGGCATAGGTCTATGCTCACCACACTTCGATGTTGAAATTTCGTGTCGTGTGTCAATCTAACCCATAACTCCCGTTGCGACAGCAGAGCAGGCTGCTGTTTGTTACCGCTGGCGCTTGGGCATGTTGACCCCACATGACTGACTGACCCCCGAGAGGGGCAGGTGCGCCTGGAGATAGCCAATAATACGGTACCTTCACCCGTTTGGAGCAACCTATATATAGTCCCCTTTCGGAAGCAAACCGCTCAAATTCCAAGTAATTTGTTCCCAAAACGGGAGGGAAAAAACTGCAATTTGGTCTAAAAGGGTTCGTATGAGCGTTGAGTTTGGACAGAGGGGTGCGCTCGTTTTTCGGCGCTCAATTTTCCGGAAAGGGAAGGGAGCTTAAGCTTGCCAATAAATACCGAAGCAAACAAGGTGCTTTCCGAAAAAGACCTAGTAAGAGAGCCTTCCGGAAAATACGTGCAATGTTCGGTTTTTGCGCCCTTCAGCGTTGTCGAGAGAGAAGCATCAATAGTAGCGCGGAAACACGATCGCATGCTACCCCTCTGTGCGAGCGAGCTCAATGCCCTCTTTTGCGGGTATTCAGAACCAAGTATATAGTTTTTTGGGTCCGTCGTGAGTTCTGACATGCTAATCGCCCTCGTAAAATAGCACTTGCCCATCCTCGTCTCGCGTATTTCTACCTTCCAGCCCTGCCCGCTCCTTACACCCTGCACCAGCACCACATCCGACCCTCCCCCCCTCTCTCTCTCCCTTCCTCCCTCCCTCCCTCCGCATGCCCTCGGTTTGTTTTCTTGTTTGTGGTTCTTCGGTGTGCAATTTACATGTGTGGAACGCGACCCCCAGGGCTCGAAGGACCTGTGCCTGCTCAATTTCGGAGTGTTTTTTTACTGGGACTACATTCCTACGGTGTGGCTGCTGCTCATCATGACGGCCACAAACGGAGCCAATGTCGGCAACAACGTCGTCAAGGTGGGAGTACTGGCGCATGCACCGTGCAAGCAGTGATCGCTTTCATGGCACGTTGGGCGGATATATATGAGGGGACCGCTTCGTCTTCAGATTAACCCTGAAAATGCTCCTTTTATTTAAGCTCAGAGTGTTATACCGCAGCTCGGACAGATAGATCAACTACAGATAGATCATCTACAGATAGATACGAAGTAGACCATCTACAGATAGATAATCTACATATAGATCAGCTACAGGTAGATAATCTACAGATATATCATCTGCAGATAGATCATCTACAGATAGGCCATCTACAGATAGATCACCCACAGATAAATCATGCACAGATAGATCGTCTACAGATAGGTAATCCACAGGTAGGTAATCTACAGGTAGATCAGCTACAGATAGATCATCTACAGATCATCTATTCCTCGCCTGCCGTTGTGAGGGGTTGTGCAGGATGTATCTGCGTACATAGTACAGACCCCAACCCAGGAAACATGCCCTATAGAGCATGCAGATTTTACATGATCCACCCGGTAACTAGAGCCATAATCACACAATATCGGGAAGATAGATGTTTCTGCCTTGAAAGACCTGGAAAAATATCGCACCCCACACACCTATATAATATGATCTTGGGATTAATTTATTTCCGAGCCGAGTTTCTCCACATCAAGAGGGATGCACACAACGCTGACGCTTGCTACATTTTACATCTGTAGAGGTGTACCATTTTTTTCTGGGGCTTCCCCGCTTGGGGAGCTCTTATGCTATTGGTAAGTCATTTAGTAAGTCGCCCAAACCTGACTGCAAGAAAAGTCAAAGGGCAGTATTGTTAGTTGATGAATACTTCCATGGGCTACGTAGGCATCCACAATGTGCAATTTTGCAACTGGCATTATTCCGACGATTTTGGGCCAAGGAGCCCTGTCATTCAGAAAATATTTTGGCCGAGATTTGCTAGTATACCCGTACCGTGGCACGCGTTTATGCGAAACATATCGTCAAGATCTTTCGATAGACGGATCTCTGGATTTTCCCGAGAATTTACCGAGGCGGTCGGGGTAGTAATAGAGTAATAAGGGTTATATAGGGTTACGGTTAATTTATTTTAATTTTATATTTACATCACTTATACTTTCCAGCCTAGCTCGTAGGAGGTTTTACCCCCGGCGATCTTCTGGACAAGCCGTGGTCACAGGTGTCGTCCCTTCTCCCCCCCCGGTACGTGCCTTTTATTTTTATCACGCATAGGGTTCAGCATTCCCACTGCTCGTCGATTTCCATCGAATGTAGCTAACTCAAGCTCTCGCGCTTTCCGCTAGTCAATTTCTTCGTGCAAGAAAAAGCCGCGAGCATGCACTCGGTGAGACTTGAACCCACGAAACTAATCTTCATAGGCACGCGGACCACCTACCAAGCCACCGGGGATGCCGGCTATGTAACCTTTAAATTCAAGGTGTATTTGTGAATTTCTACCATTTTGTTTGCGCTGGGCCAAGATCTATAGAGCGCTCGGCGAGGGTGCCTCACGATTAAAGGGTCTGCCCGGTCGCCGCGATATCCCACAGCTCGGACAGATATTCTGCAAATAGATCATCTACAGATCATCTGCAGGTCATTCCCACTTAATGATCTATTATGGGTATTTCAAGGCAGATAGATGGTCTGTATGATCTGTATGGTTTGTATGATCTGTATGATATGTATGACCTATATGATCTGTATGATCAGTATGATCGAGCTCGTCTTGCTGGGTGGGACCCGCACTTGGTCGCATGATCTATAGGGCATGTTTCCTGGGATGGATCTGTACTGTGGATGCAGATACAGCCTGCCTGCACAACCTCTCACACCGGCAGGTAAGGAACTAGATCATCTATCTGTAGATTGTATAGTCCGCCCGAATTCGGAAAATAGATAATAGTTACTTTTGTTTCGAACACATTTACTGAGTTTTTGGCGTAGAAAACACAGCTGCATCAAATCCCGAGGGGAGGGGAGGATATAGTCTAGAGTAGATCATGACCTATCCGCCAGTGGATGAGATCGAGAACATCTCTCCTATCGAGTACACCCCCCCGCCCCCCACCGCAATTCATGTCTGCCCGCCCGCCCGCCCGCCGGCCTGTCTGTCTGCCCGCCTGCCTGCCCGCCTGCCCGCCCGCCCGCCTGCCTGCCCGCCTGCCCGCCTGCCTGCCTGCCTGCCTGCCTGCCTGCCTGCCTGCCTGCCTGCCCGCCTGCCCGCCTGCCTGCCTGCCCGCCTGCCTGCCCGCCCGCCCGCCCGCCCGCCTGCCTGCCTGCCTGCCTGCCTGCCTGCCTGCCTGCCTGCCTGCCTGCCTGCCTGCCTGCCTACCTGCCTGCCTGCCTACCTGCCTGCCTGCCTGCCTGCCTGCCTGCCTGCCTGCCTGCCTGCCTGCCTGCCTGCCTGCCTGCCTGCCTGCCTGCCTGCCTGGCGTGGCACTGCCCGATGGGCTCGAACGTGTCGCAACCGCAGGCGGTGTTCCCCTCCCGAGCACTGAACGTTGGGGACACGCGCAACCTCCCCGACTACGGGCTGTTCCGCGAGATCAAGGTGGCCGCGGCGGCAGAGGAGGCTGCCCGAGCGGAAGCGCAAAACAGGTATCATACTACAATACTTCGAAGTACACTACTACTGCATTACCCCTTTTAGCACCGCAGTCCCGTTTTGTGGACAAACCAGTCAAAGCCCAAGTAGTTTGTCCCCACAACGGGACTGCAGTCCTAAAAGGGTTGATATCAGGGGGGGGGGGGGCATAGTAAATAGAACCAAATATTGTTAGTAAAAATAGGGAAATATCTTGGTTTTCGTGTGCACCATAGAACTACATACTTAGATCACAAGCCCTGAGCGTGCTCGGTTGGTGCATCCCTGGCCTCTCAGAGCTCCCACTTCCAAACCGCCTCCTTTCATTACTTGCCGGACCTTTCCAGCAATTCTTTGTTTTCTCGGTCATTTCTTCCTTTTTTCTTATTTCGTTTCGTGCGCGTGCGTGTTCTCCGCGCACGGCACGGCGGGAGGACCCGGCACCGTCGCGGGTGCCAGCGGGTGCTGGCGGGTAGAGGGGGGGTTGCCAGGAGCGCGGTCGCCGCTTTCGTGCCTAGGCGTCGCGTGTGCCTCGAGACACGAGGGATGCATGAACGGGCTTTGTCTGGCTTTGATTTATGATTGTTGATAGAGTATGTACGAGTTTATAAAGGTCGTTCGGGACGGCAAGATAATATTCAAGCGGTGCTTATTTTTGCGACCACGCTGAAGTTGAAAGAGGGAGGTGTGCAGTTTGAACACCAACGTTATCGAGCTGGCGAACGAAGGCCACGGTGAGCACCGGGCTTCCCGCGGGGCGGGCGACGGGGCTGATTGTGGCAGAGAGTGATAAAAGCTTTACCCGGACCGAATCGGTGGCGAGGTGGTCGCGAGAGGGGCGGGCGGCGTACGAGGCTGAGAGAGAAGCTCTTCTGTGCGTTTTTTTTTCTTTTCTTCTTTTCGACCGGGTGTAAGGTGTTCCAATCAGGCAGAAAATTATTACACGAGAGGGGACGGGGATTGTTTTTTCTTTCCGAGTTTTCGGTTTCATTTTCATTTTTTTTGCTGCTGTGCCGTGCTGTGCTTTCGCTTTCTTCGTACATACAGTACAGACATAGAGCATATCGAAAGAAGAAAATAAGTACAGACAGTAGTACCCTACCTGGGGTGTATGTACGTACGTACGACATCCGCGACGCGAAGCGTATATGTGGCATCCAAGCTGACGTCGGAGCTGTTTTCCCCTGAAGCATGGCGGCGGGACTCTTGGCATTATCAAGTCGCCGGTTTGCAATTACGATCCTTGAAAAAACTAAACTCAATCGTGGACCTCTGTTCGCTTCGCATGATTTATTTGATGTACTTTTTTCCTTCCTGAGCAAGCGTAGCGGGCGGCGTAGGCCGCCCGCGGAGCGAAGCGCCTTGTAGGTCTTATTTCCTATGGTCCCCCGTAACAGTGGTCTAGCCCTCTATTGTGCCGGTTCGGTAGTGCCGGCTGCTGCCCGCTTTAATTTGCCTGCGAAATCGCTTGGCACAGATTGGGATTAAGGATTGCCCAGTGTGGCAGTATGCTATTGATGGTGCCGGTTATTGCCGCTATAGTGCGGGTCGTGTATTCGTTTATTGGCAGGCGCATGCCGGTACTATAGAGACACCATTGCTGCGCTTCAGTAAGTCTGGGCGCTGGCACAGTATATACTGGCAGTTGTAATCTACTGCCAGTATTCTGATCGGATTGAGTCTTGAAGTAGCAGCAGCTGCCAGCGTGTTTTTGATGCTGCGTAGGTAAGTCCAAGAATGTATGCCATCGTTTGTTCCGGAAACCCATCAAAACGCGTTTTGGGAGGAGAGACGGAGAGAGACTGAGAGAGACTGGAGTCTTGTGCTTCCTCGTGTTTTTTTTTTGTTTCGCTGGCGAGGGTTTACTGCCCTGCGTTCCAATGGTAGCACGGACGGAGTAGCACGGAAGGGGTAAATCTTTCCACGAGGTTCCTGCGCGACGACCGGTATACCGATGTAATCTTGTAAACTGATTGCTGACGGAGTCAGTATTACATTTACTGATCGTTTGACGTTGCCAGTACCCCGCCCTATGTAGAACTAGTTACAGATATCTCACTCTCTGAACGTGCTCGGTTGGTACATCCCTGGCCTCTCAGAGCTTCCGCTTGAACAACGCCTCCTTCTACTACTTGCAGAACCTTTCGGCTTTTGTCTTGGCATTCTCCAGGCCCTTTTTTGTTTTCAACGCATTTTCGACATAAACACCTCCACACCGACATGAAGATTAAAAACGATTTCTATACTCCAGCCCCCCACCCTATATGTAGACTTGCTGATTTTCTCCGTTTCCTCAGCGGGCTCGGTCGGCACATCCTTGGCCTTTCAGAGGTCCCACTTGAACAACGCCTCCTTCTACTGCTTGTGCGGAACCTTTTGGCCTTTGTCTTTGCATTCTCCACGTTCCTTTTTATGGTTTTTTTTCAACGTGAAAAATCCTGCACCAACTTGAGAAGTAAAAACTGCCAGTATATCCCATACGGCTGCTAGTCCATATTCCATAGAGCTACAGACATTACTGCTGTAGAGAGCTGTGGCTGCGACAATTCAGAGGCATCTTACGGTGGGGGGCCGGGGGGGGGCGGGGTACATCCGGGCCCAAATTTTCCTGGCTGGCGGGGTTTCCTCTTTTGAGGAACTACTCAATACTGTGGGAATGTTCTGTGGGATTATTAACATTAACAGTGTTTTACTATGTACATCGTAGCATGTCATTACCTACCCGTATCCTACCCGTATAGCACTCTTATAGGCCTGCAGTCCCATGTTGGGGACAAACCTGCCAAGCTTTAAGTTGTTCATCCCGAAAGCGGGACTGCAGATTGCGTACCTCCTCGGATTAGTTTCAGAGCCGTTTTTTTTTCCGAACCATGGGGTTGTCTTATTCAGAGCTCTTGTCTTGCGTGTTATGTACCTGGTGCACGTTATGCGAGTCGAGCTGAACCGATAAAAAATAAAAGTTCAGAGCACAGAGCACAGAGCACAGCAGTAGTAGTAGTACCGTATGTAGAGTATCCCCTTCTCCTTCGTGGTCGATTGCCCGAATGGCATTCGGAGGTATGCGTGAAAAAAAACGAGTCAGCTGGAAAGTAAAACTGACGACTGGAAAAAAAAACTCACAAAAAAGTACAGAGTACAGCTCTAGCATATACAGTGTGCACAGTATTCCTTTTTCCTGAGTGGTATGTACAGGCAGTGTCCCTTTTCCTGATTGGTATGAACGGGCTGAGGTATGCGTGAAAAATTAAATCGAGTTCGTAGAGGGAAAGTAAACCTGGCGATCGAAAAAAAAACTCCGAAAAGTACAGGGGACAGGAGTACATACAGTAATACGGTTTGCACGGATCGCGCCGAGACCTGGACCAATGTGTCCGGCCGGGATTCATGCGTCCGACCATTCGGTGTTTCGCCGAAAAGTGCTTTGTACGAAGAGAAAAGTTGGCAAAAGTACGAAAATTTGATAAATATACGTATACATATGATATGCTACTGTGTACAGTATTCCTTTTTCCTGAGTGACCCATCGACGGAATGGCCAGGGAAAAGCAGGCAAACAATATTCCGCAACTCTGACAGATGAGATAGATCTTCAATTCCCACAGCTCATGATCTAAATATTTCATGGCAGATAGATAATATGTCTGATCTGTATGGTGTAGCTCATATCGCCGGGTGAGAGCAGTGTAGTCTGCATGATCCACTGTAGCACAACATGTTTCCTGGGTTGGATCTGCCCTACAAGGCAGATCCTGCATACCAGGTAACCTCTAGCAACGGCAGGTGGGGAACTAGATCCTCTAGATCATCTACTGTAGACAGATCATATAGATCATGATCTGTCTGTGCGAGGTGTGAAATATTCCTGCTCTGACGCTGCCCCGCCTCTGCCCCCTCACCTTGTGCGTTCAATCGCTATGCTGTTAATAGTATGGCGTACCGGTCGTTCCAGAGCGGAGTGCAGTACTCCCCGGGACAGGGGGCTGAACCTTCCCCTGTGGCAAATAGCTGGTTCAGAGACGGCAGCCAGACAAACAATCCATACGGTAAGCCGACGGTCTGCTGATGTTGTTGTTGTTGGCCGATGGGGTGGCGATTTTGGTGCGGTGGTTGTGGGGTGGTGGTGGTGGTGTTGCCTTTGGTGTTGTTGCTGTTGCTGTTTGGAAATCAAGCGCTTGGTGGTTGTAGCAGTTGTAGCTGTTGTCTGACGGGGGTTGTGATAGTGGAAAGAGTTGCAGTGTTTTGTGTTGTTTATGTTGTTGGTGTTGTTGTCTTTTGTTAGTTTTGTTGCTCCCCTCGCTTGTGGGGGTGGTGATTGTGTACAGTGGCTTGCGTGGTGGGGGTGTTGGTATCTTCCGTGATGTGGCTGTTAGGAGACCAAGCGCTTGGTGCGCTTGGCGGCTGTAGCAGTTGAAATCATTATCGCTGTAGCAGTGTGATGGCGGTTGATGCTGTTGGCGTAAAAAGTGTAGCTATATTTCGGGACAGGGTGGTATAAGATAACACGTCGCCTGGGACGAATGTCACCGAGACTATAGACTAGTTTTTCCTGAGCGTGCATGCCATAAGGCCGTACAAGGGGGACACACACGACGAAAATGGAGGCGTTATGACGATCTCGTCGAGGTACTTCCATGGGGTACACACCCAACGAAAATGGCGGCGTTGGGACGATCTCGTCGAGATGTTTCCACAATAGACGCATCGCTCGTCGTACTCAGTACGCCCACGCCGTTGTCGAGAAAATCCGATTTGGAACTTTTCCGGGGGGGGTGTGCTGTCTTATCACCCTATTACGGGGGACCATATTAAATCGGACCTACGGTGAATACAAAAACCTGTATATTTCCCTATTTTTACTGATAATATTTGATCCTATTTATTATTGTCCCCCGTAATAGTGTGGTAGTGTATTTCGACCTCCTCTTCGATATCACAGCTGTTTTTTTTTATATAGATTTGGACGAACGTGTGCTCCCCCCACCCACCCTTCCGGCTAGGCACGTCGCGCGATAGTTTCGGGCGGTGTCGCGATGCTCCGCCGGTAACTCCTTTGGGTGCAACGCACAGAACGCCTCGCCAGGACCAGAAACCTTACGGATAAATATCTACCAGGTGTATTGTTTTCCATCGAAGTTCTTTTTTATGTGCTTGAAGCGTAGTCCTGGGGGGTTTGCTAGTTAGGACGCGATTCCTGTGTACAACCAACGCCTTCACCCCCCCGCCCTCCCTCCCTCCCTCCCTCCCTCCCCCACACGATGAATTCATAATTTTCACCGCCATCCAACGCCCACCTACGAACGCAGATATGTCAAAGGGAAAAGTACGTAGGACTAATACATACCAGGTGCCTAGTACCCCATAAGCACGCTTTGATGGAAGTATCGCACGCAGCTTGCAGATACCAGGTATTGAGTTTTGGCGAAATCTTCGATCTCACTCACAGTTGAGCTGTCTTGTTGCTTTTTTGGAGCGCATCAGCCGCCGCCGACATAAGAGTAGGCACCGACCCCTTTCAAGGGGCCGTACGTACTGTAGCGCATTGGTACAGGTCCCTTGCAGTCAATAGTGTGAAAAAAAAACGGTGCTCAGGAGTTTGAGAAACCTTATACCTGGTACCTGGTATGACGCTTTCCCTTTTCGCGGGGTCTCTTGAGAAGGATTACCTGATGTGTAGTCAACCCCGTCCACAGAGGGGCTCTGTTTCCCTGCCCACTGACGTGGCTCTGTCCTGGCATGACACGGGCAACGTACGTGCATACCTGGTACCTGGTGATGTTTACGGCTAGGCTCAGCTCAGCTTGATAAAAACATCATGGTTGATCGTCCGCCCTATTTCTTCCCTTTTGAGCTTATCGTGAAGGTGCGCACCTTAGTGCTGGGGGGGGGGAGGGGGCGGGGGTTACTCAATTGTTGCTTGCCTTAGTTATTTGACCGGTGACCACGCAACCTTTTCGAGAGGGGCGGCTTATACATGTGGCGCCGGGTCTGAGTTATGAAACGGTGGTACCTGGGAAAGTTGGACGAAAATATAGAGAAAATGGAAAAGAAAAAATACATAGAACTACATACTTAGATCACAACCCCTGAGCGTGCTCCGTTGGTGCATCCCTGGCCTCTCAGAGCTCCCACTTCCAAACCGCCTCCTTTCATTACTTGCCTGACCTTTCCAGCAGTTCTTTGTTTCGTCGGCCATTTCTTCCTTTTTTCTTATTTCGTTTCGTGTGCGTGCGTGTTCTCCGAGCACGGCATCGCGGGAGGACCCGGCACCGTCGCGGGTGTCAGCGGGTGCTGGCGGGTAGAGGGGGGGTTGCAACGAGCGCGGTCGCCGCTTTCGTGCCTAGGCGTCGCGTGTGCCTCGAGACACGAGGGATGCATGAACGGGCTTTCTCCGGCTTCGATTTATGATTGTTGATAGAGTATGTACGATTTTATAAAGGTCGTTCGGGAGGGCAAGATACTATTCAAGCGGTGCTTATTTTTGCGACCACGCTGAAGTTGAAAGACGTAGCTGTGCAGTTTGAACACCAACGTTATCGAGCTGGCGAACGACGGCCACGGTGAGCACCGGGCTTCACGCGGGGCGGGCGACGGGGCTGATTGTGGCAGAGAGTGATATAAGCTTTACCCGGACCGAATCGGTGGCGAGGTGGTCGCGAGAGGGGCAGACGGCGTACGAGGCTGAGAGAGAAGCTCTTCTGTGCGATGTTTTTCTTTTCTTCTTTTCGACCGGGTGCAAGGTGCTCCAATCAGGCAGCTTTTCATTACTACTTGCCGGACCTTTCCAGCAGTTCTTGGTTTTCTCCATTTCTCTTGGCACGTCCTTTCTTCCTTTTTTCGTCTTTCGTTTCGTGTGCGTGCGTGTACTCCGAGTACGGCACGGCGGGAGAGCCCGGCGCCGTCGCGGGTGTCAGCGGGTGCTGGCGGGTAGAGGGGAGGTTGCAAGGAGCGCGGTCGCCGCTTTCGTGCCTAGGCGTCGCGTGTGCCTCGAGACACGAGGGATGCATGAACGGACTCTGTCTGGCTTCGATTTATGATTGTTGATAGAGTATGTACGAGTTTATAAAGGTCGTTCGGGACGGCAAGATAATATTCAAGCGGTGCTTATTTTTGCGACCACGCTGAAGTTGGAAGAGGGAGGTGTGCAGTTTGAACACCAACGTTATCGAGCTGGCGAACGACGGCCACGGTGAGCACCGGGCTTCACGCGAGGCGGGCGACGGGGCTGATTGTGGCAGAGAGTGATATGAGCTTTACCCGGACCGAATCGGTAGCGAGGTGGTCGCGAGAGGGGCAGACGGCGTACGAGGCTGAGAGAGAAGCTCTTCTGTGCGATTTTTTTTTTTTCTTCTTTATGACCGGGTGCAAGGTGTTCCAATCAGGCAGAAAATTATTACACGAGAGGGGACGGGGATTTTTTTTCCTTTCCGAGTTTTCGGTTTCATTTGTCATTGTTTTTGCTGCTGTGCCGTGCTGTGCTTTCGCCTTCTTCCTACATACGAGTACAGACATAAGAGTATATCGAAAGAAGAAAATAAGTACAGACAGCAGTATCCTACCTGGAGTATGTATGTACGTACGTCATCCGCGACGCGAGGCGCATATGTGGCATTCGAGCTGGCGTCGGAGCTGTTTGTTCCTGAAGCATGGTGGCGGGACTCTTGGCATTATCAAGTCGCCGCTTTGCAATTACGACCTGAACTCAATCGTGGACCTCTGTCACTTCGCATAATTTGATGTACTTTTTTCCTTCCAGAGCGAGCGTAGCGGGCGGCGTAGGCCGCCCGCGGAGCGAAGCGCCTTGTACATACATACATACATACATACATACATACATACATACATACATACATACATACATACATACATACATACATACATACATACATACATACATACATACATACATACATACATACATACATACATACATACATACATACATACATACATACATACATACATACATACATACATACATACATACATACATACATACATACATACATACATACATACATACATACATACATACATACATACATACATACATACATACATACATACATACATACATACATACATACATACATACATACATACATACATACATACATAGAACTACATACTTAGATCACAACCCCTGAGCGTGCTCCGTTGGTGCATCCCTGGCCTCTCAGAGCTCCCACTTCCAAACCGCCTCCTTTCATTACTTGCCGGACCTTTCCTGCAGTTCTTTGTTTTCTCGGTCCTTCCTTCCTTTTTTCTTCTTTCGTTTCGTGTGCGTGCGTGTTCTCCGAGCAAGGCATCGCGGGAGGACCCGGCACCGTCGCGGGTGCCAGCGGGTGCTGGCGGGTAGAGGGGGGGTTGCAACGAGCGCGGTCGCCGCTTTCGTGCCTAGGCGTCGCGTGTGCCTCGGGACACGAGGGATGCATGAACGGACTCTGTCTGGCTTCGATTTATGATTGTTGATAGAGTATGTACGAGTTTATAAAGGTCGTTCGGGACGGCAAGATAATATTCGAGCGGTGCTTATTTTTGCGACCACGCTGAAGTTGAAAGAAGGAGGTGTGCAGTTTGAACACCAACGTTATCGAGGTGGCGAACGACGGCCACGGTGAGCACCGGGCTTCACGCGGGGCGGGCGACGGGGCTGATTGTGGCAGAGAGTGATATAAGCTTTACCCGGACCGAATCGGTAGCGAGGTGGTCGCGAGCGGGGCGGGCGGCGTACGAGGCTGAGAGAGAAGCTCTTCTCTGCGATTTTTTTCTCTTCTTCTTTATGACCGGGTGCAAGGTGCTCCAATCAGGCAGCTTTTCACTACTACTTGCCGGACCCTTCCAGCAGTTCTTGGTTTTCTCCATTTCTCTTGGCACGTCCTTTCTTCCTTTTTTTGTCTTTCGTTTCGTGTGCGTGCGTGTACTCCGAGTACGGCACGGCGGGAGAGCCCGGCGCCGTCGCGGGTGTCAGCGGGTGCTGGCGGATAAAGGGGAGGTTGCAAGGAGCGCGGTCGCCGCTTTCGTGCCTAGGCGTCGCGTGTGCCTCGAGACACGAGGGATGCATGAACGGGCTTTGTCCGGCTTCGATTTATGATTGTTGATAGAGTATGTACGAGTTTATAAAGGTCGTTCAGGACGGCAAGATACCATTCAAGCGGTGCTTATTTTTGCGACCACGCTGAAGTTGAAAGAAGGAGGTGTGCAGTTTGAACACCAACGTTATCGAGCTGGCGAACGACGGCCACGGTGAGCACCGGGCTTCACGCGAGGCGGGCGACGGGGCTGATTATGGCAGAGAGTGATAAAAGCTTTACCCGGACCGAATCGGTAGCGAGGTGGTCGCGAGAGGGGCAGACGGCGTACGAGGCTGAGAGAGAAGCCCTTCTGTACGTTTTTTTTTCTTTCTTCTTTATGACCGGGTGCAAGGTGTTCCAATCAGGCAGAAAATTATTACACGAGAGGGGACGGGGATTGTTTTTCCTTTCCGAACTTCCGGTTTCATTTGTCATTGTTTTTGCTGCTGTGCCGTGCTGTGCTTTCGCCTTCTTCCTACATACGAGTACAGACATAGAGTATATCGAAAGAAGAAAATAAGTACAGACAGCAGTATCCTACCTGGGGTATGTACGTACGTACGACATCCGCGACGCGAAGCGCATGGATGGCATTCGAGCTGGCGTCGGAGCTGTTTGTTCCTGAAGCATGGCGGCGGGACTCTTGGCATTATCAAGTCGCCAGTTTGCAATTACGACCTAAACTCAATCGTGGACCTCTGTCACTTCGCATAATTTGATGTACTTTTTTCCTTCCAGAGCGAGCGTAGCGGGCGGCGTAGGCCGCCCGCGGAGCGAAGCGCCTTGTACATACATACATACATACATACATACATACATACATACATACATACATACATACATACATACATACATACATACATACATACATACATACATACATACATACATACATACATACATACATACATACATACATACATACATACATACATACATACATACATACATACATACATACATACATACATACATACATACATACATACATACATACATACATACATACATACATACATACATACATACATACATACATACATACATACATACATACATACATACATACATACATACATACATACATACATACATACATACATACATACATACATACATACATACATACATACATACATACATACATACATACATACATACATACATACATACATACATACATACATACATACATACATACATACATACATACATACATACATACATACATACACATACATAGAACTACATACTTAGATCACAACCCCTGAGCGTGCTCCGTTGGTGCATCCCTGGCCTCTCAGAGCTCCCACTTCCAAACCGCCTCCTTTCATTACTTGCCGGACCTTTCCAGCAGTTCTTTGTTTTCTCGGTCCTTCCTTCCTTTTTTCTTCTTTCGTTTCGTGTGCGTGCGTGTTCTCCGAGCACGGCATCGCGGGAGGACCCGGCACCGTCGCGGGTGCCAGCGGGTGCTGGCGGGTAGAGGGGGGGTTGCAACGAGCGCGGTCGCCGCTTTCGTGCCTAGGCGTCGCGTGTGCCTCGAGACACGAGGGATGCATGAACGGGCTTTCTCCGGCTTCGATTTATGATTGTTGATAGAGTATGTACGAGTTTATAAAGGTCGTTCGGGACGGCAAGATAATATTCAAGCGGTGCTTATTTTTGCGACCACGCTAAAGTTGAAAGAAGGAGGTGTGCAGTTTGAACACCAGCGTTATCGAGCTGGCGAACGACGGCCACGGTGAGCACCGGGCTTCACGCGAGGCGGGCGACGGGGCTGATTGTGGCAGAGAGTGATATAAGCTTTACCCGGACCGAATCGGTGGCGAGGTGTTTGCGAGAGGGGCGGGCGGCGTACGAGGCTGAGAGAGAAGCTCTTCTGTGCGATTATTTCTTATCTTTTCTTCGACCGGGTGTAAGGTGTTCCAATCAGGCAGAAAAATATTACACGAGAGGGGACGGTGATTTTTTTTTCTTTCCGAGTTTTCGGTTTCATTTTTATTGTTTTTGCTGCTGTGCCGTGCTGTGCTTTCACTTTCTTCGTACATACAGTACAGACATAGAGCATATCGAGAGAAGAAAATAAGTACAGCAGTAGTACCCTACCTGGGGTGCATGTACGTACGTACGACATCCGCGACGCGAAGCGTATATGTGGCATCCAAGCTGACGTCCGAGCTGTTTTTTCCTGAAGCATGGCGGCGGGACTCTTGGCATTATCAAGTCGCCGGTTTGCAATTGCGATCCTTGAAAAAACTAAACTCAATCGTGGACCTCTGTTCGCTTCGCATGATTTGATGTACTTTTTTCCTTCCTGAGCGAGCGTAGCGGGCGGCGTAGGCATACATACATACATACATAGAACTACATACATACATAGAGCTACATACTTAGATCACAACCCCTGAGCGTGCTCCGTTGGTGCATCCCTGGCCTCTCAGGGCTCCCGCTTCCAAACCGCCTCCTTTCATTACTACTTGCCGGACTATTCCAGCAGTTCTTTGTTTTCTCCATTTCTCTTGGCACTCTCGGTCCTTTCGTCCTTTTTTCTTCTTTCGTTTCATGTGCGTGCGTGTACTCCGAGTACGGCACCTCGAAAGAGCCCGGCACCGTCGCGGGTGTCAGTGGGTGCTGGCGGGTAGAAGGGGGGTCTCAAGGAGCGCGGTCGCCGCTTTCGTGCCTATGCGTCGCGTGTGCCTCGAGACACGAGGGATGCATGAACGGGCTTTGTCTGCCCTTCCATTTATTACTTTTGATAGAGTATGTACGAGGTATAAGAGTCGTTCGGGACGGCAAGATAATATTCAAGCGGTGCTTATTTTTGCGACCACGCTAAAGTTGAAAGAGGGAGGTGTGCAGTTTGAACACCAACGTTATCGAGCTGGGCGAACGACGGCCACGGTGAGCACCGGGCTTCACGCGAGGCGGGCGACGGGGCTGATTGTGGCAGAGAGTGATAAAAGCTTTACCCGGACCGAATCGGTAGCGAGGTGGTCGCGAGAGGGGCAGACGGCGTACGAGGCTGAGAGAGAAGCTCTTCTGTGCGATTTTTTTCTTTTCTTCTTTATGACCGGGTGCAAGGTGTTCCAATCAGGCAGAAAAATATTACACGAGAGGGGACGGGGATTGTTTTTCCTTTCCGAGTTTTCGGTTTCATTTGTCATTTTTTTTGCTGCTGTGCCGTGCTGTGCTTTCGCCTTCTTCGTACATACGAGTAAAGACATAGAGCATATCGAAAGAAGAAAATAAGTACAGCAGTAGTATCCTACCTGGGGTATGTACGTACGTACGACAGCCGCGACGCGAAGCGTATATGTGGCATCCGAGCTGGCGTCGGAGCTGTTTTTTCCTGAAGCATGGCGGCGGGACTCTTGGCATTATCAAGTCGCCGGTTTGCAATTGCGATCCTTGAAAAAACTAAACTCAATCGTGGACCTCTGTCACTTTGCATAATTTGATGTACTTTTTTCCTTCCTGAGCGAGCGTAGCGGGCTGTGTAGGCCGCTTGCGGAGCGAAGCGCCTTGTACATACATACCAGGTATCGAGTAACGCTCTTTCGAGAAATTTCCCAGGTGGTCGGAGATAGGGTTAGCCTCGAGGTTAGAGTTTATAGTGGAGTCCGCTTCAACCATTTGTCGTGGAGGCTGGGCCAAGTTCTGTACAGCGCTCCCTCTTTGTTATCGTAGAAACCTCCGCCTTGCATGCTGGATAGCCCCTCTCGTGTCGCCTCTCGTTTTGCTTCATTTGCTTCAGCACGTCGACCGACAGAGGTGTACGCGCCAGGCAGATTTGTTTTCAAATCGGAAGGGAACACAACTACTATATGTGACACAGGCCGGCCGTAGGCATACTAAGGGCAGTTCCCCCTTACATCCTTGCCGACTTGCGTCGCTTTTCTCCACCCTCTCATCTGCTGTATCTCGTGTTTGCTTTTTGTTGCCTCATGCTTTCTTGTCTCCGCAGAAATGAACGCCACTCGTAGTTTTTTGTAGGCAAGTTTGCTTTCCCACGTGCCGGGTACCCCTCTCGTCGACGTTCTTCTGATCATGGAGCATTTCGGAGTTTAATCTCAAGATGAAGCGGTCCTTATATCTCCCCATCCTGCATGGTGTCCTCTACCCCTCGAGAAGGGATGGACATCCTGAATGAGGTCATGCAACGCCCATAGTACGCACGATCGAAATATCGCTATCAATTGTATCCCACACAGATTTCGAACACGACTTTCGACGAGATCCTCTATATCTCACAGCTGATGATTCTTTTTATCTCTTAGTTTTAATAAATAGGTGTTTTTTGTCTCCGCATACCAGTCAGGCATATCTGTTTTTTTGCCTCCGCGTTTTTCAATAGTCTCAGGGTCTTTGTCACCTCGTGTTTGTTTTTTTGCTGCGTCTCCGGATATGGATGGCTACAGGTTCCGGCAGCCACAACAGCCAAAACAGCGCTTTCGGCAACAACAGCGGCTACGCCAGCGGTGCCGACAGCATGCTCTACGGCGGCGGCGGTAGCGGTTACGGAAGCACGAGCGGGAGCGTCGGGTCGGGCTTGGACAGCGCGGCATTCGCCTTCACGCCCTCGCCCCCCGCCCCATCCCACTCGAACGATGGGCGGCGGCGCACAGTGGGCTGGTTTCCGTGGCAGAAGAACAACACTTCGACCACCGCCACCACTAGCACGTCGACGTGGATGGGGTTTGGCGCTGGCGAGGAGCAGTCCGGTGGCTCCGGCGGCGGGGGCAGTCGCAGCAGCAGCATCAACAGGCCCAACAGGCCGGTGGCGAGGAGCACCGGTACGGGAAATAGAGACGGCGCACGCGGCTCGAGCGACGGGCGCGAGAGCGGTGGGAGTGTCGGGGAGTCGATTTTTCGTTGGTGGCGAGGCGTTTTGGGAGGGAGGGGAGGAGGGTCTGCCGTCCCTTCCTCCGGGGAGGCGTCGACGTTGATGAATCCCTCGCAAGGGTCGTTGTCGAGACTGGGTGGAGCGTCGCAGGGAGAAGCGACGTACTCTTTGAGGGGGCACGGCCGAGGGCCTGGAGAGGCCGGGGTTCTGATAGGAGGGGAGGAGTTCGAAGGTGGGGCTTTTGAGGCAAGCAATACGTTATTGTCTGCGGAGACGGTACCGCAGCACCATCGGAGGGGGGAGGAGGATGAGGGGGGCTGCGGGCAGGCGAGACCTGCGATGGACGGGTGAGAACGTGGGCGATTTCAGCACCGTCTTGCAACACCGATCTTGCAAGAGATTAATTATTGAGTCGATCTTGTGTCAGGTTAGCTGTGTCATACTTATTCAAGACGTTATGAATGGTTTCCACCCTCCGAGGCACCAATATGTTGTGGTTGCATACCTGGGTCCCAACATGCTTAACAGGGGACAGGGGGCGGTACTGTTGTGCCCGCATTGGGAGGTCTTCGTCGACCTTTCTCTTCTATCTCACAGTCGTGATGTTGGCACCACATCGTCCGGGTGGCTGGCACCCGGTGACAGTGGTCCGTCCGCTGTAGGAGTTGAACGGAAGGATGTTTCTGATTCTGTAGCTGGGGGTGGATGGACGGATCCTGTTGGCAGCCTTGCCCTCCCCATCGCGGTGCCGTTTTGGCAGGCATACACGCGTTCATTCGTGCCCATTGTTTTCCAAGGCGTGGGAGCCGAACCCGCGTTATCCAACGAAATATCGTGGCATGTGAAAAGTTTGGATTCGGAAACGCTTTTGTGCAGGCGCAGGTTGACGTGCGATCGGCTCCGAGAAGAAGTGCAGACGGCCGCGTGAGAACCCGCACACACTCGCGGCGCGCGCTTGTTCTGTCTCTCTCTATTGCCCTCCTGTTTTCCGCTGCCTATAGTCTATTTTCGACTATATTTGGTAGACATACCACAGGACTCTATCACCCGAGTAATTTAGAAGCCCCATGTGAATACCTGGTAGACATTATTGACCCACCTCGGCCTATTTGCCGTAACGATTTTCTGTTGTACTGAACCCCTTGGTGGCCAATTGTGAACCCTATTTTCATTAATTGACACCCAGCCCAACGTGCTTGCGAGGCATTGTACAGGCAAGGGTCTTCCCCCCACTCTTCCCCCCTCCCTTTCGCGTTGTTTTTTTTTTGAAGTTCTTCCCCTCAATCGTCCCGATGGGTTTTTTGCGTTGGACAGGCGAGGTGGGAGTGAAGCCTTCGCGTACAACGACCGAGGGAGAAGAGATATCGCTCGTATCCCTCCCAGAGTGCAGGGTCGTCGCCCAGTCGAGACCTCATTATCCGCCCCACCGTCGGGCCCGATGCGTCAAGATCCCTCGCTTATGGCGCAAGAACATCGGCACAGCAGTTTTTCCGGCGGCGAGCATGGCAGAGGTCGAGACGTCGGAGGTAAACCCGGGCGGAGAAGCAGCTCCCGTGATGGCGGCAGTTCCACACGCACCAGACGAAGCATGGGCGGGAAGGGGATCCGGGGACGCGAAAAATGGCCATCGGTAGTCGAGGGAGAGCGACCGGTCGGTAGGGTGGAAGAATCAGTCTACGAACAGAATACACAAACACCGCCGTATTACGCTTCGGACCCGTGTTGATGAGTGGTCGGTTCGAGCTGCGCAGGTTGCACCGGCTGGTTTTGAATATGTTCATGTGGGTGTAAAAGAGGTAGCTCGTTGTTCGTGGTATTCGGTTTTGCGTTTGATGGACCGGAGCTTCTATGATACGGGCCCTCTACCAAGAAAGTGGGATGCCGACCCAGGCTAGATTTTATTTTTGAAAAGGGGTGTGTTCCACGCTACACTAACTTCAGTATACCCGCCCCCAAAAATCTTCCTTGCCCGAAAACCTCAGGCTGAATTTCCTGTGAAGCTTTTTCTGTTGAATGGGTCGGTGCTGTATGTGCATGGTGGGGAGTCATTGCCGCGGTAGATTGCAGAGTGTTTTGTTTCGAGTGTGGTGCTTGGACGGTGGCAACGATTTGTTCGGCCTCGTACAATGCGGAAAATGAATGTTTTTCTTGGGGCGATGGCGAACGCTATTTTCAGCCTCGTCAAGTGCGGAATAATCATTTTCTTTGTGTGTTTCCGTCTGGCGTGCTGTGCGTTTCACTTGTTTGTGTACTTGTGTGTATGTAATACGGTTTGGCGCTCTGAATCCGATGTGGACCCACCCTTAATATCCCCTTAGCTAGAGTAGGGTGCCTCCTCTTCACGTAAGGGTTGCCGCAATGGCGTAGCCGTTCCACCGTTAGTTTTTTAAACGTACGGCTGAATGTAGGTGGTTAATCTAGTCAGCGAAATCACCGTTTCAGTAGCTCACTCGCCCAAGTTGCCCATGGATCAATCAATGGTGCGACTCCCAAGATTTTCAGGCTGTTGCTATGGTATGTTGGGCCATCAGGCCAGAGATCTTCTGCGCTAAATCGATCAAAGAAGCCGCGATGCGGAGTTGATCAAAGCAAAGCGAACTGGATCGAGGCGAAGCGAAGCGTGCGTTCCGCGTCGGAACCGCCGCTCGCTTGACTCCTGCCCTAGCCGTCCACCGTGAATATGTTCGGGCTTTTTAGGCAGTGAAAAGAGCGTTTTGCTTTGTAGTAGACTTGGCGGCGACCAAGCCGCCTTCGCAAACAAAAACGCTACGAAGGAGACCGGTCTTTTCGGGCGCGCGAAGGCCTTATTATTTTGTTTTTAGTGTTGACGGGGCGGTCAGTCAAGGGGTCAAAGTTCGGTCACCTACAATGCACTCTTGTCTCTCACCACCAATCCTACGTAGGAGACCGTTTTGTTTTGCGCTCGAAGGCCTCTTTTGGCCTCTTATTGTACTGGTTTTGGTGTATGGAGGCGGTCAGGCAAGGGTGAAAACTGCGGTCACCTGTATATCACCTTTATCTGTCACCATGAATCCTACAAAGGAGACGGGTACTTTTGCCCTCGAAGGCCTTGTTTGGTATGCTGGCCCTTTTTTCTGGTTTCGGTGCGAGGGAGCGGCCAGCCAAGGGGCAAGCTACGGCCAGCTATGAAGGATATTAACTCTCAGCATCTTCCGACGGCGTGTCTCATGTTCAAACCGATTTTTGACACAAAGTAGAGTGATGTTCGCATCGGTTGACCGCCTGAAGGTCGGATAGAACGAAGGCCACGCACGGCCAGCGTACGTAGACGTTTTGTCTCGGCTTCTATTAATAGTGACCAACACGACTGCTGGTAGACCTGCTTCGTACTCGTGCTGGTGCTGGTGCATCCTGCCGTGCTGGTGCATCCTGCCGTGCTGGGCTGTGCTGAGCTGTGAAAGACTATTCTAGTCTACGTTGTCATCGGTATCAGGAAGGTAGCACATGTTGTGGTGGCGTTCTTCTAGTGGTCCTTAGATAGATGTACTGGAGTGTTTTCATTTTCCATGAAACAAAAATAGTAGAGGTAAGTTGGCGTATGGTCTTTAGTTGGATACTGCTTGGGCTTCTTGTTGTGTGAGTATGTAATGTCGTGTGCCCTTGCTTGTGTACGAGCTTGTGGCTGTTCTTGTCTCTGCGCATTTCGTAGCCGTTCACGTTTTCGCTTCCCGTTTTTGGTGTTTTTCATCACGGTCCAATACACGTAAGCAGTTCGTTGTCGCGGCAAAAAATGTTCGCGTGCATGCGTGTCTTATGCGTAGATCGTGGTAACTGTCGATTTCATTTTCGTTTTTCTGGCTGCTTGAGAAGTCGGGCTAACTTATTAATAGTGGGTCACTGGCGTTAGCGAGTAAATACGTGCTGTGTGAGTCTTGCGTGTAAGCGCTACAGCAGTAGTACAGTAGTACGTATCGTCAGTGTCGGAAGTTCTATGTTGCACCATCAAAACACGTTGGCCTCCTTTTTTTTCAATTGTAGTTGGTGTACGTATTGTTTCTATTAAAAAAAAAAACGTTTTTGTCAATACTACCCGGGACAGAATCACGATCCACGAGAAGTGGCCGCCCCCCCCGTACCGTGCGTGCGTCGAGACGTGCCCATATTGTCGGGATTTCTCAAAGCCGATCGTTCAGCAGTTGAACATGATTTTCACCCCATTTTGTACGTTGATAAGTGCTGATGAAGAGCATCCTTGGTAGAAACTCCCGGCCCCTGGCAATGCGAGGAACATAATTCAGCTTGCCGCCCACCAATCTCTTCGTGGACCGTCGTGTCTGCCACTAACAGGAGACCGCTCATTTTTCTTTGGGCGTGTCAATGCCTGTTTCGGCTTAGTGTATTGCTTTTAGTCTAGGGATACGGCAGTCTCCCAGCATCTTGGTTGACCGTTCACCGCCTGTTACATCCTTCCACCCAGCAGTCCAAGCATGTTATTCTAGGAGAGAGCATGCCCCCTAAAACGTCGTTCCTTGTAAAGTAGGGTTAAAGTCTAATCATGAGCGCCAAAAAAGGCCTTGGCACGTTCAAACAGACTCCTGCCAAGTTTGATGCCCGCCCGCACCCACGCCCGCTCAACCAACTTCTTGCGGCGCAACACGAGCGGCTTACTGGCACATGTGCCGAGGGGGGTTCAAAGGTACTATTAATAGTCTGGTCATAAACACAAGGGGCACTAAGATAGGCGCACCATAACCGAAGGCATCTTGTCGTAACGACCCTAATGCTAACGATTCCGTGGGGTGACCCCAGCCCTGCCCCGACCCCGAGGGCTTCGGCTGTTCCCTCGCAACGCTACCTACTGCTGCTGTTCGATAACGACAGCATCTGGTGCAGATACCAATTTGGATGCAAATGTAAGGTGCGAATCCTATTGATATGGATGCCTAAACGCTCCTTTCATTTCGGTCCACAGTGGAATGTAACACCCGGTTGGTTAGAAGCGAGAAACTGCTTGACAAGGTATTTTTAGCGCCGATCAAAAACGCTGACAGCTTACCGGCTCAATGAATAACCAGCAAAATATAGTACTCTGTTGGTTAAAAGTCAGACAAAGTGACATCCTGCTGTAGATTGAAGTACGAAGTGAGCGCCGACTGACTGAACACTCTTGCAGGCTATCCCTTGGACTATTCGTAAAGAGCAAAAAAATGGAATGTGAAACATTGTTGGAGTTCGAATTCTACATCGGCAGATTATCCGGGACGCAAACGTCGCCACACGCCACTTCAACTACGCTGGTGGGGCCGACGGGCCTTCTGTGAAAACGCTATGACGCCGGTAGGTATGACACGCTTGTCTATATCAGTATAGGTCAAAAACGTTCGAGGCGTCTTACACCTCAGAAAACGTTATGACGCCGGTAAACGCTACTACAACCGTAGTATATGACTGGCTTGTCGATATGCTCCGACTTAGATCAAGAACGTTCGAGCCAGTTTGCACCCCAGAGAACGTTGTCATGCCAGTGGGGATCGAACTTCCACATACCGTTATCATCATGCTCAGAAGCGAACAGACTGCCTGTATAACAAGGACGAGGGAAACTATTTAAAGCCACAGGCCTGTGGGAGAATTTCGCAGGTCAGACGCTATTGTACCGAGTTTAGTGTGGTAGGGGGTTCACGGTCAGGGGTAGGGGAAAAAACTCCCCCCCCCCCCCCCCTCCGAAACAAACGGAGTAACACTAAACCCAGTGTATAGTGTCTGACCTGTGAAACCCTCCCACAGGCGTGCCTACGAAAAATTGCGCCAAACCAAACCCCCGTATATTACAATCATACCAGGTACCAGGAATACTATAATAAACTGGTATGTGTTCTAGCTGATAGGCTATCACCCCTGCTGACTACAGGTTTCGGGTTCAAATCACCCTGAAAGCAACAAGGAACATCTTCTAAGCCTCCTACTGTCGCTGAGTGCGCGAGAGAGTGAGAACGCAATTCGGTGGAAAACGACATACCGTTGGATGCTGAACAAGCACAATGGGCAAGATATACCGAAGCAGATGCGGGATCGGGGGGGGGGGGGCACCGTTTATCGACAAGGCCGCTGTGCGTGAACATGTCGTGCTGACTGAGATGGAAAGTAAAAATATCTTCAAACTAATGATCAGATAAGGAGCCAGTACAGGGGTGGAGACGTCTATAATTGCCACCGGCCAAATCAACACCACTACCGCCTGATTGGGCGGTGAGGGCAACCAATAGATATCTAGCGCTCCTTCCGGCGAATCCTCCTCCAGAACTTCTTCAGCCAACCCCCGACCTTCCGGGCGGCGGGCGGCTTGCTGTCTGGGTTCGGGCCCCTCGCCTGGTAGTCGTCGTTGGCGTTTAATTCGCATATAGTGGTGGCCCCAAGACATCCACGCACGGTCAGGAAAGAGAGAGGGGGGGCGAGAAGCGCGGAGGGGTAAGACAAAAATCATTTTTCACGGTTAAAGGTCGGCCAGATATCCAACGGCAACACAATTGTGCGGCATTCCAACGCTGTATCAACAACGTCGAAGTTTCCCATTGAAGGCTAAAAGCTGCTGTGGGCGAATTTGATAGCAAGGCACGACGATCGATGCTCGAGAGCCCTCGTGATTACTCGCTTTCAGCACAGCGGTACGACCACGCTATGTGGTTACGAACAATGGCTCCAAAACAGAGTGGAAGGCGCAGCATCCCAACAGATAGGAGGGAAGCACAGCAAGGGGGCTTGGAGCGTTACCGACGAGTGTCGAGGAAAACGGGGACAAAAAACGAGCTGTCCAACGATCTCTACCGCGCGGGGACGAACTGGCGTCGATGTCTTGGAGGGGGTTGTAAGAATGGTTTGCCCTCTGCGGTGTATCTGCTACTCAGATATTTCTTCCATAAATACGGCAAAAACGTGGCATGGGTCTGATATGAATACTATGGGTTCGATCTGCTGATGTTCTTTAGCGCACCTGTTTGAAATTACCGTATAGCTCAGTCACCGCTCGGACGTAGCCATCCACCACTTTCTGCCTGCCACCGGCGCTCTTGGCCAATGCAGAGACGGCCTTGGACGCTTCCGGCCCGAAAAAGGCGTCGTGGAGCAGGCAGGTAGCCACCTCGTCCAAGGCATCTGCAAGATTCTCGGACTCGGGTGTCGCCCGCTCGGTGATGGATTCGTGCAGCTTAGACCACATCGAGTCGTCCATGGCAGCGTCGAGCATGAGGTCTTCGGATGTCGTCCTCCTGGCGAAGGCGTCGCGCACCACGGAGAGAACCAGTTCGTTCACGGGGTCGTTGTAACCCACTACTTCCTTCGCTTCCTGATCGTAGATCTCGTCGTACAGCACGGACGTAAATTCATCGACAGCCGTACGTTCCGCCATCGCGGGGTCAGGCGGCCTGGAGCTCGTCTCGGCGATGATACTGTGGGCGGTGAGGGCGAACCGCAGTTCCTCGTGAAACGCGCTGTTGTCGATATCATGCGGTACGGACCCCACCGCGTCGCCATCCGTATCTCCCGAAACTTTCTCCTGGGCTGCTATATCTCCGGCGTTGGCGGCCCGGTTTGCTGTTCTTCGATATCGCGCGTACTTGAACTTGTCGTAAAGTTCAACCACCGTCTGGGTGTAGGCACCCACTACCAGCTGGCCTTCGTCGGCGGTTTTGGCAAAGGAAAACACGGCCTCGGATGCCGCCGGCCCGAAAAAGGCGTGGTGCAGCAGAGACGTAATCATGTCGTCAAAGGAATCTGCGAGCTCAGAAGCCACCGGGCCGGAGATGGCGTCGTGGAGCTTCGACCACATGTAGTGGTTCATGGGAGAGGAGAGAATCCGGTCCTTGGAATCCAACAACCCCCTGACGAGGGCGTCCTGTAGCATGGACCAGACGAAGCCGTCCATGTCACCGTCGAACAGCACTACTTTCAACATCTCCCCGTCGGACCCCATGGTGTCGTCAACATCATCGTCCTCCATGCGGTCGAACGTTGCGCGACGGATCGCGTCGTTCAGACAGTCGGCGACGTATTGGTTCGGCAGCTCTTTGTCGACAGTGCTGTCGTTCGCGTCGCTCAGCACGGACCCCATGACGTCGCTAACTGCATCGTCCGGCGTTCCGGGGGCGGACGGCGAGGTGCTGGTCTCGCCGAAGAGGTTGTTGCGGGCGACGTCGAACGATAGCTCCTCATGAAAAGTTATATTGTCGACATCGTGCGGTACGGGCTCCATGGCGTCGTCAACTACACCTTGCAGTATGAAGGTCGCGTCGCTGGCTACACCATCGGCTGTGAGTCCGACCGGGAGCTCCTCGTCCAAAGCGGTGTCATCGCTCGTCGTGTCGTGGGCCTCGTCACTGATGGGGTTTGACGACGCATCGCGTCGCAGCTGTTCGTGGTTCCGGAGCTCGAGGTTGTCCTCGGTGGTGAGATCGGCGTCCGTGGTGAGGTCGGCAGCGGTGGCGACGCCGGTATCGGTGGTGATGTCAACGTCGGCGGCAATGTCGGTGTCGGTGGCAACGGTGGCATCGATAGTAGCATCCATGTCGTCAAAAGCACCTGAGACGAGGTTTGGGCCACAAGTACACAGCGACGGGCGCACGAAGCCGGGGGGGGGGGGAAAGTGGATACCAGAACTGGAAGAAAGGGCCATTTCGGATGTTGACTCGGCCATGAAACTCCGTTTCCCCATATTGGAAAATATGCTAAAATAGTGTAACTGCATCAACACACTGACTCCAAGGATGACGAGGCGACTGCACTTGTCCAAGGCACCTAAAACGTCAGCCGTACGATCTCACGAGCGTAGCCCACGGGAGTCCCCGACAGAAAAGAACAGTTAGAGTGTGCGTGCCAAACGACAGGCAATGGCGTAGCTTATGGGCCTCGGCCCGATGGTATTCGTAAGGTGGCTCTGCCGACGGAGTCTTGATCAATGAGGCGCGATCGACGCCTTTTCTCAAGAAAAACAGCGGATGTGATACTCTGCTGCAACCCCTCCGAGGCAGGCGATGCAGGCGCTACACAGAAGCACGAGCCCAGGACGGCGGGTTAGAAATAAATCAACAGTAAGAGATTTTCTAACGCGGTCTCCCAGTTTTGAAGTGTGGCATGCTTTGTGGACCGAACATTCGCAACGATTGGGCTCGACTCTCTTGGGCTAAAACAAGGGTCGAGATTCGAGATTCGAGAGAGAAATAAAACAAAGTACAAGAAATCCCAGTGACACAGTTGGTATTCCCATGGCCAGGACCCCAAAACCTGGCACTCGATCACACCATTCTCTCCGAGTACAGGCCGGTTCGCCGCCATACAGCCAGCAGTACGTGGACCCTATTTTTATGTGTCGTACGATACCGGACTCAGGGCGATCGGTGGAATGTGGGTGGCGTGGTGGGCCAACAGGAGCTGGACTTGCGCGCAGATATACTGGTAGATACACGGATACACAGACCGATTATGTGTATGCCATCAAGCAAAAGCATCCATCATAAATGAGAAACTTCATGCATGGTACGTACGTAAGAAATAAAACGGCTGGTCGCTATGAAGAGGTATATATATGTTTGGGATCCAACGAGCTTCAACTCGACGCTGCGGTTCGAAAGCATTTACCAGAGAGCGCAGTGTATGATCGCGAAAGCCACGACCACGACGAGGTGTGCCAATCTGCGGGACAAAAAAATAATGCACGGCAGGAAAGGTCGTGGAAAAGTAGGCCAGAGTCTCTCACCGTGAGTGTTACCATCACCCTCCTCTTTTTGTGTCGTAGAGGCCGACTCGTCAGCGGCAGAGGAAATCACCGTCACGCTCATCTTTCCCACGAAAAAATGCTCGTGGGGGGTGGTGCGGTGCTGCACTAATGTCTCATTCTGGTGTCCTGAGGCCACTCCAGAGTCTCCCCCATCCAAGGCGTCCACCCCTCTGACAATCGGGACGGTGGCGTTGCCGTCCTCGCTGATCTCAGGCTGAGTGAAGAGCAGTCATGATACAGGCGCAGGGTGCAAGCGACAGCAGAGCAGCAGTTGGGCAGTGGTCTTGGTCGTCAAAAAAAAAGCGCGATGACTAGATGACGATGTTTCTTTATCGAACGTTTAATGTGACGCTCTTTCAATGCACAACCAACCATGCTCGTTCGCATTGAATGGTGTTTTTTCAAGGCGCAACTACCATGTATGTCCGGACTGATAGTTTTTTTAGGCACGACCAACATGTTCGAGTTCATGAAGTTTCGAGGCACAACCATGTTCCCACTGTTCTGTTTACAGAGCAGTGCAAACCGAAAACACTTCCGCAAACCGAAGGGAAAAAAAGCCCGGCATATACAGCAGTAGCCCATCGAAGCGTCAATCCTTGGTCCGTTACGCGTTACATGCATGCTGCTGTACTGCTTGCTGTACCTGTTACACCAGTATCAAGTCTGGGTTCGAGTGTTCCAGTCTATGACATGATATGATATGATATGATATGATATGATATGATATGACATGACATGATATGATAGAGTACCCGACCAACATCCAACACCACAGAGCACTGCTGTTGTTTTTGCCACTTGAACGCCTTCTTTATTGTCTTGTTCGTATGTTCTGGTCTGGCTTGTGTTGCTGTGTTCTCGTACCCGGTACGTTGACATTTCATTCGATTTACCCTTTCAATAATTTGCGACTATTTTTGTGTCGTTTTTTGTCTCCCAGCAGACCACATAATTTAATGTCTATAAATATACTGTACCAGGGTATAGGATAGGAAAGCAGGACAGACACTGGGTGCCAGCACTGGTTATAATTTAGTTGGGTAGACGTAACGGTTTCAAGCGAATACAATACACACTACAGTCAGTGCATTGGCTGGACTACAGCACTTAGTACTACTTGTAAACGACAGACAATACGATCAAACGCTCCGATGTTCAGCCCTCCCTGTGGTCCCAGCAACGCGGATGGCGAGGAGGATCCTTCACAATACAGTATACTATACCGTATCTACTCAAGGGCGCCCTTTCCCCAACCCGTACAAAAAACAATATACACTGAATCCGACCGTATCGTAGATCAGATCCATTCGGCGTGCATCTGACACCCACATTCGGGGGGCAACCTACAGCAGCAGCACTGCACTTGGAATTACTGTGTGTCGGATATATTCCGCAGTATACATATTCGTAGCAAAAAAAAAATACGTGCGTGTAAGTATTATCTGGCTCATCATGCGTTGTTCTTTGTGCAAGGTACACATACGTACCACCGGTACCACATACACACCAGATACCGGTTTACGGTTCCGATCGGTCAAAATGCTTGCTCCATGCAAAGAAGTCCGCAGCTTGACCCCTGGACTGATGGCCCCACACTAAAACCCGTATTACGGCCAAAATAGATATCGACCGACCCATAGAGACCGGTCTGGAATATTTGCCCTCATGCTTGGAGGTGGGACGGAAATGTTGGGGGTAGTGTAAGGTAGGCTCTCACCTCTGGCCCCTTGAACGCGTGCAGCGCACAGATGCTCCGCCTGGATGCGGTGTAATCCCTTGCCGTAGGCAACCGGGGTCGACATATCTTCTTGGCTTCCGCAGCATCGTTGCCGTCGGTCTGCGAAAGAGAGCCACCGGCACCTACCCGCCTGCCAGTTCCGCCCAGAGGCGCGCCTATTAATAGTGAGGAAGCCTGCCTCCCGTAGGCTGGGTCCGACGAGGTGACCGTAGGTGCCCACACCATGAACGCGTTGGTCACGGTCAGGCATATGGCGAGGAAGGCAACCGAGGTCAGCGTGCCCATCATCGCCCTGTTGTTGTTGCTGTTGTTGCGCTTGTCGGTTGCCAACACGAAGGCTATACGAGTAGCTTCTACCGCCGCTGTTGTTTTCTTGTGCGTATTGACGACGGAGCGTTGAGATTCGCGTGTGCAACGGCTGCTTGTAATCTCGAAAAATCTTATCTTCCCCTCGTCCCGGACCCCCCCCGCAAGGATGCAACAGAGAACAGGGCTGAGTCCCTTGCTATCAATCGTTTCTGGTCGAGCGATCTTTGTCCAAAGGCAGTTATTTCCTTCCTGCTCTGCAGAAGCAATCAAGCGATATACGGTAGCCTCGTGTGGTGGGCCGGGCCGCAAGAGTCAAGATTACCAGCCCTGGACCCCTACTTGGCGACGCTTCACCATGGTGGTGAAACCCATGAAACGCCTGAGAGTCGTTTCACCTTTTTTTTGTTTCTTATAAGCAGGCCGACCAACCCTGTAGATCTACACTGTACTCATGTCGAATCGAGAGAAGTGGTCGCTGCTCTCTCGACCCTTGCCACCCGATAAGCGTTGGCCAACCCCTCGGAAGCAAGCTCACCTTCCCTTTGAAGCATGTTAGGCCTCGCCTATCGTACTTCCAGATACAGCAGTAGCACTTGTCAGAGGAGGATACCGAGAGAGAGAGCCTCTGAGAAGCAGCGGAGGTATGTTATAGTCGATATGTGGAGGTGGCGTACGTAGCGGTCCCCGGAGACCCACGAGCTCGGGATTCGAGCAGTGCCAGACGCACGGTCATATATGGGGGCGCAGCACTAATGCGCCCAGAGGAGACGGTCACCCCAGCTGGAAGAGGCCAAGGGTTCGAATCCCGAGAACAAGAAGCTTTTCTGATTCTTCTTCCGTCGCTGAAAGTTTTAAGGGTGAGAGCGTGAGTTGGCCGTCGAAGAAAGTAGATAACAACAGCAGTAGGAAGCTGAATGGAACCCTGGGCTACACGAAACCAAAGCCTGTCTCGGGGTGGAGAATGGGAGGCAGCTCTGCCAGCTGTTTGTCTCTAAACGATGGTCGCCGACCGTAAAGCCGCGTGCGAGTACAACAGCAGAGATGGAACGTGCAACCGACGACAAAAAAAAAGCCGGATGAAGCCATTAATATTACTCTTACGGGGGACCATGTTAATGGAGCCTCATTGGTATACATAAATCATATATCTTTGACCATTTTACCAACAACATTGGGTCCTATTAACTATGGCCCCCCGTAATAATACTCGTTGCAAGCGCTATGAAAATCTTCGATACCTACGGCAATGGCGACCGATTCTGGATGGACGGTAATTTCAGACAATACCCACCCCTTTTATTACTACTGCAAACATGATCCCCCACTCGTGCCTAGCAGTTTCCACCAAAAACGCGGGAGCAGGTCTAGAGGGGTCAGTAGAGGTTTCCGCTAGCTCGATAATTAATTTGGTTGGCATAGGGTAAGGGTTAGTCGTATTCGTCTCGCACACAGTGTGTGTCAACTATTGTCTCGAACAAGCGGTACTACAAGCCACCCCTTCCTGGTTCGCTATAAACTGTAAAACAGGCCCTGTTGTGTTACGCACGTGTGCTTGGTGCTATTTTGGAAAACCAGCAGCGTTAGATGATCGCGTTGGGGATCCCGGCGGAAGGTCTGAACATAATAACAGGATACCAGGGTATGCCTCACCCCAGATCCTGACCCTTGATACGAAAAGGCCTTCCACGTAACGCACCGTAATGTCCCGTTTTCCAGATCCAAGATATGTACAGTCCGTTCAGGACGATGTCCTTACTCTAGCCCGGCTTGGTGAGCCGCGTGTGAAGAGCGTTCGAATCTTAGGATGACCCCGGTTTCATGAACTAAAACCTAGATATGTCCGCCTCCCGGAATCCCACTTCCAGGCCTCTCAAATTCGAGGGTACGACCCCCCCCCCGCCCCTGAAAATCTGAAAGGGAGCGGAGCGCCTGCTCGTAAGGGTCCATCATATATATCGAGAACTTTTTTATTTTTTCAATTTGATTTGATTTGATTTGATTTTTTAAAATTTGTTTTGCATCTGATTGGCCGGAGGGTGAACCACCAAGCAGGCGTTCTCAAGGAATATTTAAAAAAATGCTAGTTCTAGTGAAAAGTCTTCTGGGACTTTTTCGTATGATTTTTTATTTTTTATTTGGAATTTGGGAGATGATCAGCCTTGATATCGCATATTCATGATGGGTCAACACCCTCGGTGGAGTTTTGGGTGGTTATTTGCTGTTTCGGTGACCACTATCGCGGCGACAAAACGCGAACCTCAACGAGGGGCGACCGGAGAAATAGCCACGCCTACACCCACAGACCGTAGCACATCGTACCCCGGCGGTGGCGCCTTAAAAAAAAACATGGCGGCCGCAAGCCCAATTTTTCGGCCTGCTCGATCGGCCAACCATAACGAAAACCGGGCAAACCAACAAAAAAAAAGAGGATGCGCTCGAGACCTCGATAGCTGCATCCCCGTTGCTGTTCCGCGTGTGGCGCTTGAGGGCTCCCTCCGCCCGCCCAAGACACCCTGAGAGTGAGGTAGCTTCCTATCCTCGATCGTAATTAAAAAAATAATTTCAAATAACGAAACTTAGGGTTCCCCATTACGATGGGCCCTAAGGAACTCGAGAAACGCAAACAAAACAAGGATGCGCACCACTATATCTCCAATGAGTGGAGGGAGGAGGGGGGGGCGAAAACGTATCGTCGAAAAGGGCAGAGAGCAAACCCCCGCAATCCTGTGCCTCACTATGATCAGTGGCCAGATAACCCAGATCACTCCCGACGAAGAAACGGATTGGATCGGCAAAACAGTAGAACAAAGAACAAAGCACGCGTGGCAAAAGGCACTGTACAGGGCGAAAACGCAGAGAGGCATGGCACGAGGCAACCAGCAGGCTGACCGGAACACCTGAGGCGGTCGCAAAAACTACCGGTGATAAGCGGCGAGAGCGCCACGTACGGAAATTGGCAATTAAATTGGAGTTAAGCGTCGGCAGTATAGGTCCGCAGCCCGGAGGCTGGAGCGGGCAGTCGGACCCAATCCTACTACCGCCCCTTTCGTCGGACCCGCCCCCAAAGCTTCCTGGGCCATTTCCGTCCCCCCTTCCTGGCCCTCCGGACGACGGCAGCTTCGCCGTCCGGATTGCTGTCCCCTGCCTCGTGGTCGTCCTCTACTGCCGAGCTCGGGTTGTGGTCGTGCACTTCTCGGATGCTGTTGTTGCCGTCAAATCCGTTCACGTTTTTAGGAGTATACATGGGGGTATCCTCCGATCGTCCCGCATCAGATCCAACCGGAGTTTCTTCGCGCGATGAGTAGCGGCCCTTGCTCGCCGCCGGCCCGAAAAACGCGTTTTCCATCATGGACGAAACCATCTCGTCCAAGGGAACGTGGAGCTTCGCGGGCTCGGAGTCCACCCGTCCGGAGATGGCATCGTGCGCCATGGACCAGATGAGGTCGTCCATGGCATCGTCGTCGAGCATCAGGTCCTCGGAGGCCCCCTCCCCCCCGGTGAGAGCATCTTCTATCACGGACCAAACCATGCCGTCCACGCGATCGTCGATAGTTACAGCCTTCGGTGTCCCCCCGGATGCCGCCCCGTCAAAGCTGTCGCCCTGCAGGACGGACGTCATGCCGTCGTCAGCCGCATACCTCGTCATCACGTGATCGAACGGCCCGGAGTTCAGCTCGTCGATGAGACTGTGGGCGGCGAGCTCGAACGGAAACTCCTCGTGGAAAGCGCTGTCCTCGCTGTAGTGAAACATTGCCGTCGTCTCGTCGGGAGCCGAATCTTGCGCAGTCACGAGGCTCATACCATCCATCCCGCCGTCGTCCGCGAGGTCCAGCAGGCTGCCCTCGTTGAAATCGGTACCACCGGTCAGCAAGTCGCGGCGCTCGAGGCTGGTGTAGGTGGCGAGGCCAGCATCCTTCGAAGCACCTGAAACAAGTTGTTACAGACGATGCGTAAACAACGGCGGACGAAAGAAGCGGCGGAGCAAAACATTGAACACAAGTATTGTATGTAAGTGCCGGTTTGAAGGTTAAGTCAAACACGATGCAGCCGATACTGCTATATTGTTGAACGAATGGCATGCTGCTGAGGTGATGGAGCTAAAACTACGCGCACGCTGGCAAGTAAGATGTCCCGCAAGACTCTATCAATAAGAGGTGTACGGTCACACATGAAAATACGCGGCAAAGCACGAGCGTTTAGGGGCTTTTCGCTCCAGGAGCCAACCACAATTAATTGGCTGACGTGTGTACGTCTGCCGTAGTTGGTATACCGTCCGACAACGTGCTCTCGTGAATATTTCATAGATACAAAACCGAGATGAATACCATCTGATCATGCCGTCTTTTCCCCGGTGGCGAAGGAGCCTCCTTATTGAAGGGTGTGTACAGGCTTCCACTATTGGATTATTTTACTTTTTTACAACCCATTTATGAACTTCACCTTCTTTTCTCTCTCTCTCTCCTATTAATAGTCGTAACTCGGATCCGGGGTCCGAAAGCAGGCTTACCTCTCCCCCCCCTTCCCACTACGGTTCTTACCTTCAATGACCTTTTTATCGCGAATAGACTCCAGCCATTTATTCCCTCGGCCGACTCGCGTCTACCTGATTGCACCTACCCGCCCTACTATTAATAGGCGCTCTCAGCAGGGATTCTGCATTTATTTGATTTTGCAAGTTCACTCTAAAGTTCGGCCCATATGGGATTCGAACTCAGCACGAACTCGTATTATTAGCAGCATACCACTACACTAGCCCACCGGGGCCACCGACTACATAGTTATATATAAATAACTAGTATACACATTATTCGTGTGTGTGCCCGCTGTGTAAATCTGTCGGGGACATATTTCACTGCTTGCGAGAACTGTACGTGGCTGCTTTCCCCAAATCCAGCGTCTGCAAAAAACAGCGAGCTTGGGCCAACGCGTGAGACTTGTTTCGTTGCAAGCCGTCCCGAGTTGACCGCGGCCGCCGTGCTGCTGTTGCTGCTGCTGCTGCTGCTATTTTCGTCGTGTGCTTTGAACGCGACGGGATTGCTGGGGAGAGTTTTCGTTTTCTTGTTTCTTCGAGTGCACACGGCCTACTAACACGGTCTACTATTGCGGAGGACCACCGTAAAGAGCATCTACGGTACACATGAAAACCTATGTATATACCCATTTTTGTTATTAATATTTTGTCCTTTTTACTGTGGTCTCCCGTAATAGATATGTAACGTATATATCAGGCAGGCTCAATTAAAAAGCTGATACTCATCACTCCAACCCTAAGTGCTAGCTAGCTTCCAGGCATACAGCACCTTGCCTTGGGTCTGTGTTGTCGTGACACTACAGTATAATTGGAATCTGCCACCTACCTGTTATTTCTACCCAACGACAGCGACAACACGGCAACACGCCCAGTGCCCGTACTGACTATTCATCGTAAAGAGATACAAATTGCAGTATGTGGCCGCAGACTATCGAGACAAAAAACTACATTACATCACAAATTAATCGAGGGACTAGGCAGCTGAAATGCCAGCAACGTACAGCAGTAGGTGGTCCTTTTTAAGGCACTTCAGGGCATTACAGAAAAATATGGCCCCTCATATGGCCGCGAACACATCACATTCCGCCCGCTTTAATCCCTTTAGCACCGCAGTCCCGATTCGGGGACAAACCAGTCTAATTCCAAGTGATTTGCCCCCAAAACGGGACTGGGGTCCTAAAAGGGTTAAGGGGCCAACCGGGTGCCTTAGAGTGGGAATAGCCGTTTTTTTAGGCATCTGCTTCCGTAGAAAAAGCCGGGCATTCAGGTGCCTCAACTCGTTTTGTGTCTACTGTAGTGTCGCCCCTCCCAGGACGAGACATTTCACTCGGAAACCCATGATCGCACTCATCACAGCGCTCGCATCGGACGTCGAGCAGCTGGCAGACGAGTGCAGTCTTGGTCACTATGCGTGTGGTTGACCTACACGGTGTGCGCAGAAACATCGCGTATCGCACGGCAGACGGCATGCGTCGTCCTCGTTCTACAGAAGATTCTACTGCTGTAGGTCGATACTCGCCCCTGTTGTGATACTGCCTTGAAGTACCAACGAGTACAAACTTTATAGCCAAACCTGCACAGGGTCACAAAGTGTCCCGACCTCTGATCTTAACACCCCCCCGATAAGGCATTTGGGTGCCAGAACATGTCCGGCCCCTGACATGGCAAAAGAGGCCTTACTTGGGGTGAAATGGAGTCAATACATGACCGGTCCCCTCTGTATGAGGACGGACCATCGTGCTACATTAAGGGGCAAAACAAATAAGGCGTGTCGGTCAATAAGCCGCCTTATTTTCCCCGCGGGCTAGGGTGCCTTGAAAGGCTGACATGGCCCACCTGCTGCTGTACCGGATGCGAAAGAGCACACCATAAAACACAGCAGGTAATACAGCAGAAGAAAAATGATACGTGAGAACCAAGTATCAACAAAAATAAAAGAAATTAAAAAGAAAAGGAGACTACTCCTCAGACGAGACAGAGTTAGCCGGAGTCTCCGCCGGCGTTTGGCGTTTGACGAAAAGGCCGATTTGTTTGGGGGAGGGAAACCCGGGTTTCATAAAAAAAGTCGATTTTAGTGCCGAAATTGGGGGGATAGGGCCTATTTTTCCCCCCAGTGACCGAATTCTGATAAATAAGCCAGCCTTTACTCGTCCTCTGTGAAAAAATCCTGATACGTTTCGTTTGAAATCAAATACATAGGCAGGCTAGTTCCAGCAATAAAACCCCAAAGTGTGTCTGTCACGAGTGCCGCGTGCAATAGCTAGCCTACTTGAGTGTTACATGTTTTGGTATCATAGTGACCATACCGTTCACCGGAAGAGGGTGACATCTAGCCCGTTTTTTCGGTTGACAGCCTAGGGCTGGCGCTAGCGGCGAAGTCGTGTCCCGACCAACCACAGGCATTCACAAAAGGCCATTAATAGTCAGGCGTTTCCGTAAGAAAAAAGTGTTTCTTGTTCAAATTGTTTTCTGAGCGAACCGGTTGCAGGTGCTCCAAGGCCTGTCTGTACAAAGCTTCGCGCAGAAAATCGAAGAAATGGCTGCGTAGGGCCAAAACCGATGCCGGGTACAAATCTAACACCAAACAAACGCCGATCCATCCTGAAACCAGATAATTACGAAGCAACGACCATCTTTTGCACCTTTACCGCACGAACGCCCAATGAGCAATGGACCCCTCCCACGCCGTTGACGAATGTGGATAAGTTTTGGGTCGCCGGAAATTGTGGATCTTTCAACACTCAATTTGAAACAATGGTGTCTGACGATTATGTAGATAAACAAGTAAAATCTTAACGGGTTCGCAGGGTATCGTAGAACATGTCTGCCGAATTCCAGGGTCCATTTCCAAATCACGGGTGAGCTTTGGACTCTTGAGAAACTCGTGCTGTAGGCTTCAACCATGTGGTATGAAAAACGGAAATTAGTGTTATCCAGTAGTTAATGCTGCAGCAGCATTACGGATTGCTGACGCTTGTCTGGCCAATGGACAGCGGTCTCCTGAAAATACACACCGCTCGAGCCCGCTCTGAACACAGCGAAATCCCATTCGGGCGTGAACGAGGCGATCTACAATGATTTAAGCCGAATAAAAAAATCCGAGCCGAGAAAGCCAAAGCGAAGGATTTTGTTCAGCCCAACAAAAAGCCTAAAAACTCATTGTTTTTGGAGCCTGCGGTTTATATTGTTTCTTAACCGAAACGAGCCGAAAATCGGGCATTCGTTGGAAATTTCGACCGAAATCAAGCGCCGAGTTTGTAGTGTTTTTAAACGAAAAAGGCTAGACAAATTTAAAATAACACAGCGGAGGCTCAGCCGAGGTAAAATACTCGTAGAATGGCCTACTGTAATAAACGCAAGCAAAACGACAACAAGAAGAAGCTCCTGCACGAAGGGAGCGACATCATACTGGGAAGGGGTTAAGCCGTCAATTCAACAAAACGCCACAAATTCAAGTTTTTATCGGGCGCATTGCTGGATACAAAGCTATAGTTATGATATGTTTGGAATTGACGCTAACCAGGGACTGCCCCACCAATCAGAAAAAAAGTGGCCAAAAAGTGCTATGACCCGCATCGTAGAATGCGTCATTTCGCTATTTTCGAAAAATAACGCAATTCACATTATCTTGCATGTTATTGGTCAAAATGGTTATGAGCAAGCAGACATTTTCAAGAGAAATAAAAAACCAAAATTTAACAAGATTTTTTATGCTTGGACTTATTTCCCTCATATTTTTTGTTGTCGTTCAATCAATGGAGTTTATCCACCTGGACGTGGCATGTTTCACGTGGCCGAAGCGAGCCACGCTAATTTGCGCTGTGTCATCGACTGCTTGTTAGGCGAGAAGCCGTCATTGCGAGAGGTAGGACCAACGGACCAGTCGCAGCGCGACCTCCGAAGGCCCTTAGCACAGCCTAGACCGTCTGTGGCGCCTAAACAAGTGTCAAGCCCACCGCAAACCAAGTATTTCGTCGCGCAGCACCTCCGAAGACACGTGAGCATCCACCACATCTCAACTTCGCTCCGAACTTCGATAGGTAGGGCTCGGTACCGGGCCAGCATCTACTGGCAGTATGCTGGGTGCTGGTAGTGCATCTCCCCTGGCTGAGAGAGATACCAGGATTGGAGTGTGTTCTAAAATTGATGTACGTCCAACTAAAACGCCTCGAAACACAACGGAAACCCATCGAAACGTGCGCACGAGAAAAGAGTGAACAGTACAGCAGCGTTTCGTGCACGCCTGTAATATCATACATGTTTCGCTCGCGTTTTCGACTTTTTCCTGAGTTAACTTACCATCCATGACCCGAACAATGACTTTGAAATACGGCAGATAAGGCCCAAATCAACGTATTGTTTTTAACTGGAGTGGGGCCAAATCGCGTCACAACATGCCTCCGGCAGGGCGCCTCCGACTGGGTCCCCTCATGGGCCGGAAGGGGGCAATGCTCGCGGCAATATTCCGTGCACGCCTGTACTATCGCACGTGTTATCTTAACATCTTCGAGTTTTTCTTAACTCAATCGACCTCCCCTGACCCAGACATTAACGCAGAGATGCGCACGGCCCAAAATCAAAATTATTTTTTCACTTGAGTAAAGCCAAATCGTGTCAAAATGTGCCTCCGGCAGGGTGCCTCCAGCGAAAGCCTCCGCGGGCCCTTCGGACGGGGCCACCTCACCAGTCTAGGGAGGGCGATGTTCGCGAGATGGCTTCGCCGCGACTAAAATCTTGGTGGGAACCAGCTTGGCTAGCCCTATCGATAAGTGTATTCCGGTCGCTTCTGCCCGCGGGGATCGGGGCTGCGCCAGCCCACGCAACAGATACCCGAGAGCGATAGCCTCCTGTTAATAGACGGTGCGGGCAAAAAAAAACTGCCGCTAACCGCGGCCGTTCCGGGGAGGAAGCGTGCCGTTGCTTGCTCGTTGGTTGCGAACAGGCGTTTCTTGAGCTTTTTGTGCGTTTTTTTAGTTGTACAACACAAAACGCCATTCCTCTGTAGGACGCAAAGTCATCTAAAATCGCGAAATTATAACCAAATTATTGTTCATGTCATTCAATTATCAATTGCGAAACTTATGTTACTAGTTGATACGGGCCCTAACGGCGAAAAAAAAAATAAAGTCCTACAAGCACCAAAACTGCCTGCGGCAAAAAAAATGCCAGCCCTAAATTCTAAAATTCTAAATTTTCTATTCGCCTGAGGCGAAACCGGCCCGAAAAAAAGTATTTACGCATCGGCGAAAAACATACCTAAAACATGCTTTTCACCTTCAAAATCGTGGTGCGGCAGGGAGCTCCAAGCGTTCCACCTCGTGGTGCGCTACGCCCAATTCGGAAAAGTTATGTGCCCCCGCGCAACATTTCAGCCCCCATTTCTGGCCCTCCTCGGCAGCACCCTTCCACTTCTACCTTGTTTTTTGGTCTGCATGGCTTTAAAATCAATTTGATACCAGTGCCTAGCGTGTTGGCTGTTTGCAAAAAACAAAACGTGGCCTACACCGAACACAGGCCTACCACAATGCTTTCATAAATCGTGATTTCTCTAGCTCATAGTCTCACAGCAGTAGTATTCGACCACATTATGTTTATCTGTTGATTAGTAATGAAGGGTGGAGGACTGGGTGTCAAGGGTTTTCACGGTGTAGTACCGAACCACGATCCGGTTTTGCTGTTTACAGAATCCTACGGTGCGGTTCGGTAAAAAAACAGTAAAAACCGCACCGCACCGTACCCGCAAGGTAGCAGAGTACTTGAACTTGAAGACCCCAAGTCCTGACCGCGGTTTTCCTTTTGTGAGTTTCCAACGGTGCGGTTCGGTGCGGATTTTATTCTTTAAAAGTGCACGGTGCGGTGCCGTGTGGATTTTGTATTCCGAGAATCTACGGTGCGGTACGGTTATGTCAAAGGCAAACCCATACGGTGCGGTGCGTTCCGGTAAAACCGCACCGCACCGCACCGCACCGCACCGCACCGCACCGCGCAGCACGAAGAAAACACACCTTGAAATATGCTGCTGGGTGTAATCATACCGTATACCTGGTATGATTGTTGAGTGTACTTTAGAGCAGCAGTACTATTAAGTAATTGTATTGTTCGACACTCCAACCCAGTCAACCAAAGCATGCGGTTACAGCGCCCATGATCTCGTACACACAGTAAATCAGAGTGACCCCCAACCATCGCAGTGTCGACGAGTTGGGAAAACTCCGCTGATAAAAACACCACCCCGACGAGGTACGAAGGAAGCAATCAAGCACGCCGACGTGTATTAATAGCCGTGCGCAATAAATGACCATACCATATCAGGCACCAAGCACGGCACCAAGCAGGCTAAGCAGGCTGTAGTCTCTCACCGCGCGTGCTGCACCTGTCGCCATCTTCCTTTTGAGTGGAGACCGACTCGCGGCCCGCAAAGCCGATATGGTCAATGACGCTCGTCTCGATGCCCCACGAGTTGATCTGTAGGAAGGACAGCTCCTCGAATGTGACCGTGACAAGACTACTGTGCTGTCCCTCATCCCGAACATCCTGAACACCATGTTGCGGCGCTGCTGTCACTCGTGAGCTCCCCGCTTCTTCGCCCATCACCCCTCGGTCGATCGGAACGGTGGCATTGCCGCCCCCGATGATCTCAGCCTTCTTGCAGGGAAAAAAAGGCATGCGGTGGATGGGGTGCAGAGTATACGTAGCCGGGCAGCCGGAGGAGAGTAGGGGTAGTGGGCGCCAGATGTCAGAAAGAGGGGAGGGGATGGGCCTTTGACCTTTGATCCAAAGCTGTCAGGAGACAGCACTTTCACCCGTTTTTGACAGACAGCAACTATGTCTCGACGTGCCTTGACCGACCCCAAATCACTAGGTTTTAGTGGGCAACAACCGGCCCTGCACCCTTGACAGGTAGCGAACGGTTTCTTTTGCTTGACATGTCTCGTGACATCTTTGCTTCGATCGGGTTCGACGCTATGTGAAATAACGGACTCACAACCATTTTGGATCGATTTTATAACTGAAAATGAAGGAGAACAAAAAGCAATACCAGGTACCCTGGTATACATATATATGGTCGTCTGTTTTGTCTGTTGTGTTTTGGCATGATACTTTCAAAAAGCACAACCATTGCGCGGTAAGTGTTGTTTCAGAGTACAGCTTCAAGTAGTGGAAAAGAATTACCGTAGACTGGCGGTCCTGCTACTGCTGCGTCTACTATTAATAGTATGTAGCACGCAAGAAGACAACGCCCCCAGCCTGTGGGATGGATTTCCGGGCTGGTTTTCTCCTAGGCATGGGGAGCACACACAGTTAAAATGGTGTGGCTTTGGAATGATATCGTCGAGGTATTTCCTTAGACGCATCGCTCGGCGCTAGCACTGTGTTTGTCAGAGGGGGTGTGTTATCTTATCAATACCACGCGTGCGGTAGTATTATACAGCAGTGTTGCTGCAAAACGAACACTGAACGAAATCCGTTTCACACGCATGCCTGTAGTCTACACCAGTATGTCAATCATGTGTTCGAGACTAAGATTTAGCCGAGACAACAGTTATATACCAGGTACCTAGCATGCGATTTGGCTCGATGGATACCTGGTATTATATGTTGTTTCGGATATGTCCGTAAACGTAATGATCATTTTGGCATTATGGTAATACAAAAAAGTCCCTTATATTTCCGGACAAATTAGTAAATAAACTACACTGTTGTAGTAGACGGTATACATACGGTTTTCTTACACGCTGAAGACAAGGTTTGGAAGCCGTACAGAAGTAAGCCCTCACCTCGACCCCCATGAAGACGTGCAGCGGGCGGGTGATCCGGCTACGTACCTCGACGTAGTTCTCTACGAAAGGCACCCAAGGCAAAATAATCTTCTTGGCTTCCGCGCCATCGTTGCCGCCACCACGGGAAAGCGCACCGCCGGCGCCCGTCTCTCCCCCATCAACCCCCAGAGCCTGCCTCCTCAAAGATGGGTGAGGCAGAGGCGGAGGGGTGACCTTTGGCACCCGCAACACGAATGCGCTGGTGGCGGTCATGGCCAGACAAAAGGTGAGGGAAGCAACCGAAGCCAGCGTACCCATCATCACCCTGTTTCTGGTGCTGTTGTTGCAGCTTGCCGCTATTGCCCTTGTTGGTCGCACCGATGAAGGGTACGAGAAGGCTGGCGCTGCTGCTGTAGTCTATGTACGAGTGCGCGTCAGATGGTGCAACGGCTGTTGGTGTCTGAAAATCTTCCGCTCGCTTCTTGTGCCAAACTCCCAGCAAGGATGCAACAAGAGGACACGGCTAACCCTCTAGCTACCGATCGTTCTCGGTCGAGCGATCTTTGTTGGCAGGCGGCTGTTTTCCTCCTATGCAACAGAAGCGATGGAGCGATCTGAGCCTCGCGGGGTGTTGGGCCGCAAGAGGCAACATTATTAACCCCGATTTGTCGACGCCTCATTTTGGAAAATCCCATGAAACGAGAGCCGTTTCACTTTTTTTTTTAGGTTTTGAAAGTACGTGAACAAGACAAGACCCATCGACCAGTCCCTAGAGCTACGCGTACTCGTGCATATTCAAGAGAAGAAGTGTTCGCTGCTCGTTCAGTCCTTGCCTCCCGGAGAGTGTTCGCCAACTCCTCGAAAGCAGGCGCACCCTCCCCGTTGAGATATGTTCGTGCCTTCACCTACCGCCAGTCGCAGCAGCAGCACAGCAGCAGCAGTTGTAGTTGTCGAAGGAGGAGGAGCAAAACGAGACAGCAAAACTCCCGACTGAGGGAGAAAGGGTATACAGCCGAGGTGGCGTGGCCGTCGCCGGAGAGCCGCACCACATGCGCTCGTGATTAGAGTGGTATACCCTACGCATGGTGATATACTAGGAAGAAAAAATCTGAAGACAGCCACCCGTGCTGGTGGAAGCTCAAGGATTCGAACCCCGAGAACAAGAAGACGCTTTTTCGTGATCATCTTCCGTCGCCAAAAGCGCGAGTTGGCAGATTCCGAGGAAAGTCGACGAGAAGTGGGCCTATTTCCCCCCCATCATGGGATTACCCACCAACGTCCCATGGGACCACCCCATGTAGATCATGCGAGTGAGTGCTGGATGGAACCTGCCTACTACGGGGAAACGTGTCATACCTGGTATCTGGTATCTATCATCGCATTCAGAACCAAATATGTTATGAAAAGATAAGGAGATATTTCGTACAGGTATAAAGTTTTTGAGGTCCATCGTGTTACTCTTATTATGCCCCCCCGAAATCGGGCCGACGAATCGAGGCTTGTGTACGTAGTCTATCGGTGTATCGGGGTGGAGACGGGGAGACATGACCGCCCACGGCTTGTCTCTAAGATGGCCGCGTTTAAACCCCGTGCGAGCAGGGGTGGAAGGTACAAGAAGTGACGAAGACCGAAAGCAGTGTCGCAGGCGAGAACCTCGACCACAAACATGGCGGCCGACGCTTAAGCTGAAAGAACGCTAATGCTAGGATACCAGATTTATTTCACGGTGCAAAAATGAACTTACATTGCTTTCAAGTCGTACGTCCCAAAGAAATATAGGTAGGTGTGTAGTTAAAGGGTTTAGAGGTTGCTGGGAGACACAACCATCTCCTTCCAGGTACGCTACAATCCAGGTACGCTACAAACAATGTAGCAAGCTCCGTTGTGTCACGCACGTGTTTTGGCTACGATATACCTTGTACCTGGTATGTCAGAGAGAAGCAGCGTTATACGGTCGAAGCAGGGCTCTTCGTCGAACTTCTGAGCATAGGGCTTGCCTCTTTTTGTCTTGGCTCAAACCCTCATCACCAATATACGAAGGAGCCTACCAAGCAATACACAATCCTTTCCCGTGTTCCGAATCCCTCTCCTTGACAGCATTCGTTTCAGGGCCATATGATCACACTACACTGTACCGTGGGATAAACCTTGGTGAGCCGTGCATACAGAAGCATGGCAGATTTGAAGAGAGCAATACTTCCACGCGCTGGAGCGTGAATCCCAGATACGGTTCCTCGAAACCCACCCACACACCTCTAGCATTCGAGGGTAGGAAGCCCGCCGAAAAAGAAAAAGAAAAAAGAAAGCCTGCTCGCTGGTGACTCGAGAAGCGTCAACACCGAGGTTACCACCATGTCCCTGGCGAGGGGGGGGTGGGGGGCGGACGGAAACGCATCGTCTAAAGCGCAGAAGGGAAACCTAACAATCATGTGCCTCGCTATGAGCGGCCAAATTACCCGAACCACTCCCCCCGAGGAAAGACACGGGAACGGATGGGGTCGGCACGACTCAAACAAAATAAAAAGGAACTGAGGAACACGTGCGACTAGCGGCACAGGGCTAACGGTGAAGGGCAAACACCCAGACGTATTGCACCGCGCGATCAAAAGACTGGCCTTAACACCTAGGGCAGTCGTAAATTAAACGCGAGATGGGCACGAAAAATGAAAAATAAAAATATGATCGGTGAGAAAAGAGTGTCCGTATAGGCTTAAAAAAAGCTGGGAAGGCATAGCATATCATAGCATAGTGTCGAACCGACTCTAAAAAGAGCGGTAGGCGTTTACCGCCCCTTTCGTCGGACCCGCCCCCAAATCCTCTTGACCCACGGCCTCCGCCCCTGTCCCGCCTTGCGGAAAACGGCCACCTCGTTGTACGCGTTCCGCTCAAATACCTGGCCGGTGGATGGGTGGGCGGATGGGCGGGTGAGTGGGCAAAGACGGAGGGTGCAAAAACGGCGAAAGCCGGACAGGTATGAGATGCTCTGACACACGGATGGATATGCTGGCCATGCATTCAATGACGCACAAGGTTCTGATACCCCACTGCAATGTAAGGGAACTTGGCGCGCGAGGGCCGAGGGCTGGCTCCAACCTGAACCCCAGGCGATGGACAGCAGTAAGGCCTTTCAAGCACAGCACTATTTTGACCAGCTGACATTATCCAATGTGGATCTCGACAATAAAAAATGCTCATACAACTGACGACAAGACTTTGGAGAACAACGGCCATAATTTATCATTTCGCTTATCAAATATTTTCTGTGAAAAGGAAAAAAAAATGCCTATCTCAATGTTGATTCTCCATCGTGGATATGTGAGACTATCGGTTATTTTATTGGGTGCCAATCCCTGAGAAGAGGCGATATCACGGACTTGAGCCTGGCACCACCAAATACCGTGACTGCCCTCCACCAGTTCTGCCGATTCCACTGCCCTGCCGTAGCTGATCAGCACGGATCATGTCATGCTATCACGTGTGTACAGGAACCTGACTGGGCCGAACGAGGGTGCTTCAATTGTCGGTGATCAGATGTACACACGCATGCATGCGGTTGGTTCGCTCGGTATGAAAAACGATTTGGAGGAACGTGACAAGGTGCTGATGTATGCTCTAATCGCCAGTCGCTTCATTTTTCAAGTTAATTTAATATCAAACTTACCACAAATAGTACAGATCCGGAAGGACAGACCTTCTGGAAAGCCTTGTACTGTATGTATACCACCTACCAGGTATATCGTAAACTTGTGTACTATATCTATCAAAGTTTATGTTGTTTTGTTGGTGCTGTTAACGTTGTTACAATTCAGCAGCTCCTTGGGTAGTGTCGAAGACACCGCACACAAACAGTCAAGCACGAAGCGCAGCAGCAGCACAGCTCAGAGCTGCACCGACGCGCGTGGAGGACATCTAACGATAAAAAGCGAGCTGTCCGACTAGTATCACTGTTGTAAGTGCATTGCAAGTACAGCACGGACCCGAGGCGGCATCAGTGCCATGGGAGAACTGGCAGCGCACACCTTCCTCCTCTGCGAATTATGTACAAAGTATATATATATAGACTTAACGTCGAATAATGGCATAGCCTCGGGGTGAATCTGACGTGAAGATCGTATGAACCATGTCAGCTCGGTCTGCTGCTGTTCGAGAGCGCACCTTTGACCAGTCCACGTGGAGCTCAGATGTCGCCCGGACGACGTCGTCGTATGCCACCACCAGGCTGCTGCTGCTGCTGCTGACGTCGTCGTCGTCGATCTTGGTCTCGCTTCCGATTGCAGGAATGGCGGGTTCCCGCAGTCGTCCCGCATCAGCATCCTTCGACCCCCCTCCGCCCCCGAGCAACGCCGAGAAGGCCTGTGATGCCGGCCGCCTAGAGAAAGCGTCGTGAAGCATCGATCCAATGGCGTCGTTGACATCATCGTCTAGCGCCACGTTCGAAGCCGGCCGTCCGGAGAGGGCATCGTGAATCATCGACCTCAAAGCCTCGTTCACCCTGTCTTCGAGCGTAGTTTCGGGCACTGCACGTCATCAAGATAAGAGCCAGAAAAAAACGAATTAATCGTGAAAATACATACCAGGTACACAGCAGTATGTAAACAATGAGAACAGGCCAGACATGAAAATAAAGAAAAAGAGGTTTAATCGGGATGGTTGTGCAGGTTTAAAAGCCTCCAAATTGTTGAAAACCAGGGGTGACCCCCCCCCCCCCCACCTTGATTTGCAGGTTACTTTCCGCGATTTGCAGGTCGCTTTGTATTCCCTGGTGCGTTTTCGGTTCTGTTCGTCACCTCGTGAGGCCAACTTTCCCACTCTAGCACGGTTTTATGGTATCGCCTTCAGTGTTGCCATACAAAGTTGATGGAAAAAAATACAGTTGCGCACCTACCTGTAGGAAAGTGACAGTGATGATTAAAAAAAAAAAACAACAACAACAACAACAACAAGCTGAGAACCGATCACTCGCTGACGTCTGATGAAATTCCAAGAACCAAAGTTTTCTCTAACGGTGCCCACCTCTACTCGGGACCACCGCCACTGCTACTACACATATCTGGTAGTCTGTACTGTGCGGAAAAGAAGGGGTGAAGTCGTCAACTCAACAATACGATCCAAAACTTGGTCTTGATCGGGCATACGACTGCTGTGCTCAATACTCAAATTTTGTACATACATAGTTGTGCGACGCAGTAAGGAGTAAGCGTGGCCACTGCAATATACCATAGGCTACGAGAGTACACCCACTGCTGCTATCATGGAGCATATAGAGCATACAGCAGTACCGACTCCCTGATAAGTAGTCGGCACACTGGCTTAAAGATGTGGTACATTTCTTATTTTCATTTTTAAGAACGAGTGAGCGTGTTCCACACCAACCTTAACGTTAGTGTAACCTTTCCAGAATGTGTTCCTTCCCCGGAAGGGTTATGGCTGAGTTTTCCTGCGGAGGTCTTCGTTTTGAGATTATTTTGTCATGCTTCATCAGAGGGCTACTACTCTCTAGTGTAGTGTAGGCCACAGGGTGACTCTCCGGTCCGTGGCCTATCGATGGACTGTCACCCTTGGAGCAGTTTCGTTGAGGTTCGACCATCGACTGGGGTACGACGTCACGTCTTTAACGCATACACATGCCAGATAGACTGCTTGCAGTACTCTACTCTACTATCACAGCGTTATGCTGAGTCCGTCCGTCGCCGACCTTTTTTTTCCCCACATCCCATCTACCGTACGACATAAGTAGAAAGTAACCATTTGTTCGTGTTTTCCCAACTTACAGTATTCGCCGGCTCTCCCTCTCCCTCGTAACTCAGATCGACGTGCGAGACCACGACCGAGTTGGCAAAAAAAAACGATGAAAATCAAGGGGCAGTAGGAATGCCGAATCCCAGGCGTGATCGAAACGAGGGCATGCATGCGTTTTGCCGGAGGGGAGGGGGGGGGGGGGAGACACGTCTGACCACGGTTTGTCCAGGCAGCGTGTGTCTCTCGTTCACTGCAAATCTCTAGTCACGTATGAGGACAGATGCAGGGTCTCCGCCGGCGTATACTGGTACCTGGTAAATACTACCGGTAGCCGGTATAATCATACCAGGTAGCAGTGACAATATGAGCATGCGGCAGCTACCCACGCAGTTTGTGTAGGATATCGCATCGACAAGTTCCGATATACTGATGTATTCCAATATCGAACTTTCCACGAACATATATCGTTCGGCACTCGCATATCGTTTAATATCCAACACCGCACGCGGTAGTGTTGTTGATGTGGCAATTGGTTTCCTCTTTATCTACGGGAATCTGGTAAATACTACCGGTACCTGATACAGCGCTGCCAGTCAGCATATATATGAGTACGTTACAGCTACCCACGCAGCCAGTGTAGGATATCGTATCGACAAGTTCCGATATATGCTGCTCTATTCAAATATCGAAGTTTCCATATATATACATATATATATCGTTCAGCATTCGCTTATCGTTTTTAATTTTCCGACAATCAATGCACGCAGTAGCGCAGTTGATGTGGCAATTGGATTCCTCTTTATCTGCAGTAGCACCGGTACTAAAAGCTGCAGCACTGCTGTCGTACTGTAGTACCACATACAAGGTATATACCATGTACGTCATTGAACAACAACAGCAGCAGTACTCTCACCTTCGCTCTGTCGATGCTGCGGGCAGTGTCGGCGAGCCGCACTTTTTTTTACATGTATTTGTTTCCCTTCCGATTAGGTTCTTCGCCCTTAATTTTCACTCATAACTCTCAAAACTCTCATAACTCTCATAACTCTCAAAACTCTCATAACTCTCACAACTCTCATAACTCTCATACCTCTCATAACTCTCATAACTCTCATAACTCTCATAAGGAGCCACGAATCAGGCTTTTCTCCCCCCTGCCCACTACTCCCACCACGGTCCAAACATGCCGTGTAAAGACAGAAACCACACATCGGTGATAATATCTTGACATTCAAAAAACGTTTTCACCCGGTGTTCTGTTGCGGGGGTGTTGCGCTATCTAACTAACGCCATCCCTCGTGATAAGCAACATGCACGGGAGGTCCCGCAGCTAGAGGTTGTGTGACATGGGGGTGTCATGACGAGGGGGTGTGGTGACGGTCGTAATGATTGCATTGCTAAGGCCTGTTAGTAGAGCTCGGCCAAGCTGCAGATGCTACAGATGGTGGTGCAGATGGCGAGATAGCAAGAGGGTGTGATAGCAACAAAGGGGGTGACACCGGCAACTAGAGATATGATAACGAGGGGTGTGCTAACATGTGCGAGGCATTGGTCTGATTTCAGCTTGCTTTTCCATTTCCCACACCACATACCGCGGGTGATGGCAAGGCCCACGCCTTAAACCGGAGACCACAGCAAAGACCCCCGCCCTGCTGCAGTGCCGCGGAACGGTTACCGGTAGGGCATGAAGTAGCTGCTGCGCTGGCGCAACTTCCGCGTTGGAATTCATTGCTGTTTCTCGCAACCCGAGGTTCCGCGACGCGCAACAGTTTTCGCGGTGCAAGCAAAAAACGTGTTGTGTAGTTGAGGGCACTTTTTCGTGTTCGCTGTGGTCGATTTTTTTGGTATACTGGGAGGTGTCTAAGGGCCCATCTTATCGAGGACTTAATTTTTTTGCAATTTGATTTGTTTTTTATTATTATTTAATTTGCATCTGATTGGTCGAAGAGTGAATTACCAAGTAGGCACTCTCAAGGCAAGCTAGAAAAATTCAATTAGAGTGAAAAGTCTTTTGGGACTTTTTTTCGTGTGGTTTTTTGTTTCACTTCGGAATTTGGGAGTTAATCAGCCTTGATGTAGCATATTGATGGTGGGTCAACACCCCCGGGGAGTCTGGGGATATTCTTGGCCGCTTCGGTGACCACGATCGAGGCGATAAAACGCGAACCTCAACGCGAGGCGACCGGAGCAATAGCCGCGCCCACGCCCACAGGCCATAGCACATCACTCCCCGGCGGTGGTGCCTCAAAAATAATCATGGCGGCCGCGAGCCCAATTTTTCGGCCTGCTCGATCGGCCAACAGTCACGAAAACCGAGCAAACGAGCAAAAAAACGGAGGATACGCTCGAGACCTCGATAGCTGTATCACCGCTGCTATTCCGCACGTGACGCTTGAGGGCTCCCTCCGCCCACCCAAGAAACCCTGACAGTGATAGCTTCCTATCCTGCGCCACTGAAAAACAAAAAGAGGCTGGCGGCGGCGCGCACGCGGCAACGCAAACCTTCGCTCTCGTCTACGCTCATCGCTGTTTGTCGGCTGGGCGTTGAGTGACGCGGTGCGTTTACTCCGATTTTTTTTTGGATTGACAATTAATTAATACGCCTTGGTCCGGATAGGACACAAACACGTTTTTTTTCGAAATCAAATTAAAATACACTGAAATTAAAAAAAGTATTTCCAAATAACGTTCTCCCTTGAGATGGGCTCTAAACACGCTTTGTAAACTGCTTTTTGGGTGCATATTAACGCTAGTGCCGGGGTTTTTTCGTCGCGCCTGCGCCGCAAGCACAGCAGCGCCCTTTCCAACGGAACAGGCGCCGAAGCCCTACGTATAGTATGCCCTATTTACAGGCATCATCATAGGAAATCAATGCGATGTCGAAACTCCCGAAGGTAGCACCTCACAGGCCCTTTTGCGCCGCTGAAAAACCATAGAGTATCCGCTTCCGAAATCATACTCGTGCTAAACCTTGGTTTCTAGCCGATGCCTCGAACAACAATACAACGTTACGATGAAGATCTGGGCACTTTGTAAACCTTGACAAGTTTGCCTATTCAGGAGGTTCTCATTGAGACTCACGTGCGTTGTGTGCTTGCTTTGAGATAGAAGAAGAGCAGCAGCTTAATTCCTTTCGTGCACGTGGAGACCGAGGGCAACGCTCGTGCCTCGCTGGGAAGACCCTGGTTTTCCATCTAAGATACGCCTCCCAAGGACTACAAATATGATCTCAATACCTGAACCCAGGTAACTATCGGGCTTTCAGGTTCTCATTCTAAGCACTACCACAACACTAGCCCACTCTGATGAACCGTATATGCAGAATTATGAGAAATTCATGGAAACCCCGATTCCACGCGCTAGAACATGACTCGCAGATGCGGCTCCTCAAAACCCACTCCTACACCTCTCAACCGGAAGGTAACGAAGCCATCACAACAACCCACCATTGTCCATTGGTTTCTTTTCGAGACGATGCTACAATAACACGCGACAAATTCGGTGATTGGCGACGCGACGGTGGCTGGGCTTACGGCACAGCTGTACGAGGGGAGTAGAAGACGTGTTGTGGGTGAATGGTATCCACCATGGGGTGTGATCATTTTGGAGTTTAATGCTGTTTTCAGACACGCCTTAGGAGGTGTGGTACTCCATGTCCCCCCGGTGATCGAAAAACGGACCAAACAAAAGTATATCATCGGGTGTGCTCATGTAGGGGGGGGGGGGGGCGGGGGGGGTTATCTAAAGGGGATGTGCCTTCTTCCGTGTTATACTGTAAGTCATCGCGAGAAAGCCTAGGCACAACACGTTCTTCCCTCGTCGATTGGCGGCTAAGTTTGAACACAGGAGCGTTTTCTCCAGTCGGTTCTGTTCGAAAGAAAGAACGCCAGACTTTTGGAATGAAACCATGCCCGGTTCACAGTTTCAGCACCCTACATCCCATCGTATTTGTATTATATTGCTACCTGCTACATTCCTAGTACATTCCTAGTAGCTAATCCCTACCTGGTGCATATATATATGTGCTCTATTAATAACAAGTCGTGTGTCCGTCGCCTCGAGCGCCGCATTTCTCGTTCTACTGGATCCGAGTGCTTCATAGTCGATAATGTCGGGACGGACAAATTTCAAGACATCTCGCACCTTGCGTGCTGCCTGTGGCGTGGTGCCCACCGGCGGCATCGCATCCTTGGGTGGACACGCAGTCGTCGGCCGCAGCGGAGCTCAGCTGCTCCCCCAGGAAAGGCTCCTGAGATGACAGTATTTCCTCGATGGTCACCGTGGAACGGTCCTGCACCACCCCCTCTTCGCCCTGGGGCACTGTTGCTACTCCGCAGTCCTTATCCCCTTCCTCAACGTTCACCCCTATGCACATCGGCGCCGTGGCATTGCCGCCCTCGACGATGTCAGGCTTGGTGCAGGAGAGAAGTGCAGGGCGCAGCAAGTCATAGAGCAGCAGCAGCAGTGCGGGGCAGGGAGCAGATGAGTAACGGTGATAGAAAGAGATGGATGAAAGATGATAAACGATATTCATTTTTTTATTGGTTTGACATTTATTTATGAAACCACTCAACTGCTGTCTATCTACTATTTACGGGGGAACAAAGTGTGTGTGTGTGTGTTCTTCACATTAAACCGTTCTTTCTACCCGTCGACATCCAGCACAACCAGTGTCCGTGCCGATTCTTCCATCCTAGAAGAGATACAAGTTCTGTGGTCACAAAGCTACGCCACAGAGATACTACGTTGCCACGTGTGCAGTGTGAACTGCAGTGGGCAATGCAAAGCCATGTCATCATACTAGATACGACAGGCACGACATACGCAATCTATGAAATAGTGAAACGAAAAGAAACAATCAAAGAGAAAACAAAAACAAGGTAGACAAATCGAAAAAGAAAAAGAAGAAAAATGAAGCAAAATCTAAGAGAAACAATCTGTCGTGCCCCCCCCCCCGCAGGCGAGGTGGCCAACACTTGAAAAAGAACGAGCTGGAAAAAAGAAGAAATAACAAAAAACACCACTGCTTGTGAACAGAGTAAGACAAAGAACCAAGGAGAAAGTAACAAGGAAAAATAACAAAGGGGAAATAACAGGCAGACCAAAGCCCAAAGCACCTTCTAGGTGGCGGCAGCAGCTTGTGGTACGAGTAGTATAGCCAGGTTCTCCCTGCTAATCCGCCTGGTACCTTGCTACCCAGACTGCCGTCTCCGCCCTGCGTTCGTCAACTATGCCCAGCCCCTTGGCGTCAGACAATACGAGCCGAGCAGAGCAGGTTCGTCTTCCAACCACGCCACACGGCTCCTTGAGTACGGCTTATCAATCAGAAAAGGAAGAGGAAGAGAAAAAATGAAATGAAAATCACGGAGAGTCAGCGCAAGAAAGAAAAACAAAAACAAAACTAAAAGAGAAGACAAGGGAAGACCACGTTCGAGCCAGCTGCACCAGTTGGTAGCACTAGTAGTATGGTCATATTCTACTTCCTAGTCGACTTGGTGCCTTGCTACCCTGTCTGCCATCTCCTTCCTACTTTCGTCTACCGCCGTTTCCCTTCTACCCCTCCTGTTCCCCCCCCTCTCCGCATTCACTCGGTCGGGCTTTATGCCACTTCTCCTGTTGCCCCCTCCCCCCCCGTTCCTTTGGGCACCATCCACGGCGGATGCGCGGCGCTGTCTACTCATCTCAGCCTCAGCCTCGTGCCACCTCACCATGAACCGTTCGGCTTCTTCAAGGATCCCCCGGTACCACTTCCCCACCTTTTTGGCTGCAGTGGACCACAACGCGGTCTCAACTCCAAACACCAAGGGGGCAACTTCCGTTGACCCTTCGGTGGCTCGGAACTCCCTAAGGTCTTCGACTATGCATCTATGCCAAGTCTTACACTGTCCGCCTGGTCTCGGGTTCTCCCCACCAGCTATCGTCCCGAGCATTACCCGATTGGGTAATCGCTCCTTGCTTTGCCGTGCCACGCCCCCCGCAAAGAAGAGCCGCCGTTTGCGAATGGTCGTTTCGATGCTCTCGCAACGTGTCATCTTGAGGGCCTTCGCGTACGAGAGGGTGGCATGGTCAGTACGAAGTCGGCGCTGGAAGCCAATGACTCGCAACAGGACTTGGTGGTGAGCCGTTCGAAGCTTGGCAAAGTGTTCCGCTCTGAGGGTCCACGTCACACACCCGTACAGCAGGGTCTCAATCACCTCGGCCTTCAGCATTCGGACTTTAAGGCTAAGGGGGGCGGTCGTCCTATCATACAACTCCGGGCCGAACCGTTTGAAGCATGCTCGCATGAGGCGGATCCGTCGGTCGATTTCGAGCGAGAGGTCAGCGTTTTCGTGGATAACGCCGCCTAGGTATAAGAACTGGGTCGTCTGCTTATACCTCTGACCTGCCGCTTCGATGACGAGCGGTGGTGCGAGGGTTGTCCGGTCTGGTGTTTGTAGGACCATTGTCTCAGTCTTCTTTTCCGACACCGTGAGGCCTGCTGCTTCGAAGACAGTCACGATGACTGTCATCATTTTTGCGAGCCCTTCGGCCGACTTCGAGACAATTCCTGCATCGTCGGCGTACAACATGCCCCATACAGACCTTCGCACGCACGCCAATGGCTCCTCCTTCCCTGTTCGAACTACTCCAGCTTCCAAGAGTTGGACCAAATCCCTAACAATGGCTTCGTCTTGGCTGAAGCGTACTAGTACGACGTGTAACGCAGCAGCGAAGAACACGTTGAACAGTAACGGTGACAGTACACAGCCTTGCCGCAGCCCCTGCGTGACATCAAACCATTCCGAGAGCTCGCCGTCATCAGTACGCACGCGAGCCCGCATGCCATCGTGGAAATTAAAGTAAATAGGACCAAATATTGTTAATAAAAATCGTGAAATATTTAGGTTTTTGTCTGTACCGTAGATCCTATTTAATATAGTCCCCCGTAATATTTAATACCAGGTACTACTACTCGTAACTGTAATAAAAGCAGAACAATTTTTTATCGACTTTGATTTGATGATTTTATGTAGGTATGGTGTCGTGAATATAGCAATAATACCCTTTTAGATGTATGTGTGAAACGAAAATAAAAAATGAGCAGACGAAAAAGATGGAGAGAGGCGTGTCCATTTCACACTACAACAAACAGCAACTACTGTACAAAAACATTACACGAGTGATACTATAGTATTCATGCCAGCATGGACAGCGAGGGAGGATGCACGACAATTCTTGCGTGCCCACCCCCGGGACAGAACCGCGTGGAAGACCCTGAGATCTGCGTGTGCGAACCTGCAGAAGGTGATTGCCGCAGGACTGCATGCGTACTTCGAAGCGTACCTTGCCGAAACCGAACGACTCCTAGCGAACAACGACCAAAGAGGTTTTTACAAGCACCTTAAGAGTACGGTAGGATTGGAAGGGACTAAAGCGAGGAGCGAACAGTTCATTAGGGACGAGGATGGCACGATCCTACGGGATAAGGTGCGAATTCGTGAACGATGGGCGGGGTTTTACCACAAACTCTTGAACACGAAGTCGCTGAAACTCGATCCCACGATCATCGACCTCTTGCCACCGCGACCGCCTAAACTGTCGCTTGAAGATGAACCATCCATAGACGAGATGACCGAAGCACTTAAGGGGATGTCGAATTGGAAAGCTGTCGGGCCAGATGGTCTCCCGGTCGAACTCCTAAAAATCGACCACCCGTCATTCGCCCAGCGCTTTCACAACATACATCCTTGTCAATGTTTGGTTAACAGGAGAAGTCCCTCAGCAATGGAAAGATGCGATCATCAAGGTCCTTCACAAAAAGAAGGATCGAACTGACTGCAACAACTATAGAGGGATTTCGCTTGTTGCCCACGCAGGCAAAGTGTTGTTGGAAATCGTCGCGTCCCGCCTCAGCAACTACTGCGAGACCGAGGAACTACTCCCCGAGGAACAGTGCGGCTTCCGCCCCGCACGATCAACGATTGATATATTGTTCGTCGTGCGCCGGCTGCAAGAGCTCGGACGACAGAGGAAAATCCCCTTATACGTGTGCTTCATCGATCTGCAGAAAGCGTACGACTCTGTCGACCGAGAGCTGTTATGGAAGGTACTCACACGCTTTGGCGTACCAACCAAGATGCTGAGAATTATCCGTAATTTCCACGATGGCATGCGGGCTCGCGTGCGTACTGATGACGGCGAGCTCTCGGAATGGTTTGATGTCACGCAGGGGCTGCGGCAAGGCTGTGTACTATCACCGTTACTGTTCAACGTGTTCTTCGCTGCTGCGTTACACGTCGTACTAGTACGCTTCAGCCAAGACGAAGCCATTGTTAGGGATTTGGTCCAACTCTGGGAAGCTGGAGTAGTTCGAACAGGGAAGGAGGAGCCATTGGCGTGCGTGCGAAGGCCTGTATGGGGCATGTTGTACGCCGACGATGCAGGAATTGTCTCGAAGTCGGCCGAAGGGCTCGCAAAAATGATGACAGTCATCGTGACTGTCTTCGAAGCAGCAGGCCTCACGGTGTCGGAAAAGAAGACTGAGACAATGGTCCTACAAACACCAGACCGGACAACCCTCGCACCACCGCTCGTCATCGAAGCGGCAGGTCAGAGGTATAAGCAGACGACCCAGTTCTTATACCTAGGCGGCGTTATCCACGAAAACGCTGACCTCTCGCTCGAAATCGACCGACGGATCCGCCTCATGCGAGCATGCCTCAAACGGTTCGGCCCGGAGTTGTATGATAGGACGACCGCCCCCCTTAGCCTTAAAGTCCGAATGCTGAAGGCCGAGGTGATTGAGACCCTGCTGTACGGGTGTGTGACGTGGACCCTCAGAGCGGAACACTTTGCCAAGCTTCGAACGGCTCATCACCAAGTCCTGTTGCGAGTCATTGGCTTCCAGCGCCGACTTCATACTGACCATGCCACCCTCTCGTACGCGAAGGCCCTCAAGATGACACGTTGCGAGAGCATCGAAACGACCATTCGTAAACGGCGGCTCTTCTTTGCGGGGGGCGTGGCACGGCAAAGCAAGGAGCGATTACCCAATCGGGTAATGCTCGGGACGATAGCTGGTGGGGAGAACCCGAGACCAGGCGGACAGTGTAAGACTTGGCATAGATGCATAGTCGAAGACCTTACGGAGTTCCGAGCCACCGAAGGGTCAACGGAAGTTGCCCCCTTGGTGTTTGGAGTTGAGACCGCGTTGTGGTCCACTGCAGCCAAAAAGGTGGGGAAGTGGTACCGGGGGATCCTTGAAGCAGCCGAACGGTTCATGGTGAGGTGGCACGAGGCTGAGGCTGAGATGAGTAGACAGCGCCGCGCATCCGCCGTGGATGGTGCCCAAAGGAACGGGGGGGGAGGGGGCAACAGGAGAAGTGGCATAAAGCCCGACCGAGGGAATGCGGAGAGGGGGGGGTACAGGAGGGGTAGAAGGGAAACGGCGGTAGACGAAAGTAGGAAGGAGATGGCAGACAGGGTAGCAAGGCACCAAGTCGACTAGGAAGTAGAATATGGCCATACTACTAGTGCTACCAACTGGTGCAGCTGGCTCGAACGTGGTCTTCCCTTGTCTTCTCTTTTAGTTTTGTTTTTTTTTCTTTCTTGCGCTGACTCTCCGTGATTTTCATTTCATTTTTTCTCTTCCTCTTCCTTTTCTGATTGATAAGCCGTACTCAAGGAGCCGTGTGGCGTGGTTGGAAGACGAACCTGCTCTGCTCGGCTCGTATTGTCTGACGCCAAGGGGTTGGGCATAGTTGACGAACGCAGGGCGGAGACGGCAGTCTGGGTAGCAAGGTACCAGGCGGATTAGCAGGGAGAACCTGGCTATACTATTATACTCGTACCACAAGCTGCTGCCGCCACCTGGAAGGTGCTTTGGGCTTTGGTCTGCCTGTTATTTCCCCTTTGTTATTTTTCCTTGTTACTTTTTCCTTGGTTCTTTGTCTTACTCTGTTCACAAGCAGTGGTGTTTTTTGTTATTTCTTCTTTTTTCCAGCTCGTTCTTTTTCAAGTGTTGGCCACCTCGCCTGCGGGGGGGGGGGCACGACAGATTGTTTCTCTTAGATTTTGCTTCATTTTTCTTCTTTTTCTTTTTCGATTTGTCTACCTTGTTTTTGTTTTCTCTTTGATTGTTTCTTTTCGTTTCACTATTTCATAGATTGCGTATGTCGTGCCTGTCGTATCTAGTATGATGACATGGCTTTGCATTGCCCACTGCAGTTCACACTGCACACGTGGCAACGTAGTATCTCTGTGGCGTAGCTTTGTGACCACAGAACTTGTATCTCTTCTAGGATTGAAGAATCGGCACGGACACTGGTTGTGCTGGATGTCGACGGGTAGCAAGAACGGTTTAATGTTAAGAACACACACACTGTAGTATGCTGCTGCATGTTATCTCAGTACGTACTAGCCGGGTACCTGGTGGTGCCAGTTATGGGTTCAAGTGTACAGCAGCAGCAGTATACAATGGTATGGTACGATAGATGGAGTAGTACTGATGGATGGATCCAACATCTATCTGATCACCGCGGAGCACCGCTGTTTTATTGGCACGAACACCGCCTTGAGCTGCAGGAAATAAATAGACAACGCGCTCCGATGTCCCGTCCTCCCTATCCCCAGCAGCAGCAATAATATGTAAAATGAGAAAGATCGATCATGCTTCTGCTGTGTATCACATCAGATATCTACAGTATTCAATGGCGCCTTGCTTTTCTTTTCTAGGCATGCGCAACATACGGACAGCAGCGTCTGCAGCGCAGTTGTTATCAATAATAATAGTGATTCATAGATGCATTTGTTTTACAGGCACCTCTACCTGTACCGGTACGAGTGCACAGAACAGCAGCATTAGTATTAATAGTATTAATAGTACTGTATGTAGCTGTGCGCCTTTTACACCCGTTCCGGGAGACAAACGACTACCTGGTGTTGGAATTAATTACACTTAAGTAGCGTAGGATACTTTCGTACAGAAACAGGTCATTTAAAAGCGTTTTACGTACGTACGACTTGACCTCACGCCTATATTATGGCAATACATACTGGTACAGAACACGCGCGAACGGCTTATCATAAAATTTGGAAAGTCAGTGAAAATGGGATATAGACGAGACATATTACGCAGCTTGCAAAGTTGACAACTAACTATTATATTAATCTATAATCAGTCGAACTCACTGCTGACGTATTTCATAATTTTACAAAATCCACCCGTCGCGCAGATCACACGATACGTACGTATACAGTTTTAGTATATCTGAGCCGCTGGGTGCCTGTAAGTCCGGAAAAAAAAGTGCTCATCACGAAAATGCTTTGGCTTGATCACATCGATTGCGCCTTGCTTGGGCGTGGAAAAGGCAACGTTTAGAGGTATAGACTCTCACCTCCACCCCCTTGGACACATGCAAAGGGAAGCTGCTTCGGCTCCACCACGCGGTATGGCGCTCTGCGTCGTTGCAGCCTACCCGGAAAGCCGGGGGAAACGCACCATCGACGCCCAGCCTCCTGCCACCGACCCCCCCCACAGGCGCGCCCAAGCTGGCGGAGGCTTGCCTCTTCCAAGCAGAGTCGGGCGGGGTGAAGTTCGGTCCCCGGGGGACGAACGCGTAGCCCGTGGCCAGGCATAAAGCAAGGAAGGCGGTCGAAGTCGGCGTGCCCTTCATCGTCCTGCTGCTGTTGTTGATGCTGCTGCTATGGCTGCTACTACTATTTATTGCTGCCCCTGAGGGCCGCAGCGATGAAGGCTTCGACTGCTTGCTGTTGTCTACAGTTTAGTGCGGTGTTGCGATTTGTGCAACGGCTATTAATGCAGGCTCCGAAATCTTCCCCTCGCCTCGTGCCCCAGACCCCCGGCAAGGATGCAACAAAAGGTTAGAGCTACACCTATTGCTCCCAATCGTTCCCGTTCGAGTGATCTTTGGCCACAAGCGGTTGCTGTCCCCCTGCACGACAGAAGCGATGGGGCGATATAGCCTCCTCGTGCTGATAGCAAGATTCGACATTTTTCTACCCCGATTCGGCGACGCCTCATTGTTGGAAAACCCATGAAACATCTGCTGCCTCCTCGTGCTGATAGCTGATAGCAAGATTCGACATTTTTCTACCCCGATTCGGCGACGCCTCATTGTTGAAAAACCCATGAAACGTCTGCTGACTATTAAAATACCTGACAGCAATGACAATGACCTATATCATGCATACAGATACTACTTCGTACCAGGTATATATTATCCTTCGCGGTCGCTGCGAGCGAAGCGTTCGCTTCCGATTTCGTCTTGTTTGTGTTTAGGCTGGGACTCCAGACGCCTTTGCTTTCCTGACTTCGTGCTAACTGTTTCGGCCGCTTTCCTCAAGAGTCGCACTCGCCGGGCTCCGACGGGTGTTCTCGCGTGCGCGCGTCTCGGAGTCTCGCGCAACCGACGAGCGCGGCGACCCCGAACTCGAAGGATGTTTGCTGGGGCGAGGAATACCATGTATTAATAGGTCATTTGTCAATGACTCGCAAGACGTTTCGGCTCTTGTGTTCAAGCAGACAGACAGACTTTTACACAGCAAAATCGAGAAGAATCAAATACGGTTAATTAATGAGAGTTCGCTGCTCTCTCAGCCCATCTGTGCCTCTCCATAAAAAGTTTTGGTCAACCCCTCGGATACAAGTCCACCCTCCTTCCCGTTGAAATGTGTCTATGCCCTCACCACGTGCTGCGAGTATCTCGATATCGACTATCAACGACCAGTTTTGATTCGTCACGCGTCATATCAAAGCATATCAAACGTACAGGGTACCTGGTACATCATAACGACCGGTAGACAGCTTCTTGTTTGCGTTGTTTTGCGTTGTTCGTGCAGGAATACAAGACAGTAGCCCCCTCAAAATGGAACAACAATAAACTGTGGGCAGCAGTGAAGAGTTCTTCAACGATCAACACAGGCGCGGTATTACGTCTGTCTGTTAATGGTTTTGCATAGATACACCTGAGCATACGGTAGAGGCACCTGCATCCCAGCGAATACTTGGATCAGTATAGCAACTTGTAGTGATCGTCGATTCTACCCGAGCAGCACTGGGGTGTACCCCGCTTCCACAATGGCACGCCTCTAACATCATCACGACGAAGCTTGCCGAGTTCGTGCAATAATTTCTGCAGTACCTGCGCCAGCATTGTCCATAGCAGGCTGAATCCAGAGGTGGTATATCCCAGTGAGCCCTCAATTCGCTTCAAACCAATCGATCTTCCACCTACTACAGCTGGTTCTAGATTCTGCTGGTGGTACCAAACATGAGGGGCAACGTAGACTAGAAGTGGCCGCCGTACGGGCTACAAGCATCCGGCTTGAATGCAGGAAAAGCTGGAAGACTTAACCCTCCGGGCATGGCTCGACACTGCCCCCTTGAAACTAGAGCAGCTGCCATGGAGTAACCGGAACCCTCGCCGTAAAGTGTGTGGACTGCGATGACATAAAGATAGAGGGATCCGACCCCTAAACCATGCACCTGGCGCATATATATTCTAAAGTACCAGCTCCGAACTGCCTGTGATGGCTTGGCCTTATCATGCACCTGGTACAGTATAGTCGTGTGGAGTGCGTACTTCTTGTTGTTTGTTACTGCTGAGGCAGCGGTGGTTTTTTACCTCCAAGAATCAAGAAGTGCTCGGCCAGGGAGGGCGTTCAGAATCTACGGGTGCTTGCTATCTTTCTCGAAAATCTGCTTCATAAGGAGTTATAGTGGAGATAATTTCGGGCCCATCTGAAACCCAAGAGAACATCTTCAGGATTTGTATCTTCCTCCTCCTTTATTTTTGTATTTGCCCTCTCCCCCTTGTACAGTCATTCGTGCACTCCTCTCTCTTCCTATCCATTCGTTGATACTAAAATGCGTGACAATTTCCAGAAAAAAAAAAAACCACCGAGGAAAAAAAACACCAAACCATCAAGGGAGGCGCTGGTGGCGGCCGCAGCAGCACCACCACCGGCGATAGCGTGCGAGGGCAGATTATCGGTGCCTCACCTCGCCCGAAACGGTACCACCTCGCACCGTGGCTCTCTCCTACAAGTAGCAGTCGAAGGGGTCTCGCTTGAATGGATTGCGACGCAACACCGGTGACCAACTGCCGGTAGCAATCTTGTGACCGGTGGGAACGTCACCGCATGCAAGCGTGCACGCAGGCCCGTGAGCAAATGCCTGTGAGCTACAGGGCAAAGACTAACTCGATATCAGGTACCTCGTAGTTTTCAGCATTGAATACTCCTTTCTTGCAACCAACAAAAACTTTTTTTTTCAATTACGCGCATAATGAGTTGTTTTTCATCTCGAGGGCCAGCGTCGGATATACAGATATAAGGACAACAACGTGCTCGATCAAACATACCACACCATCCGACTATTAATGAACCGATACGCTCTGAACAAATAGCGTCACTGAAGGCTGTCAATCGATCGACGGTGGTGGTAGCGTTTTTTGTTGTGAAAAAAGACATTAATGTTCCATGTTTCGCCCCCGTAAAAAACACCCGAGAGCGTCCTCACAATCGCGCCTAACCCCGTCACCAGCTAAGCTCAATTTCCCCCTATCTCTTTCTCTAGCCGCCACCCTTCCCCGACGAACGACCTACACTTGACCCGCACTCTTCAGAAGCGTACCCAAACGCATACCGCATGTGGTTGACCGCCTGGTTCGATAAACGTTGGAGACATGGCATCGCTCCGAAGCTGTCGATCGATAGACTGTAGAATTTCCCCCGTCTGCCCCCATGCACACCGCAAAACGACTTGCTCCCCCTTTTCATATCCCCGGGGTGAAGTGTACGCCCAGAAAAGACGAAAGCCCCCCCTGTCGATATCGCAGTGGCTAGACAGTAACGCCAGACAAAACTATCAAGTCAACAATATATTATTTATAGGTAAGATAAAAAGTCAAGATAGATAAGACAAGACAAAATGTTCTTGAGAAAGTTAAATTGAGACGAAAAAAAGCTCCAAGACAACCGCAAAAAAAAAACATTAGGACGAGAAGCCGAGACACTAACGTCAGACAAGAATGTACACCCCGAATATTCAAGACAAGATTTATTTATTTTTTCCTTTTAGAGGACCCCATTTTACGTCAGGGGACTGCTCAGATGCGGCAGAACAGGCATCAAGAACAATTCCAGTGGAAAATCCTCCACTCCTTCAGGACTTCCCCTGCGGTTTGTGGGCAATCCCGGTAAAAGGGATAAGCTGACGGAGTAGAGTAGTATGCTATCTCTCCTAACCGACAGATTCGGAGTTGGACTGCTCTCGCAGTATCATACGGGTTGATTTAGCAAGGCGACAACTTACGGACCACACCGGGCGATACCGAAGGCGTGCACCAGCCGGGTGAGATAACGGTAGCAGCGTAGCAAGCCGACGAAGCTAGGCTGCTCTCGTGTTTTCGATCTGACTTCACTCCAAACCAACAACCTTCCCTCTCCTCCTTCCCTCGCGTTCCCTCCCTCTCCTCCTTCCCTCGCATCTCTCCTCCTTCCCTCGCATTCCCTCAAACTCGCCCAGAACGCTATTATATCACAAGGGGCAGCCCCCCCCCCACCCCCTATTAACCTATAACTGGTCCTACTTCCCCTCCCATTTTTACTCGCAGCAAAACTGAAAACCTTCATTGTACCGGGAAAATCCCAGGCATGTAAAAGACATCAACTTTGCGGAGTTTCTTCATCAAAGGCATCTTGTTAACTCCCGACCGTAACACGTACCAGGTTCCTGCTTTTTTTTTTTAGGTGAACGACACATGAGCAGCCCCTTGAGGTTTGCTAATGATTTACCACCCACATTTTCATACGGGTTCATGTCACCTCATTTCGTAGACAAGACCCCTCTGCCCCCCCCGCTCCTAACCACGCCCATGCATGCTGGCGAGTACACCCCCGCCCCGCCCCTTCCCAACTCCGCTTCGCTTGCTAAAATGACAAAAAAAGTGTCTTCCCTTACAGCTTTTTCGAACAGAAAAAATAATCTGAAGTGTAGCAATATTGATCTTAAACGGCTGGAGACAACACTGAAATAAAATAAGTCCGAGGGTGTGTTTAGTCGGGTACTTTGGTGCGTGCTCTGCGGTACCCGTAAGCCAGATTGTTTTGGTCATACGCGAGTATGTGCCCGAGTGCCCCCTCAGTACGTATGGGGTACCCGGGTACCAAGCCTGGTTATTTGGGTCATATATACCCGGGTATGTAGCCGGGTACCGGGTACCCCTCTGAGTATTAAAACCCTACAAAACACATCCTTGAAGAGAAACCTAGTAATCATCGGCTACCCGAACGGTAATATCGGCGTACGAGTGGTGTACCATTGCCCGTGCGACTGCAACGAGCGAAAAGCGACCCGGCCTACTTTGCCGTGCGCGCCAATTTTTGCAGACAACGTACGCAGCCCCGGAGGCATCCGTAACTCTGCCAAAACAAATCCTGACACGACAGTTCCGGGAGGCAGTTATTCGTGCCTCTGTTGGTATGGCGTTTTGGATGCTCCTTCCTTGTAAAAAGACACAAATGCAAAAACAAAAAGTAAAACGACGAGTGGAAGTGGAATTGGATTGGAGACTGACACAGAGCAAGTGTCCCAATCAACGCGCGACATGTTCACTGCCCCGACGAAACCATATATTTTTGGGAAGAAAAAAAAAGGAGACTAACACCGCCGAGGAGTTGTCCTATAGTGTTCGGCCAGGCAACGGAAGCGCCACAATCGCAATGCCTCAACAAATCCATAGACATAAAATCAACGACACATGGAAACTAACAGCGACGCAGTGTCCCGCTCGGCCAGCGAGCGCACACTGACCCCACAAAACCACAGCAACAAAAACGAAGATGGAGATTAACACCGACGAAGTCTCTCACTCGCCTAGGCAAGCGCGACATTTGCACTGCCTCCACAAAACCCACAAAAACAGAAAAGTAGAAGAAAAAAAAAAGCGACTGGAACCGGCGAAGTGTCTCGCTCGACCAGGCAACGGAAGCGCGATACGTTCACTGCCCCCACAAACCCCATAAAAAGAAGACAAAGCATACCTGGTAGTGGATACCAACATTGACCGCAATATCCGTCCGACTCGGCCCAGAATTCAACCCGACACTTTTCACTGCCCCCCCAAGAATTGCGTGCCCCTACCAGTCCTGGTCTCTTGCACCTCCCCCTCCCCTGTTGTGCGCCCCAGCCCCTACACCCGCAGAAGAGCTGACAGGACGGTATGCAAGCGCTGCGTTTTTGCTATCGCGTTATACAGCCTTACCGTATAAAACTACCAGGCCGTCCACCCTCTGGCCTACGTCCTCGTCCTCCAGCGGCAACCAGCAAGCTACGACAACTCGAACAGGGAGCTCTCACCCTCCTCCCAGCCGCAGCCCACAAGCCAACTCGAACAGCAAGCGGCGGCCATGACGCACCTCCCTCTCCCTCCCAGCTGAGACAAAACAACCTATGCGATCCCAACAGCGTATGCCCTGGTTTAGTCACACCCTCTTCCCCTCACCGCAACCAACAAGCCAGCTCCAACACCAAGCCCCAGCATTGGCACTCCTTGCTTCCTAGGCCGGTGCCTGCATCAACAAGCCATGACAACCCCAACAGCTAAAGCCCCAGGATTGACACTCCCTCGTTCCCTCCAGCCGCAAGCGTCACACCAAACTTTGAATAGCACGTCCTGACCGTGACACTCGCTCCAACCCTTCCCCGCAAGCAATACGCCAAGTTCGGAAAAACAAATCCGGCGACAACCCTCCCTCCCCCCCTTGCCGCGACCTACGACCCGTAAACCTCGGACAGCAAGTTGCGGTTTAGACTCTCCCACCCACCCCCACCCCTCAGCCATGCACGACACAACACGAACAACGAGCCCCGGTCGTGACACCTCCCTGCTGCTTTTTTCTTCGACCAAACACGCCATTAAAACTCGAACAGCAAGCACTGGGTTTGGAACTCCTTTCCATTGATTGCCACAACCAGCGCGCTATCAGGTCTCGAACAGCAATCCGTGGTTTTGGCACCCCCTCCTTCGGCTTGTCTCAACCAACACGCCGAAAAAAAACTCGAGAACGGCGAGCCCTGGTTTTTGACATTCCTCAAACCCTCTTCCCTCCCTGATATTATATGCCTGGTATATAGTATGTAGGTTGGGTTGGCGTCGGTTGGCGGCGACGCTGTAAAACACGCCTCTCAATTGAGTGAGCTAGACAACCAGGGTACCTTCTTGTATTTTTTTTGGCGGTCATCACGGCTGGCGGTCGAGTTAGACCATTTTTGTGTGTGGAGAACCTTAACTCCTCACAAGAAGGGCGATCGTATATCGTGTGCATCTGGTAAGGCACCCACGAAGCAGTTACATAGTAAACTCATTGCTGTCTCTGGAAGTGGCCGCACCAGAAAATAACTCAATTCATTGACGCTGCCATCCTTACGCAAAACATTCGCAGCCAAAGCGGTTCTTGGTACGACGCAGCTCAAATTTCATGCGACTCACCCAAGCGCCGCTCGGAGCTTCGCACACGATGCATGTAACGTCTGTGTGGTCGGTGAAAACCCGACGTGCTCCGTCCCGGCATTGCAGGGATGCGAGGGTCTATGGTCACACTACTACGGCCATGCATGATAATAAGTACCTCCCCCCATCCCCCCGTATATATTACATGTGTTAAGGTTGGGTTGGCGTCGCTTCGCAATGGCACTGCGGAACACGCCTCTCACTGCGTGAGCTAGACAACCAGGGCACCGTATTTGTTTTCTTTGGCAGTCACCACGGCTGGCGGTCGAGTTAGATCATTTTTGTGCGGGGTGGAGAACCTTAACTCCGCACAAGGGGGATGATCCTATCACGTGTTGTGTGCATGGTAAGGCATCACGAAACAGTTATCTAGTAAACCCATGGCTGTCTCTGGGAGTGGCCACACCAGAAAATAAAGCAATCCATGGACGCTGTCATCCATGCGCAAGGAGGTCGCATCACAAGCGGGTCCCAGTAGAGGATTACAGCTCACCCTCCATGATACTCGTCCGACACCTCACGGCAAATCGCGCTTGGTACAAGCAATGCCTGCCTGGTCGGTGAAAATCCCGGCGTGCCCCGTCCCGACCTTACAGAGATGCGAGAGCCTGTCGTCATACGACTACGGCCATGCATGACATGAGTGCACCCCACCACCACCACCACCACCACCGACCCTTGAGCGAGTAAAACACGGTATTCGCAGACTCCAGATGCCCCATGCCATGCCAAAGGGCGCCTTCAGTCCGCTCGTTCTTGCGTCGCCTCGCGCTACCTACCCATCCTCATCATTTCCCCTCACTAAAATTTTCATCCCCAGCATGGCCTCGCATGAAAATCCCCTCCGCCTGTCGTCAATCGGCCAATGCATAGCAGAGTGGACGGGGGGGGGGGGTGGGGTGTCGAGGCGACGGTGTAGATCAAGTAGGGGCGCGGAGTTACTGCCACGGCGGGGATGGTGGCTTATTTTCTGAGGTTTGCGGATGAGGAGCTCAATACTTCGCCCGAAAAAGACGTACGACTTTCGAAGACCTTACTTGGTGCAACCCACCCGACCAGCATGTGTATGCGCCCTAACCCTTCAAAAACATACCAGGCTTATACATACATACCAGGTATATATATAAAAAAAACTATTCATAGTGAACTTGAAGCATTCTACGATGGAGGCTCACCCTAATTATTTTGGGGCTCCGATGCCCCCCCAAGGAATGATACGGACTTGAACGGGGACGAACATATGAACACGGCTGATTAATCTACCCGCATCTCGCACGTGTACGTCCGCATTATGCTCGATAATGTAGAGCACAAGTTACATACTCATCCTTCAACTGGCGCCCGGATAAGGATGCCGGGGTGGCTCAGAAAGTTTTTCCCCCCCAATGTAATACCTCATATCATCGTAGAACGCCTCACCTCTGGTAGTACGCAGTACTTATTAACTTGACGACCTCAACTGGTCAGAAAATGTTGCCTTATTTATAGGAGGCAAAAAGTGGTACCCCCTACCGTGGCATTGCTGTGCTCTCTGCACAACATAACGATAGCGGGTACTGCTGTACCTTTTGTTTATTTATCAGTGACGGGACGGTTGTACTACGTAGTACATACAGTATAAATGCCACCCCATATCGCACAACTATCATTTGTTTAGACTTGTAGTTAGCACAGTTTTATTTCATCTTCTATTTTCTTACATTTATTATCTCAGGTCCGGAGTCAGTCACACAGCAGGCCAGCAGGCAGTCTTTCTTTTCTTCTCCCCCCTCCCCACTACGGTTCGTGCCTTCAGTGACATTTTTATCGCGGGAAAGCTTGAACCATTTTTCCTTCGTCGATCCGCGTCGAATAGTTTTGGTTATAACATTATACCTGGTGTATATACCTGGCATAAATTATATATACCTGGTATATGGTTATTAAATATAATACATCTATATTATATATATGTGTGTAAATATTTAATACCAGGTGGCGAATAGGTATACGATACGCAGGCCAAGAGATTGCTCGTGGTATATCAATTCTCGAAGTCGTTTGTTGAGTTCAATTAATAGGCACAGGAACAAAAATGTCACTGGGGGTGGATAGCTAAGAGATTCATTACAGCAGTAGCGAATACGTACCAGCTGCTACTGGACGCGAGTCGACGAGGAAGCGGAAATACTCGTAAAGGTCTTCACGTAACTCTTCTTGCGATAAAAAAGGCAAGACACGGACCGTGGGGTGGGGAGGGGGGAGTAGATCCTATAGATTCTACTATTAATATGCAACCCCGGATCTGAGTTACGCCTACTGCTGCAGGAAGGAGAGAGAACAGGACGGCGAAGATAATGAAAGATATACATAAAACAAGCAAAGCAAACAAAACAGTCAGAAACACACACACTTGAAGAACATGCCACGGACACTCACACACATCGCGGTTCCTCTCCTCTCCAAGTGGTCGGTGGCACACTTTATAAGCCTCTTGGAGCTGCACAGGAACAAGTTGTCGATCAAGAAAGACGTCTACAGTATGTAGAGCAGCACGCCGACCGCGCGATTGAAAAGGTGCCATGCTTACAGCAGAAGCAGTATACCGATGGATGTCCGAGTCACAATGATTGAAGGCAAGGTGTCGCAAGACACGGACATAGCATGTTCCTATAAACCCACTGCCGGACGAGGACGCTGCTCGTAGACAGCCGATACACCAAGTTATCAACCATTGGTTTCGGCGCAATCTCGGGGTCCTAAATTGGCCGTACACTTCAAGTCGTGGCCACGCCATCCGGCTCGCACTGATCGCGGACGGTCGACGAGGCAAAATCTCATGGATTTGTTTTGCTTTCTCTGGATCCCGGAGCAGATAAGTGGTGTCACGCACTACAAAAACCGGTCCTCTCGTAGTATCATCACTCTGTGCATAAATATACGGAACATTTAGGCATTAACGTCAAGGCTCAACGGTTCTTACAACTATGTCCGGAGTGGTATACGAACCCGGGAATCTGGCACAGGTTAGGCTGTTTTTTGCACTCAACGTATGGGATTGGTGGAGACAACGCAAGACAACATCAGAAGGACAGGAACATTGGGGGAAATGGGAAAAGTCCTGCTTTGCTCTGCGGTGCCTGTTGCTGCTGCTGTTCGGGTGTGTCTGCAGCTTACTGCGTTGCTCTGGTGTGTGGGTTTCGTGTTCTATATTTTTGTGTGTCAAATAGTACTCGGCCGTACGAGAGTTGCCAGAACGTGTTGGAATTTTTCTCGGGACTTTTTGTTTGTGGTTCATCGCGCACTGATTGCTGTTTTAGCTCTCTCCAGGCTGCTGTGTTTGTAGTATTAATAGTATTAATAATTGGATGGCCTGATCCTGATAACCATACGTACACGTCCCCGCTCCATTTAGTCGGAATCGTTTGGAGAGTTTTCCTCGTAGTTTTTTACATTTTCCGCACCGCTGTTTTGCTGCTGCTGTGCTCTGCCTGCAACAGCAGTATAACTAAGTGTTCTGTGCTGGTTTGGTGATTTATGTTGCTGCCGAAAGCTCTTGTATTAATAGCTAGTTTTCGTTTTCTGTGGAACCGCCAATATTAACCCAAGTCCCCAGCGCTGTATCAATGTAAACCGTGTCTTACATGAAGCAAAACAAAACATATCAATACACGAGTTTTTATTCAGGTTCATTTGGGCCTTATTATTTGTTGCGTCACCCTCGTCATCGTTCTAGTAATAGCACGGCGACTCCGAAGGGAAATCTTGTATGTATATACAACATCGTTGCTATGATTACACTATTACTACTACGGGGGATCATAGTTAATAGGACCTATGGTATACATAAAAACCAATATACTTGACCATTTTTACTGACAATAATTGGTCCTATTGACTATGGTCCCCCGTAATATTACACAAATATTTTTACAATTTTAGGGTATGCCTTATAAAGGGCCCGAGTCCCGTTTTGGGGACAAACTACTTCTGTTTAGAGTGCTTTGTCCCCACATATGGGAGTGCGGTTCTAAAAGGGTTAATACCTAGGTCATGCATGGCATTCCTCATCTTGATTTACGTTTTCGTCAGGTTTTGGATGCAGATAGACAGCTCCTCAATCTAGGAAAGGACCCTCAGAAATACTTCGGTGCTCCCCCATACACCGTAGCATTGCGTCCTCCCTTCGATGTGTTTATTTTGTGCCGTATTATGTTTACTGTTTTACCCGAACGCTATGTAAGGCTATGATGGAAGTCTCGACGGGCTCAATATTTACCGAGAGGGCCGGCTGTGTGCGAGTAGCGCGAGGGACACGCACATGTTACGATAGATACGGGTGGACTCGCTTTTTTTGCCTTCCGAGGTTCCTCACTTGTTGGGCTCTATACTAATGACAATAGTGAACCATTACCCAAGTCGCTTACTAAGTCACCCCCCCCCCAAAAAAAAACGACTCTTGAGAAAAACGAAAAGGCAACCCGGTGGCCTAGTTATACAATGTACCGCTCTGTCCCAAAATATAGGTACGTTTTTCATTGAATATTAATACATTAAAGGTGCTTATATCTAGGGACAAAGTGGTATGCCTTTTTGCGACACCCATCAACTAATATCGCTGTCCCAACGATACCGAGTATAGTAGATAGAGGTCGTCAGTGCTGTCAGTGCCCTTTAACCCTCTTAGAACTCCAGCCCCGTTTTGGGGACACACCATTCAAATTCCAAGCAGTTTTTCCCAAAATTGTCCCCAACATGAGACTGCAGTCCTAAAAGGGTTAAGGAGCCCGGGGCAGTCATAAATGTTTGGGCAATAAAAGGTACCAGGTACAGCAGTACCTCTATATGGTAACACGCCTCTACGCTCATACATACACCTGTTACCCTCTGCCTTCAGAACAAGCCGCCGAAACTCACATCGCAGTGGCTCCACACAAAGTGGTCGTACACGTAAGGCGATGCCATGCCGTCCGGCCTGAGCAGCTCGTACAGCATCTCGTTGGTGTAGTACCTCTTGATGGGCGATACAGAGCCATCGACCGAAAGACCAGCTTTATCTTCAAAATCGCCATCCCCCTTGGCTTCCTCAAAAGTCCCCAAGAAAAGGTCGTGAAACGGCTGGATGTCTTTGGGGTTGTGCCCGTAGCAGGTGTGATCGTCCAACCAGACGTCGTCAAAATCCGCCACGGTCTGGAGCCTGCTCAGATGCCAGAGTCTGCGGAAGCGAGAGCGAGCAAGCGGCATTGTTGATTGTAGGGCAAGCAAGCGAGCGAGGGTATTTTGTTGTTGTTGTTGTTGTTGTAGTTGCTTTACTGCTCAGATGCCAATGCCTCTGCATAAACGGTGAGCGAGTGAGAGGCATTATTGTTGTTGTGGAGCAGGCAAGCGAGCGATAGCATTTTTTGTTGCTGTTGTTGGTGCTGCTGGCGTTGGTAGTGGTGGCCGTGGTGTGGTTGGAGCTGCTCTGGGTGTCGTTGCTGACGTTCTAATAACCCGATGTATACGTACAGTAGGCGTATCAATAGTACATATTAATAGCATACCTGTCGAACGTCGGGTCTAGGACCCGGAAGATAGCATCGTCTATATTGAGCACTACTGAAGTCCCTAGCAGTACGTTGAGCAGACGTACTATTAATAACAGTACACATCAATGGCATACTAGACGAATGTCGGGTGTAGGACCCAGCAGGGAGCACCAACAAAAGGCACGTAGCATCAACAATAATCATTACCTGGTAAATCAAGCACTATTAGTACTACTCTACAATATCTGGCAGTACGTGCAGCAGACGTGTTAATAAATCTGTTTTATTGTCCTATTGATAGATACATTCCCACCCATACGCAGCCGTACAGGATGTGGTTGCGGCCACCTGGGGATAGCTTCGCAGACCGACAGACCCGCACAGTATTTTCTCATACGGTCGAGATTGTTTTCCCCCGCCATAGCCACCTGGGGATGCCTTTGCACCCCCTCCTCTGTACGCACAGATGATATTTCAATTTTCCAATACGGGAAACCTTTTTCATTTTTCCTCGCCGCCACCTCGAACCTGTGGTGATTAGACTCTTCTGTGCTATCATACCCACTCCAACCTTAAACAGTGCCTGGAGCCTCACGCACTGCTTGTGGTTGGCGTGTGTCCTCGCACTGCTTGTGGTTGGCGTGTGTCCTCGAAATAGACCCAGACTATCCCGTCCTCCCTAGCACTACGACCCTCCCCTCTCACAGCACTACACCCCCCTCGCGCCACACCAACTACGTTTAGACCCCCCCACACCCCTCTCACGCCAAACAAAACGCCATCCAGCCTCCCACTCCCAAAGCTATCCTCTCGTAGGCATGTCCTGGAGCATCTTCATCCCTGCTGCAACTACCGCGACCAAGCGCAGAGCAGGCAAAGTCGAATTCGATAACCCGCGCATTCTTGGTGTAGTCGGCTGGGTGGCGTTGGCTTCGTGTCTAATATCGTCTGTTCGTTGACTTGAGCCGCCTTTCGTTTAGTGAGACATTGAAAAGGTTTCAATACGTGCGGCTTGTTTCAAGAGGGGATTTTTACGCGTGGTAACCGTTGTTGACCCCAAGTTTGGGCGGCAGATGCCACCGTGCTAACCCTGACTGGGCCAGTCTGGCGGCTGCCGTAGGTGTTGTAGGTCACCAAAACAACACAATTCAAATTTCGCAGGCGACACGCTAATTTTCAGGCGAAATTTATTCAAAAGGATTTTCATGGACAAAACACCGTTCGTTGCGATCGTTTTTCACTTGGTTTCAGCACGGACTGTACCTGATTTTGACCCGAATGGATCAGGTATACCTCTTTTAGGCCACACCCCCATCTTTAACTAGCCTATCTGTCGAACGTCGGGTGTAGGACCGAGAAGGTAGCCTCAACACTGTTCAACAATAGTAAGCACTACCACAATATCTGGCAGTACGCACAGTAGACGCATTGACACAACAGCTGATAGTGCACATTATCATTATTAATAACACAATAATAACATATCGTACGAATAAATCTATAAATAGCGTACCTGTCGAACGTCGGGTGCACGACCCAGAAGGTAGGGTCATTGGTGCTCGTTCCCTCGTAGTGAGACCCGATCTTCATCGGCGTGCTCAGGACTCGGAGCATCTCGGTGAAAATTTCTTTTGTCTCGTTCACCGTGTAGCCCGGTAGCTTGTTGGGCGCGTGGCCCTAAAAACGGCATTCGGCATCCAGGTATCACATTACTAAACGGAATATCGGCCATAGGAAGACCTAGTGATCAAAAACCACGATCGACCTAAAAAAGCAGTATACCCCCCTTACTGTAGGTCTGCACTACCGGTTTTAAGGGTATACATTATTATAACATGTTCACCCGTATAAATAAAACGATGGGGACACAAAGGCGGTCGTGGTTAAGGCCGCGAGCTGGCTAACCAAAAGTTTCAAACTAGTTCATAGTTGGCTAGCCAGGTATTGTAGTTATGTATAGTTGCGTGCGGTAAGTTGTAGGGCTGCAAGTTGGCTGACCATGAGTAGGCGACTAGCTCTCTTGTTGGCTAGCTAGCGGCGGTACGTATTGCTTGCGGTAAGTTGTAAGGCTGCGAGTTTGGCTGACCATACGTCGCCGCCCACTAGTTCCTAGTTGGCTAGCTAGGTATTGCTGACCGCAAGTCGCCGCCGACTAGTTCCTAGTTGGCTAGCTAGGTACTTCAGTTAGTTACGTGCGGAAAGTTGTAGGGCTGCGTGTTGGCTGACCATAAGTCACCTTACAGGCTGACAGACTATTAATAGCTCCAACGGCGGAACGTTGAGAAGGACCAACATTCAACACAATCCCCTTTTTGAAGAATATCCCCACGGTAACCTATTTTTCAGCCATTTACCAATACCTCGCGATGAAGAAAAGCCTCAAGACTGAACAAAATGGACGTATAATAGATATTACCAGGTACAGGCGAGTCATAATAGTGCGGAAAAAACAAAGACGGCGATGGTACAGCTGTCACATGCGATGGTACTGTTATTAATAGTAGATAATCTGGCTACCAATAACTAGTCGGCGATTCACGCGATTGGTGCTGCTAGCATATAACCTAGCCAACAAATACCTCGTCGGACTCGACTCAGGCGATTGGTACTGCTAGCATATATCCTAGCCAACTAATGCCTAGTCGGCGACTCAGGCGATCGCACTGCTAGCGTATAACCTGGCCAACTAGAAACTGATCGGCGACTGGCTTACAGCCTACTGAGAGGCCACTCGTGACCCTACGAAAGGGCACAGCCCTACGTATAAATTGCATAAGGGTAAACAACCCCCCCCCAAAAAAAGTGGGATGGCTGGCACCGCCAAGTAACTGGAATACCTTGCCAACATTTGCCAATATCAGTAGTCAGAGACTATTAATAGTAGACAGACAACACTACAGTCAGTAGCGCTTGATACTATTAGACAGCCAACGAGCGACCAACAGCTAAACACAGACACAGTCGCAGCCCTAGAAAGGGCAAAGGTGTAACAATCTCACCGCCTCGTCGCCGAGGCTGTCGATAAGCGTCAAGTTCTTGTCGTAAAAAAATGCGCCTGCGCCAGACGCCAACACACCAGATCCTTCCAGTATCTGCGGGGGTGGAGGCGGGGAGGAGGGAGGGAGAGAGGGAGGGGGGAGAGAGGGAGGACGATGGGGGGATTATCATGATGATGATGGATGATGTGCAATACTGTCTGTTGTGATCACGATAGCCCGCAGGTCTCTGGAATCTAGCTGGCGTAGTACACAGCAACCTGCTATCTAGTTGGAAGAAGGTTATGTAAGAAGGTTCTGCAACAGCAGCTCTCTCCCCCTTCTCGCCTACCTGGTACTGTTTTTGCACCTACAGTAATGCAGTACAGGAACCAACTCTAAAAATACCACTGTAGGTACATCGAGCAGTAGACGTACTGTAGTAAAACTATTGCAGCACACTTACTCTAGCACAGGAACCTACTGTGGCACAGGAACCTACTGTGACACAGGAGCTTACTGTGACACAGGAGCCTACTGTGGCACAGGAACCTACTGTAGTACAGCCGCAGTTTTTTTTTCTGAACTCACCGCCGCTGGTCTCTTGTCGATCAAGGCGCTGTCATTGACGTAGCACTTGCAGTCTTCCCACGCAAGGTCCATGTCGCATGTCTCGGGGCAATCAAGGTAAGCAGACCTCCACAGGTACTTCATCAGCGGCTACCAGCCGTCACCCACAGGTCACAAGCACGGGGTGCCAACACAAAACAGAGACACGCAACCGGGACGCCCAAACGGAACGGGTTAAAGCCAACGACTAAGTTCCAGTCCAACTACAAGTCGAAGGTCAACAACAACAACAACAGCAGATCAAGCCATCGATAGTTCACCAACACAGCCAAACATGGATGAGTTCGAGTTGAATCTGATGTTCAGGTTGGAAACTTAACTGCAGCAGCGGCAGCAGCAGTAGAACAAGCCATCGATAGTTCACCAACAAACAACTTCTTTTTTGAAGTCCAGCCACCTTTGGGGGGCACAACTGCTGCCTGGTCGGTATTAGGAGTTAGAGCCGGATGTACTTCGCGGTGGTGTCAGGGTTAGGATCGGTTTCAGACCCGACAGGGGAAAACTCTTTTACTCAATGACAGCATCGCCCACTGCTTGGTTGGGCCGTGTTGATCTTTTCAGGGCTTGCTAGTACTATTAGGACTGCAGTCCCGTTTTAGGTATAAACTACTTGAAATTTGAGTGGTTTACCCCCAAAACGGGACTGCTATTACTAAAATAGTCACCAAACGAGTTCAGGGATCCCTTCGATGAAGGCAACGAAAGAGTACTCGAGTATCTCGAAAAAAAAACAACCTGTCTTTTTTTTTACGGCAGCAACGCCATTTCTGGTACAACAACGCCATATCACGGCTCCTCACCGAACACGGCACAGCTCCAGTTCTAATGCTCAGCCCATCTCCCAACCAAGGTATAGCTTGTTCGTTATGGCCTCTATCATAGGAGGTGTTGCGGCCCATGGAGTTGCAAGGGAGGGCAGGCATTACTGTGATTGTTATGCTTACGTCACCGAACGAAACTGCTCAGCAGCAACAATTTTCATCTTTCCGGAGATCCTGTTATTAATAGTGTATTTTCACTAACTGTGCTGTGACCGTGTAGGACGCTACGGACGGTCAAACTAGATAGAGGAGGCGTTCTACGATAGAGGTTCACCCTAACTTTTCTGAGGCTCCTCAATTAAGGAGCTCCATACCTCACCCGGAAACTGACTTCGGCAAAAATCAAAATGCATCGCGGCGAATACTCCTATGGCCCAAGTCTACAAAATATTTTTTTCGAAATCAAGATTGGCATCCCGACGATTAGGGGCTCAAGGAACCCCGTCTTTCAGAAACAAAATAGCGGAAATGTGCTACCACTATCGTAGAACGGGTCAGAGGCCAAGGTAGGCTCTCCGTTATAGTCGAACATCTGAGTTAAGAAAACAGTATTAGCAGCCTCGGAAACCTGAGTGAGAACAGTATTATTAATAGCAGCCAAGGAAACTTCCATTTACAAAAAGAATCCATGGGTAGCGGAGGTATGGGGAGTCGGCCAATAGTAAGAGGTTCATTTCGTAATCGAAAAGGCGTCGGATCGATTCGGCACCCGACACAAAAAAAATATTCATGACCTACGCTCTCTAAAACTGCCGAAAGGGAGAGGGTGTGAGCTTTAGAGCAGGAAGAATGTTCTTTGCAGTAGGGAGTCATGAAATGTCCAAATCGAACCACCGAAAGTGGTGAGACTGACAAAAGGAAAAAGTTGTTTTTATTTGCAGTGCTCTTATACTTTGGTCCGAAGGAGCCCCTTAAATATTGTGTCCGACCTGCAGACACTGCAAGGAGTCGTAAATCACAGGCGCATCATAACCCGACTCGTATTGCTGTTGGCGTCCACATTAGTCCTATCAATAGACGGTTCATACAACCGAACATGCCTGTTTTCTTGTCTCTACTTCAATCTCAAAGTTAACCTTAACCCCTTTAGAACCGCAGTCCCGTTTTGGGGACAAACTACTTGAAATTTGAGTGGTTTTTCCTCAAAACGGAACTGCGGCTCTGAAAGGGTTAACCCAGCACTTATGAATCAATCCAGTCGCGAATCATGCATCAATCAAGCTGCAGTTCATTCACCAACTATACACCAATCAAGATGTACTGTCTTTACCAATCGCTCATCAAAGACCAGGCCACCAACACTCCAACAATCATCCAACCATCGAGTCACCAAATCATCCACCAATCCAGACACATTTGACTCACCAATCAAGTCACCACATCTAAATCGGGACAACGCCACCACATGCGACAACAACCTACCAACCAAAATATGTTCAAGCTATATCAACTGCTTCGACCACCACCACCTCAGCTACCACCACCACCAAGACTAACACAAAGAGGCCTAACGCCACCCTTGACTGGGGGCAAACCCCTGGAGGACTGCAGTCCCGTTGCGAGGACAAACCACCTGGAATTCGACTCAGCTTTAGGTGTATCTGAACCGCGCTCCACTGTACAAAAAAGGTAATTAACCCTTTCAGGATCTGTCTTTTGGGGCAAAACTGCATTCCCGTTTGGGGACAAGTTACTTGTAGAATTCGACTGGTCTGTCCCCCAAAAACGGGAGTGCAGTTTTTGCCCTAAATGGTTATCTAACCAAACCCTCTTGGGGCTTCAGGGGGTATGACGAGATCACAGCAACGGCCGCCCATGTGGCTAGGGGACGATATAAATGATTTGGGTGTTTCGAGTTGCAATGCATCGACGCAAAACGTAAGGAGCGGTATGGCACAGGTACGGGCGCAGCATCATCTTGTTTACCCTTACGGCTGGGCGCGCTCACGCCACCAACCATTGTTTTGATACCACCAACCATTGTTTCGGTCGCTATCTTCGTCACATTTCTCACAGACAGATCATCTTACATATAGATATTGATCTACAGTAGATGATCTAGATGATCTAGTTCCTCACTTGCCGGAGTAAGAGGTTGTGGAGGATCTGCTTAGTACAAATCCAACTCAGGAAACATGCGCTATTACGGGGGACCATAGTAAATAGGACTAAATTTTGTCAGTAGAAATAGGTAAATATATACCAGGTAGGTTTTTGTGGGTACCGTAGATCCTATTTACTATGGTCCCCCGTAATAGGCCATGCAGATTAAGCAGCTCAGCTCCCACCCGGGAACATGAAGGAGCTAGATCATGCAAATCATGTAGGATCGGGAAAAGATAATCTATCCGCCTTGAAGCTGTTATCGATCGTGAACTGTGGGGATATAAATATTATCGAGATCATAGTCTGTCTGGGGTGTGATCTGTATGAATAATCGGAATATTGGGGATTCATCAACAGCTCACCACGGCGATGTGCGTGAAAGGAAGAATAATGTCTTCAGTTCGGTTGAAGAACCCGTACCATTCCGCGGCCCAGGCCCCACCCAGCAGCTCATGGATGTGTCCGTGAGCCCCTGCGTTCATCGACTCCGTGAGAGCCATCCTACGCGTGCAAGGGTGGGGATACACCAGGGCAGGGCAGGGCAGGGCAGGGAGGTGGGAGGGGAGGGGAGGGGGGGTAGGGTAGCGTAATGTAGACCGAAGGGGAGGTTGACCAAGGTAAGGCAGACAGGACAACGTATGGTGGGGTCGGGTAGGGTAGGGCAGGGTATGGTAAGGTAGGGTAGGGTATGGTATGGTAGGGTAGGGTAGGGTCGGGTAGGGTAGGGTAGGGTCGGGTAAGGTAGGGCAGGGTATGGTAAGGTAGAGTAGGGTTTGGTAGGGTAGGGTTAGGTAGAGTAGGGTTAGGTAAGAGTAGGGTAGATTTAGGTAGAGTAGGGTAGGGCAGGGTAGGATAGGATAAGGTAGGGTAGGGCAGGGTAGGGTAGGGTAGCCTGGTGGGAAACGACTCAACTAACGATAACACAAAGACGACAAGCACAACCACAACGACAACAGCGGTGGAGGTTCGTTCGTGCCATAGGAAGAATAAGCCGAAACAAAAGCACCCGATCGGCAGACCGCCTGTCACTGAAGGTTGCATAAGCCTCGTCCCAGCCTGATTAAAATGGTTGAAACATACCCTTAACCCGGACCGTCTCAAAAAAAATATGGGGAAAAAACCCTCAACCCGACCGCTTGAGAAATCTCTCCGAACAGAGCCGCTAATCGTCACTGGCTCGGAAAATTCTCGGAAAACGACGCAGTGAACAGTTGGTGTAGACTGTCAACCATTTTGTCGAACCTGGCCAAGTCGAAAACTTTTCGACCGGGATCCTGGTGGGAAACGATGCAATTACGGAAAGCCGCAAACAACAACAACAACAACAACAACAACAACAACAACAACAACAACAACAGCGACGGAGGTACGTCCACAGAAGGAAAAATTCAAAGAAAAACAAACAAAAAATGAAACAATGATCGTCAGATGAGACCGCATCTCACCATGAGTCCTTCCGCACCGCGTCCCTGTACTGCTTGCATCCCGCCGGCTTCCTATTGTTCACGTAGCCGAAGACGTGATCATGGCGGGTCAAGAACGGATTGGGGTCGCTGTTCCACGGCGATCGCAGCAGCCCGTACGAGTTGTACACGCTGGAGTACTCGGTGGCGTTCGCCATCACGGGGACGTAAGCAAAACGTCCCCTGTATGTTGCCATGAACGCCTGGAGGCAGGGGGGGGGTGGGAAGTTGAGGGGGGGGGGGAGTGGAGAGGGGAGGAGGATTGAGGGGGGGGGTATGGAGGAAGGGGCGGGGGTTGTTGTTCGCTGATTGGTCCACTAGTCCATTGGTACGGCTGCGAGTTGGCTAAATATAGTAGCCGACTACTGTAGCTAGTAGTTGGCTAGGTATCGCAACGGTATTGCAACTTCTTGCGTACGGTAATTAGCGGGTTGTTGTGCGTGTCTTGTAAGTCACTCACTCACTCAAGACTGTCTCGCGCATTTGCGGCTAGACGTGCGCAGATTTCAAAAGACAAGAGACGGAGTCAGTTAGTTGGAACACCCCGCCCTCAGCCGAATCAAGAACTATTAACAGTCGCCAAGTTCAGTCAAGTCGAAGCCCTACAAAAACCGACACTGTTTTTTTTACAAACATTTACAAACCTGAACAAAGATCAACCATTGCAGGCGATTGCTTCCATAGGGCTACTACCTTTCGGGCAAACTAATTTATGTCTGCTTGGACGGCGCGGCTCCTTCGCCCGTTTGGCACTGCCGTCCCGTGTTAGGAACAAAGTCCTCATAAATTTGACTGCTTTGCCCCCCAACGGAAACTTCGGTTTGTCCTAAAGCGTTAACTGAGCAACTACTCAACATCGTCGGAATATGGATGGCGTTTCACATGAACAGTCATTGAGAACCTAGGCCTTTTCGGATGAAGCTGAATCAGACGCCAGCTTTCGGGGTGAAGCTTACTCGCAGCCTTCCAAAAACCTAGGCCATTGGATGCAATTCAGTCAAAAGCCAGCTGGAGGTAAAGGACGAATCATACTATTGGGTATTGCAGCAGTCCCTCAGTGCTGTGAGTACCGTGAGTGGCCTTAAGGGGTACCGTCCGTCGGAAATAGCTTGGTCAATAAAAGGTACAGTACCACTACCGTAAAAGAAAAGGTCTACTGTCCCAGTTACAAACAATTAGATCTCACGTGTCGAGGTGCGGCTTCGCCGAACCAGTCGTCCGAGAACACCCCGCTATCTCTGAAATCCGTCCAGTCGTATTCCATGCCCTCGACGGTGAAGTCCCAGTAAGGAAGGGCGATGGAGGGGTAGATCGACTGCAAGGACTGCTCGAACATGAGAGACACGGCGATGTGCGATGTCACGAAGCCTGCACCGTCATGCCAGTGATCGCAGTCTCTTGCACCCCCTGCGGTTTTCAGCGCGCGATGCGACGCGATGCAAGAGTAAGAGGGCAGGAGCAGCAGGCAGGGGCAGCAGGCAGGAGCCGTAGCAGGAGCAGCAGGAGCACAGGGTCACGAGCAACAGCAACAGCAAAAGCAGCGGCAGGAACAAAAATAGGAGGGAGAGGGACACGGACAACGGTATCAAGGAGACCGAGACGGGGAACGAGAACAACGATGAGGACCAGGAGAAAAACGAAGGGCAAGGATAAGGATCAGGAGAAAGAGAAGGAGAAGGAGCGGGAGAGGAAGAGGGAGACGGGGAGGGAGAGGGAGACGGGGAGGGAAAGGGTACGGAGGGGGAGGGAGATTGAGAGGAAGAGGGATAGGGAGAAGAGAGGGAGGGAGAGACAGAGGAAGGAAATTGAAACTGACGATCGTAAACACGCACCTTCGCATGTGCCAGGCATGGACGAGGTGAGTTGGAAACTACACGTGACAGTTATAAGCCCCCAAAAGACACGCACCGTACAACAGTACGATAGTGCTACGAGCTGAGCCGGAAACTACCGTAACAGCGTGACCATATGTATTACAAAAACCCCTTACAAGTGTCGCTAGGAATTCGCGAAGCAGGAAGTTTGACGCTGCCGTCAACTTGTGTGAACTGGTAGAGAGTTTCCTTAATCGTATCTTTAGCTTTTAATATTGGCCGGTGGTCGTAGAACCGAGCTTCAGCCCGCTTGAAGGGGGTACAGTACCTTATGATCTTTTTACGTGGTGTGAATGGAAATTTCTCGCATTCGTTTGCGCACCGGAAACACGCACCGCAGGACAGGTGCAAACCCGCAAGGGGTGGGTCCCTAAGAATAATGTATATATGCAACTACGTCAGCTGTGAGCTCGACCGACTGAGTGATTGATACTCAACCTTTTAATGCGTGATAAAAACCGGACGCAGTTTCTTCTACATTCCGATGAACAAGAAGGTTTGTATGCGCCCTTTACGGAGCGGTGTCAAACCAAAAAAACGCGAAAATTGTATTCTCGAAAAAGACACGCATTTATGGAGCGGGGGGAACAAAAAAACGAGAAACTCTCTCTCTCTCTCTCTCTCTCTCTCTCTCTCTCTCTCTCTCGAAAAGAAAAAATCACGCACGCACGCACGCACGCACGCACCGAAGTACAGGTGCAGCCGGTTGAAGTAGTCCTTGCTGTAGTACTTGTCCCCGTAGATCTGCCGCCCCACCGCGCTGGGCACCCTCTGCATCACCGACATGGCGTTGAAGAACATTTCTCGGTCGCGATCGGTCAGGTCTCTTATTTCTCGCCTCACATACTTGACGGTCACGTCGAATTCGTAGCGGTGAAGCCTGATGAGGGAATGTCTCGTATCGGGCTCGGGGTTTTCAAACGTTTGGGAGGCATCTTGCGCATTTGGGTCGAAGTACGCGATGACGGAGCACTGCAGGAACGGAACAGGCAGGCGGGAAAAGAGGCAAGAACAAAAAAACAGTACAGGGGGAGAATGAGGACGGATTCATGGGCAATCTGTGGTGCGCTATGAGAGAGAATAGCTGTATCCGTCTTCGGTTTCAAACGTTTGGGAGGCATCTTGCGCATTTGGGTCGAAGTACGCGATGACGGAGCACTGCAGGAACGGAACAGGCAGGCGGGAAAAGAGGCAAGAACAAAAAAAAAGTACAGGGGGAGAATGAGGACGGATTCATGGGCAATCTGTGGTGCGCTATGAGAGAGAATAGCTGTATCCGTCTTCGGTTTCCGAATGTACTGGAGGCATTTTGTCGACTTGCAAGGGAATACGAGGTGACTGAGCACTGCAAGAACAGGGCAGAGGCAGGCGGAGGAGGGGGGGGGGGGGGAGGTGTACTCGATAGGAGAGATGTACTTGATCTCATGCATGGCCGTAGTCGAGTAGGGGATAGGGGGAGGAGAGAACAAAGGATAGGATACCTCACTGCTAGAGATCGGGCACCAAAGCAATAATAATCCGTTGGCTGTTAGGAGCGATACGGGCGTGTTGGATTCCGAAAGACATTGGAGGCACTGCAGGAGCAAAACAGGCGGGAGAAAGGGGGGAGGGAGAGAAACGCATAATAAGGGATCGGGAAGCCAGCCAATAACAATCCGTGGTGTGTTGTGACGGAATTTTTGGCGCGAAGGGTAAGAAGAGATATATTCCCACAGACAGACAGACAGACAGACCGCTTTTTACGTTCACTCTCTCCCCGTTGTTGTAATGCCAATTAGCGTCGAGATCGTTCGAGGGGGGGTGTGTTGTCTCATGACACGCGTTATAGTGTCGTACAGTAATAATACAGCACTGTGATAAAAATAACATCAGACATACCGTAGTGGCTAGTGATACAAAAATAAGACGAAAAACAATCGTGACGTGGGACCAATCAGGGTGCTTTGCGGGTCCGGCCGGCGGCTAATTGCGCATTCAGGGTCAGTTTTTGGAGTGCTCAGGTCAGAGCGGGGCGGTGGATTGAGGGTACCAAGTGGAATGCGGGTGACAAACAGGAGCAGGGTACTTTTATTAGAAGACTTCTTGTGCGACAAGCGTGCGTGTCAACGTCATGTCTAGCCTGCATATACCCATCTTTACCTCCAAGCTGAACGGGTACGTAGGCGCATGCAGTAAAGTACCCGTCCTTTGGTCTCCCCCAACGATAAAACCTAACCCTAACCCTAAAAGCCAAAAGCCCTGGCTGCCGCTGCTGCTGATACTACTGCTGCTGCTGATGCTGCCCCGTCTACTAATAATGATAATAACCCACTTGCGTCATGAGAGGGAAAAAAATGTCCAGACAAAGGTGACGAGCACCTGAGCTGTGAGTCGGCAAGACTTACGTCACCAACCAACTACTTAATAGTTGTGAACAATAGTCGGACTAATATTTGGTAGGCGTTTACTATCCGACCCAGTGGGTTCTCATATACTAGGGTAGGAAGGATTGTTGATCGCGGGATGGGGTGCATATTACTTTTTGGGAGGGCGGCGCCCGCTCGGTCGGAGAGGGCTGATTTGACTCGATTCCCTCGCCTGACTTAAGTCGGCAAGTTGGCTGACCATCAGCTGGTTTCGCCAGTCGGCTTGCCGACTAAGCCGAGTCAGCCGGCTATCAGCACCTACCGACTAGTTTTTTGTCGTGAAGTCCTCGTACCGACTGACATTACACCATCGGTCACCCACACGAACGAGCCCGGGCTTGTGAGGTACTGGTCAAAGGTATAGGGGGTGGGGGGGTGCCCGAAACTCGCGCTCGCATCCCAGCGATAGGGGTATAAACACATTTTGTTTAGGCCTTGTCAAGGGCCGGCCCCGCCCGTCGTTTGTATATACGATGCGCCTTGGCCAGTCTCGACTCATACAGTTTTCGTTTTCACGGCCGCGGCCCGGCCCGACCCGGCCCGGCCCAGCCCATCAAGTTTTCAAAATTCACGCCCCGGTCAGGTCAGGTCAGGCCAGGCCAGGCCCATGATAATCTCAAATATGGCGGCCCGGCCCGGCCCTGACATCCTGCCCATTACAACCAAGCCCTTATTTTCAGCCAAAATATCACTGAGACTGACAGGGGGTCCTCAACCATTGTAACTCACCAGATGCCCCCAAAACGATTGAGGCATTACGGCTCTTTCCTATGCGGTTCCACTTCGACCTTGAGATTCGTATTTTTCGATCCCCAAAATGAAAGTATCCGCTTGTGTAGTCCGAACGTGCTAAATCCGACCGGGGAAAAAAATCGGTTAGAGAATCCGACGCGCCCCAAGTCGTCAGATTTTGGCCCAAAATCCGAAAGACTTCGGCCATCAGATTTTCACCGTGAAAAGCGGCATGGTCTCTGAATTTAAGGTGATAGCAGCAGCAAGCAGCAGCAGCAGGACGATCGCGGAGTTGGATGATGACACAGCAGCTGTATGACGACGTTGCTTCGCACCCGGGGCGCAGTCGGCGGGCGGCGCGTTTCTCCGTGGTCAGACTACAGTCTGGCGGCACGGGCTCGGGCGTACTGTAGAGACCAAAAGAAGCGCACTCGGCGCGTACCTTTCTTGGTGGATACGTACTCGTAGACTCGTACGCAGCAGCAGCAGCAGCGGCGGCGGCGGCAGTCAGCCGCATTGTGAAATACAAAATACGAAGACAGGTTGACTCTGAGTACCGCACTCGGCGCAAACAGTCGGTGTGGGTTCCGACGCTCGGGTCCTGCACGCAGTTACGCGCACTCGGCGCGTCTCTTCGCGGCGCGAGAACCACAACAACATAAGTTGGTCTCGGCGTTTTCTCGACTCTATGCACGTACCATAAATCCGATTTTTTCGCATGGGAAGACTGCTTCTACCTGCGAACTTGACAGCTGAAAAGGCCATCGGGTCCAAATCGGTAGCTAAAAAATATGAAACGCATAGGAAAACAGCCTAGCTTTACCGCTCGATTGCCACTCGATTTCACTATATTATGTATTTGTTTGGTTACATGATAAGGCTATATGGCTACCAAGCCAACGGGATCGTTTTGTGTCCATCGGCCTGCTGCACTTTCATTAGTTCTTTTCAACGCAAGCTGAAGGATGGGGGGCAAGTGTTAATACTCCACTTGAGTTCATTAATACACCTCTCTCTCTCGACATGAGAACCCTCAGAGGAAAAATAGGCGAACCCCTACAGTAATATAGTATGTAGCATGCATCCCTGATACTATTATACTGGTATACCCACATATGCAACGAGCGTCTACTGCAGCGCGGGCAGGCACAATACGACGGAAAAAGAAGATAGTGCTGAACTCTTCTCGCGATGTGCACTAACCCCTTTAGAACCGCAGTCCCATTTTGGGGACAAACCACTCAAATTCTAAGTAATTTGTCCCCAAAACGGGACTGTGGTCCTAAAAGGGTTACGGAAGACACGTACCGCAGCAGTGGGGAAGGGGAAAAATACCCTACTTGAGCAGTTTTAACCCCTTTAGAACCGCAGTCCCATTTTGGGGACAAACCACTCAAATTCTAAGTAATTTGTCCCCAAAACGGGACTGTGGTCCTAAAAGGGTTACGGAAGACACGTACCGCAGCAGTGGGGAAGGGGAAAAATACCCTACTTGAGCAGTTTTAACCCTTTTAGAACCGCAGTCCCATATGTCGGGACAAACCAGCCAAATTCCAAGTAGTTTGTCCCCAAAACGGGAGTGCAGTTCTGGAAGGGTTAATGGTGCTTCGTGACTCCGGGTCTGGATCAAACCTCGCGGGTCGGGTCGGGTCGGGTCGAGTAAGGGGGGTCCCAAACTACCTATGACCCCCCAAAAAAGGTACCGGGTACCACGTATAGTCACATTATGTCTGCCACTCTCTCCCTAAATATTCGGACCGTTCGTATACTAATATTCAATCAAAGTGGATGCTTAACTTATGGACAGAGTGGTATATATATACGTATATAGCCCATAGGTCTCAAAGGGGATACTGCTGTAGTTAGTGCACCCTTTGAGGACCACAGTCTCGTTTTGGGTAAAATTACTTAGAATTGGACTGGCTTGTGCCCACAAGGGGACTGCAGCTCTAAAGAGGGTAAGCAGCCCCCTTCGGTAAAAAAAAAGAGTATCATACTTCCGGGTCTTTCTTCTTTTTTGTCGAACATTTTTACTATTTTTTCTACTCATTTCTCTTTTCTTACGGCAGCAATACTAGTTCTGGTGCAATAACGCCATGTCACGACTCTTCACGGAACACGGCACAGCTCCAATTCTGCAGGAGTACTCGAACTATATCCCGCCCAACGTTTAGCTTGTTCGCCATGGCCTCTATCATGGGAGGTGTTGCGGCCCATGGATTTGAAAAAGAGGGAAGGCATTACGGTGTGTGCACCACGAAACAAAAGTGCTCAGCAGCGACAATTTTTATATTTCCGGAGCTCATGTTTGGTGTCTACACTCTGCGGTGGTCGCGTAGGATGATGCTACAGACGGTCAAAGTAGGGGCCCAGGTAGGTTCTCCTACTATTCCGGGGGACCATAGTTAATAGGACCTATGGTATCCATAGAAAAACTATATATTAAACCATTTTTTCTAACAATATTTGGTCCTACTAACTATGGTCCCCCGTAATAGTGCTCAGCGTTGTCGACGAAAGTTTGAGTTAACGTAGTATGAGCAGCCTTAAAAACTTCCATTTTTCAAATTTATTCACGGATAGTAGAGGTACTCGTATGGGGAGTCGGTTTTTACTAAGAGGTAATTTTCGTTATGAAAAAGGCGTCGGATCGACCCGGCGCCTGACACAAAAAAAGGTTCCCTATGAATTGACCTACGATCTCTAAAACTGCCGAGAGGTAGATGGTGCGATCATTAGAACTGGATAAACGTTGTTTTCGGTAGGAGGGAGTCATGAAAGGTCGAGAAATCGATTCCCATATATACACTTATATACTGTGTAGTGGTGGAAGTCCTACCACAAATGGCGACCCTGAAAAAAAAACAAATGTTTTATTTAAAAAAAACTGCAGTGCTCTTGCACTTTCTGCCCGAGGGGCCAAGCCATCTAGGAGTACAGTCCCATTTCGGGGACAGACTACTTGGAGACAGACTACTTGGAAATAGAGTGATTTGTCTCCATAACGGGACTGACTGCAGTTTGCCCTACAGCAGCAGAAGGGTTGAGCCACCCTCATCGCTCACCTTGTGGATACCCGGCCCGTCGAAAATCCCAACTACAGAAACGCCGGAGGCCAAATAGACGTCGTCCATAAACCACCTGCGAAACACGAAAAAAAAAGGAAAAACAACAAGGGGACGTATGTTCGATGTTCGAATGTGCTTGTTCAGTATTTTGACCGTTTCACGACTATTCGGGTTGTTGGCTTATTATGGGTTACTTGGTGGGTGCTTCTGTGGGTGTACGTGATACCCACATGGTCACTCATTCTGTCTCTACTCTGCAGGGAGAATAATACTACAAAACCTTAATAATCTTCGTTCTTCGCCTGGGATTTATCAACACTGTGTGCATGTCAAAATAAAATACAAATGTAACTTATCACCTTCGGCTCTTCGAACAATGAACAAAGAGCACGCCATTACGGTTAAGCGAGGGTTGGAAAACCACAGTTGGCTCGGTCGTTGTTCATGGCAAAATGAAAAAAAGCGAGGACGGGCCTTTCTTTTTGTTTGTTTGTTTCATTTCCGTGCGCCAGTTAGGGTCGGGGTTGGCTACTGCTGTGAAAATATCTAAAAACCGAAAAAAAAAAATGCGCCTAAGACCTATGCCAATGGAAACGCGAAGTTCAAAAGTTTTTTTTCAAATATATCGCTTTAAAAAAACAGCCGAAAAATTTCTCGTACCGTCGCTGTGGGGAAAAAACAGAAAAATGTTTGATTTTTTCTTTTTTTTTCCCCAACGGCTGCAGGCGGCGCAATTTGTGTTTTTCTGGTCGCAAATTGTCAACACGGTGATCGAAACCAGCTCGTGCGACGATCGACGCTCGATCTCGACATAGACTCAGCCCACAGCCAACCCACTCGGTATCTGGCAAGCCCAACGAATATAGATGACGGCCTCGAATATATCAGGTGGATCCATGGTCTAGGGGGCGAGAGCTTGCCGGCGGCGTCCTACGGTATCCTCCCAAGCCTGAAAAAAAGTCTATTTTTTGCCATTCGAGACGGATGGAGAAGTATTGTTTTCTGTTTTGTGCAAACCAGCGGCCAAATGCTATTTTATCACACGCCTGGTCAGCTCCCGCCACATGACACCGGCCATGGTGTGAAGACGGTGACCCTAGGGTGGGTCGGAGCCCCTAACGAGCGCACTCCGTTCGGAATTCATGACGCAATCGTTGGTTTTGTTGATCGATGTCTGTCGAGGACTCGGAATCTCGCCGCTTCGAACCAAAGATCGGCCTGAGTTTTTCTCAAGCCGATGTTGGCCCAACATCGGCCCCAGATTTGTTTTTTTGGGGCTTTTCCAAAAGTTAGGAACTTTTTTTTTTTTTTACGTGGGCCATAGGAAGCGTGATCTGATTTTTTTTGGCGGGTATCTTGGGAATTCAAACTTTTTATTGCAACTTCGCTGTACCATTGGCATAGGTCTAACGAACGATTATAGAAGACAGAAAAAAAATTATAAGGGTCGTTTCTAACGACAGAATGAAATAGCAAAAAACTTGCTATTTTGGCAAGTCATCCTTCCCATAAAGTTGCCAAAACCTTCTATCGTGAAACACTGCACATGTGGCAATATTTGGCAAGTATTCGCAACATAACGCCCTCAGAGTTTTCGTCAAACCCCTTACAGCAGCAGCAGCAGGTAGCCGACGGCACGCCAACGCGCTCTATGGAGTAAATGCTGCCGCAGAAAGGACTCCAGGCTCAGTCAACGTACCTCAGAGGTCGGCAGTTCTTCCAACCCAGCCAAAATCCCTTTGGAAAAGCTGGGAGGGCTGGGAAAACCTGGGACGGCTGCTGTTTGTGATTCTGTTTCAGCCCCCGCACAAAACGATACCCATGCCCCATCCACCCACGGCTCACGGCCAGTGTCGCCAGCCCTATCATCGCTGTCATCAATGCCACCGGGTATCCTTTGTATCTCCCTCCATTCCACAAGTTAGAGTGAGTCTGGTCTACGTGTGTCGTGGGGTGGTCTGGTTTGTACAGCCTTGCGTAAGCGTTATTGGGCTAAAATAGCAAATAAATAGCAAATATCACTTTCCATAAACTTGCCAACGAAGCAGAACGGAAATATCAAAAAAAAAGTTTGGCAAGTTTTTTGCTATACTTTGGCAAGTTTTTTGCTATTTTGGCAAGTCCACATTTCCATCAACTTGCTATTTTGGCAAATAATTTGCCAAATATGTGTCGTCGTTAGAAACGCCCCTAATACGCCTGTCCTCGGATTTTTCACCTTGTCGCGCAGAAGATGCAGTCAACTCTTCTTGCTCGAGATTGGTTTCCCAATTCTCCACAATCTTGGCGCAAACTTTCTAAGCCGAAATGTGCCACAACATATAAACGGCGCAGAAGGCACAACACATATTGCTACTATTAATACCATTAATATGCAAATGAAGCCGGTCGCCCCGGTGGTTCAAGTGGTTAACCTCGAATTCTACTTGTTTGAGTCCTGGGTTCGAGCCCCAGGAGGGTCGGACTTTGACTTTATTTGCAAAAATAAAAAAAGGGATTCAATTGTTGAGAGCGCCTTGCAGCGTGGGTAGGCACAATTCGATGCGAGTCGACGAGGGAAGAAAAGGCTGAAATCTTCTCGCGATAAAAAATGAAGGCACGTACCGTAGCGGGAAGGGGGGAGAAGAGCCTGCTATGTGACCCCGGATCTGAGTTACGAGTTGGAAGGAGAGAGAGAAGAAGATGTGCGAAGATAATGAATGGGATAAAAAAAAAAAAAATAATAATAATACTGACTATTAATAGTTTTGTGACCGCAGAACTTGTATAATATCTCTTCATCAATGTATAGGATTGATAGGATTGAAGCTGCACATTGTCGGATGGCAAGGGAAATAATAATAATAGGATTGAAGAATCGGTACGTACACTGGTTGTGCTGGATTTCGGCGGGTATACAGAAAGAACGGTCTATTAATATAAATAATGAATGTCAAAACGCACACTATTTATTGCTATTAATACAAACAGTAGAAATAGCATGTTTTGTTATACCGTCGATGCCTGCAACCAAGTTTAAACCGCCTGACGTGCAAGCGTGCAAGGTGCGAGTGACGCCGTCTTCCAGGTTCTGCCCGCAAGTCTGGCAGTTGGTATGTGTTTTTTTTTTTTTTTTTTTTTTCTCATCCCATTCATTATCTTCGCACATCTTCTTCTCTCTCTCCTTCCAACTCGTAACTCAGATCCGGGGTCACATAGCAGGCTCTTCTCCCCCCTTCCCGCTACGGTACGTGCCTTCATTTTTTTATCGCGAGAAGATTTCAGCCTTTTCTTCCCTCGTCGACTCGCATCGAATTGTGCCTACCCACGCTGCAAGGCGCTCTCAACAATTGAATCCCTTTTTTTATTTTTGCAAATAAAGTCAAAGTCCGACCCTCCTAGGGCTCGAACCCAGGACTCAAACAAGTAGAATTCGAGGTTAACCACTTGAACCACCGGGGCGACCGGCTTATATGTACGAAATAGTGATTGGCAATAGTCGGGTGCTACTGCTGCCGCTGCTGCTGCTGTCGCTGCTGCTGCTGCTGCTGTCGCTGCTGCTGCTGCTGTCGCTGCTGCTGCTGCTGCTGCTGCTGTCGCTGCTGCTGCTGCTGCTGCTGCTGCTGCTGCTGCTGCGCTACTCTGGTGCTGAAATGGGATATCGTGATGGTCTTCTTGTCCCAGAGCACGTGACCCAGATGACAGAATCGATAGGACGACAGGATGACAGGGTTGATTGCTGCTGATCTGCTGATATAATATAGGGTGTTTGCCAAAATCAGGTATACCTGGCCACTTTTCGGCCAAAACCAGTTACATTCTAAAAACAAGTACCAGGTACAGAACACACCCCAGGAGCCCTGCCATTGGCCAGGCTGACATTGTCATTCATTTTGGCTCGAAAAGGCCAAGGTATGCCTGTTTATTTTCTACTGTGTCTAGCATTCAACTGACTTTGGCCAACTTTGAACCAATCAGAGAGGCCGTACGTACACTTTTTTTTCTCTCCGTATGCGTCCGCCCTCCCTTGGTGGGAATTCTTCTGCATTGCCGTATCAACTCTGTACTCGTACCTCGTACGTCAAAGTACGTATTATTAATAGTACATGCATACATGCGTACACTGGTTTCGCTTTTTCATCCAGCGACGTGCTTCAGTTGTTGTCATGTATATCTGTTGTTTTCTGTAATCACAGCAGTCTACAGTTAGTATACAGCACCATGGTCTTTGTCTGCACTACCCCGCGTCAAGGTGGTCTCAGGTTTGGTACGGCAAGACAATTTCGTGGCGAGCAGGCGGTTCCGCGAGGACGGTCTAGAATACTTAAAGCTGTCAAGAGGAGGGTGGGGTGGCAGAGTAAATACTCTTATTGGCGCCCCCGCCGTGGCGAAACAAACGAAGGCTATTAATAGTGATTATATGCAGGTCCAAGTGGAGCCTGTGGTGTCTATACCCTGAAGCGAAACAATTCAGATTTTGGAGGCCATGTGGCACGCTTAAGAATGCTTTAGGCGCATTCTTTTTTTACCGGACTTTCATGGTGGACAGAACACCGCTCGTGGCGCGCGTTTTATACTTGGTTCTAGTATGTACCTGATTTTGGCTCAAACGCATCAGGTATACCTGATTTTGGCATTTGCCCGATAATATACCAGGTACCCTGGTACCTATTATGATTATTTTTTATTTATTTTTTTATTTTTTTATTTTTTTCATCCCATTTATTATCTTCGCACATCTTCTTCTCTCTCTCCTTCCCACTCGTAACTCAGATCCGGGGTCACATAGCAGGCTCTTCTACCCCCTTCCCGCTACGGTACGTGCCTTCATTTTTATCGCGAGAAGATTTCAGCCTTTTATTAGGAGTATAATTTATTAATAATGATAATAATATTATTATTATTATCATTATTATTATTATTATTATTATTATTATTATTATTATTATAATAATAATTTATAATTATTATTATTATTATTATTATTATTTTTATTTTCATTATTATTATTATGCTTGCCTTCCGACAATATAGCGTAGATTCCATTCCAACATAAACCGACTATCCTTCCGTAAATCAGCAGTATTCCCCATACGCTTCTCTGCCAGCCGTTTCCCAATTTCCATTCCCCACATCATTTCAGCTTAGCTATATATCCTATTCCTGGTCAACATTCCATCCCCAGGTCATCGGCCTCAGCCTTTTCCGATCAATTCTTAGTCGGCGGATCTCTGCCGCCTTGATTGGATCGGAAAAAAAACTTTTTTTCCGACCCGATCCCTGATCGTAATCGCATTTGACCCAGTTGGATCGGAAACGTACCGACGGTGATTTCCTGCAACTTTGCACATGGAGGAGCGGGAAACAGTTCTACTAATAGATAGGTCTAGGACAAAAGTCTAACTTGTTCTGAGGCGAGAAACAGCAGTTTCGCACGTTTTCGGGGCAAAAGCTCGTGCGAACGTGCTGATATCACCATTTCCAACTGACTGCAAATCCAACTGCATAAGAAGTAGCCTTAGGGCTCATCTTATCGAGGACTTTTATTTTTTTTAATTCGTTTTTTTTTTCTGATTATATTTGCATCTGATTGGCCGAAGAGTGAATCACCAAGCAGGCAAATTATGTTCGAATTTGAGTGAAAAGTATTTCGGGGTTTTACTTCTTGCGTGTGATTTTTCCAATTTCAATTTGGAATTTGGGAGTTCCTCGGTCTTGATGTAGCATGTTCATGGTGGGTCAACACCCTCGGTGGAGTCTCGGGCGATTCTTGGCCGCTTCGATGACCACGATCGAGGCGATAAAACGAACCTCAACGAGAGGTGACCGAAGCAATAGCCGCGGCCACGCCCACAGACCAAAGCACATCGTACTCGGGCGGTGGCGCCTCAAAAGTAACCATGGCGGCCGAAAGCCCAAATCTTTCGGCCTGCTCGATCGGCCAACAATCACGAAAATCGAGCGAACAGGCAAAAAAACGGAGGATACGCTCGAGACCTCGATAGCTGCATCACCGCTGCCGTTCCGCACGTGGCACTTGAGGACTTCCTCCGCCCACCCAAGACACCCTGAGAGTCATAGATTCCTATCCTGCGCCACCAAAAAGAAAAAGAGGCTGGCGGCGGCGCGCACGCGGCAACGCAAATCTTCCCTCTCGTCTACGCGCGTCGCTGTTTGTCGGCTGGGCGTTGTGTGATGCGGCGTGGTTATTCCGAAAAAAAATGTATTGACAATTAATACGCCGTCTCCGGATAGGGCACAGACACGTTTTTTCTTAATCAAATTAAAATTCATTGAAATTAAAATTAAATTTCCAAATAGCGTTCCCCATTAAGGTGCGCCCTTATCATTGGGCTATGTATCCATGTATCACCCGAAGGAAACCCTTCGTGCCTTCGTGCAGCAGTTGATGTGAGACGGCTCTGTATTTTTTTCATTACTATAGTGCTCGCTTTCGCTTTTAAAACCGCAGTCCCGTTTTGGGGTCAAGCTACTTGAATTTTGACTGGTGTGTCCCCAACACGGGGTTGCGGTGCTAAAAGCACTTCATACATGAAACGGCGATGTGGCCGTGTGCAGAACAGCAGTACGTACTGCAGTTCGAGCCGTGTACGACAATCGGCACCGCAATCAATTGAGGCTTTGGAAACCGTCAGCACTCCAGACAGCAACAATACAGTAGCGATCATATTAATAGCAGGCAGCAATAGCACCGCCGAAGTGGGGGTTGTTTTCAGCCATGCATGATCATCATATCAGCCATGTGAACTTTTCATAGGTACGATGCTGCGTACGAGGTCTACAACCGTACTGCAATTGCGACGTAACAGGTACGATGGCATGGCAGTAAAAGAAGAAGGGGCAAAAACATGCTTTCCCACGGCACCTTTTGTTTGCACGGTGAAGTGACACCGAACACCGAACCGCACCGCACCCGACGTTTTTTCTTTTACAACAAACACCGCACCACGGTCGCGTACCTTACCTGTTTTTTTTACCTTACCGCACGGTTCTAAAAAAAAAGTATCCGCACCAAACCGCACGGCTCGACTCTCACGCCCACACCTAACCGTGACCATGCCTTGAGGCCTTCCTAATGAAATCAACAATTAATACTGTTACGGGGGGGCATAGTTAATAGGACCAAATATTGATAGTGAAAACGGTTAGATATATGGGTTTTTATGGATACCATAGGCCCTACCAGGTATTAACTATGTTCCCACGTAATAAATACCTCGCTACCGGTAATAATCGACCATGTTTCTCAATCTGCTTTCTGTCGGAGTAGTCGAATACGATATGACATTTCGGCTTGTTTGTTTGTTTTTTGGTTCGATTGCTTCAGAGTGATGGAAGATGAAGATCGGAAAAGAGACTTACTGCACGTATTCGGTTCAAGTCGGACAGGATCTCGTACTGCTGATGTACACCCTTAATGGGATAAATAGCAAGGCTTATATCACAGTGACTGAGAATCGTGGCGAGACGGGACGGGACAGATTTTTCTTGTTTGGCGGGGAAAAAAATGACAACGGGACGGGACGGTAAAATGAAGACATAAAAAGTTGGCGGGACGGGACGTCGGGTGCACAATTTCTCGACGGGACAGGACGGCAAAATTCAATGGGACAGACTTTCACGACGGGACGGGACGGTAAATATTTTTTTCCTCGGCGGGACGGGACGGTAAATATTTTTTCCCTCGGCGGGACGGGACGGTAAACATTTTTTCCCTCGGCGGGACGGGACGGTAAATATTTTTCCTCACGGCGGGACGGGAGGGTAATTTTATTTTTCTTCGACGGGGCGGAACGGTATTTTTTTTTTCCTCGGCTTTGTGGGACGGTAAATATATATTTCTTCTTTCCTGCTGCAAGCTGCAAGGTCGGCGCGGTTGTACGTGAAGACTTTCCCGCACTGCTGATTGCGCGAAGGGAGCCGGCCCGACGCAGGCGTTCTTCTTATCGACCCGCGGGCCACAAGCTCCGAGACGTGCTACCACTATACACGGGCGACGTTTTTGCGACGTTTTTTTCTGATTTTCTTCCCACCCCTGCCTCAAGTACTCTTGTTACGGTGCCAGCTCACATGGTGGCTGTTCTGATTGTTTTTGTGTTTGCGCTGTGTTACTACTCGTTGTGGAGGTAGGTGGAGATAGGCGGTGTGGTGGTGGTGGTGGCGGCGGCGGCGGCGGTGTGATTCTAGTGCCGCTCGCTGCTGATCGACCGACCCCGCCCGTGAGATAGGCATCCATGGCGTCCGTACCGCTCATTCCAAAGATGCTAGGAGACAGCATTTTTACCCCTTGACAGACAGCAAGTTTGCCATACATACATACATACATACATACATACATACATACATACATAAATACACACGTACATATAAAAATACATGCTTTGACTGACACCAAACTACTAGGTTTAGTGTGGAACACTCGGCCCTACATCGTTGACAGCGCAGGTTTAGCGTCTCGCTTGATGGCACACAGGTCACCTGACATCTTTTTGGGCCACACCAGTGTATACTGTCTGAGGTGGTGTGGCCGTGAGTTGATGAGTGGTCGTGTGTAGTGGCGAGCTTGCGTCTACTACGAGTACTGCTGCTGTGGCACTATGCTTACTTTCATTTCAACATATAAAAAATAAAGTCCAGACATACAGCAGCTACCAGGTGCCACGTATTTAATACCGGTAGCTGCTGATCATCAACGCCAGCACCTTTCGAGCTAAAAAAAGAACTAAAGGTGGTGCGGAGCAATTTCATACCGGTATTTTCCAAGATTAAAGTGGTGAAAAGACGAAAATACGTCTTCAGTCATCAGCTGTGAGTTCGACTGGTTATTAATTCTATAGTATTAATAGTCGATACCCTCTATTTTCAATTTTGCAAGCTGCATAATACTTTTTTTTTTTTTTTTTTTTTTTGCTCATCCCATTCAATATCTTCGCCCATCTTTTTCTCTCTCTCCTTCCAACTCGTGACTCAGATCCGGGGTCACATAGCAGGTTCTTCTCCCCCCTTCCCGCTACGGTACGTGCCTTCATTTTTATCGCGAGAATATTTCAGCCTTTTCGTCCCTCGTCGACTCGCATCGAATTGTGCCTGCCCACGCTGCAAGGCGCTCTCAACAATTGAATCCTTTTTTATTTTTATTTTTGCAAATAAAGTCGAAGTCCGACCCACCTGGGCATCGAACCCAGGACTCAAACAAGTAGAATTCGAGGTTAACCACTTGAACCACCGGGGCGACCGACTGCCTGTGTACAACTATTTACTCCTACTGTCCTACTGTGTTCTATACCTGGTACGTATTTTTCATAGTAGTATATGGGGAGCCGGTCGCCCCGGTGGTTCAAGTGGTTAACCTCGAATTCTGCATGTGTTTGAGTCCTGGGTTCGAGCCCCAGGTGGGTCGGACTTTGACTTTATTTGCAAAAATCAAAATCAAAAAGGATTCAATTGTTGAGCGCGCCTTGCAGCGTGGGTAGGCACAATTCGATGCGAGTCGACGAGGGAAGAAAAGGCTGAAATCTTCTCGCGATAAAAATGAAGGCACGTACCGTAGCGGGAAGGGGGGAGAAGAGCCTGCTATGTGACCCCGGATCTGAGTTACGAGTGGGAAGGAGAGAGAGAAGAAGGTGTGCGAAGATAATGAATGGGATGAGAAAAAAAAAATGAAAAAAATGGGAGTTGTGTATACCAGGTAAATCATGATAATGTAGTACCTGGTACCTGGTACCTCGTAGTTTTATAGGAATTACTATTTAATACTAAATTTTAGAACAACTCGATTTTATTCTATTAATTTCGTGATTCGTGATGGAAATGGACTGGAACAGACGACCACGAAGGAATGTACTGGTATCTCGCAGGGGAAAAGGCACGTTATGTCCGCCGGAGGCCATATTTTCGCGGGAGAGGTTTTATCGGCGGGACGGGACGGTAATTTTTCGGTGTCACGGCGGGACGGGACGGTAATTGTTCGGTGTCACGGCGGGACGGGACGGTAATTGTCCGGTGTCACGGCGGGACGGGACGGTAATTGTCCGGTGTCACGGCGGGACGGGACGGTAATTGTTCGGTGTCACGGCGGGACGGGACGGTAAAGGTTCGATGTCACGGCGGGACGGGACGGGAATTTTCAATGGGAGATATTTTATCGGCGGGACGGGACGGTATGTGACGACGGTCAGGGAATTTGTCGGCGGGACGAGACGGGACGGGACGGCGGGACCATTTTGACGGCGGTTTTACGTCCCGTCCCGTCCCGCCGTTACCGCCGTTACCGTCCCGCCGAAATACCGTGATGAGCCTTTATTAATAATGATAATAATAATAATAATAATAATAATAATAATAATAATAATAATAATAATAATAATAATAATAATAATAATAATAATATTAATAATGATAATAGCGTTTGAGCCTAATTCAGGGGTATCTGGCCACTTTTCGGCCAAACTCGGTTACACTCTCAAAACAACTACCTGGTACAAAACACACCCCAGGAGCCCTGCTATTGGCCACGCTGACATGGTAACTCATTTTGGCTCGAAAAGGCCAAGGTACAACTGACTTTTTCTACTCTGTATGACTTTCAACTTTCAACTGATTTTGGCCAACTTTGAACCAATCAGAGAGACCGTCGTACACTGTTTTTTCTCTCCGTACGCGTCTGCCCTCCCTCGGTTAAACTTCTTATGTATTACCCCTGGTATCTATTATCGTATAAACTCTGTACTCGTACGTCGTACGTAAAAGTACGTATTTATACATGTATACATGTATACATGCGTACACTGGTTTTCTTCTTCGTGGTGTGCCATGTCTTTCAGTTAGTTGTTGTCATGTGTACTCTGTTGTTTTCTATGATCACAACAGCAGTCTATATTCAACACCATGGTCACACGGCATTTCGTCTGCACCACCCCGCGTCGAGGTGGTCTCAGGTTCGGTACGGCAATATAATTTCCTGCCGAGCAGGGGGTTCCGCGAGGACGGCCTAGAAGCTCTTAAGCTGTCAACGGGGGGGGGGCGCCAGAGTAAATACTATTGGCGCTCCCGCCGTGGCGAAACACAAGCCTGGTAAGAATGACCCTCTGCAGGTCCAAGGGGTACCCGTGGAATCTACACCCTAAAGAAAACTGTACGATCCAGATTTTGGCGGCCATGTGGCACGCTTAACGCTTTAGGCGCATGCTTTTTTTGCCGGATTTCCATGGACATAAATAACACCGCTCGTGGCGCGTTTTTTTTACTTGTTTTTAGTATGTACCTGATTTCGGCTCAAACAGATCGGGTATACCTGATTTTGCCATTTACCCTGAAAAAGATGTTTACCTGGTATATATATATATGTATGTAGACTCCGAATAACGTTTGTTCGGCTTTTTTCGTTGTAAAACCCACTGGTCTACCACCACATGTACGGGGATATAATAATCCTTCAGTATTTGTTTTGCTGCGTCGACGTTCCTTATACCTGCATCCAGAGTGGTGGTATCTGCAGCTCTCTACTCAATATTGACCCCTTAATAGTACCTTCATAGTACCTCAGTCCCGTTTCGGGGGCAAACCACTCAACCTATTAAGTACTTCGTCCCCCAGACGAGACTGCGGTCCTAAAAGGGTCAACCTCTTCGGGACTCCTCTTAACCCTTTTAGTCCTGCCGTCCCGATTTAGGGACAAACCACTCTAATTCCAAGTGGTTTGTCCCCAAACCGGGACTGCAGTGCTAAATGGGTTGAGGGATCATAGCAACGACCACAATCATAACGACTGCCGTAACCTTCGTGCGGTCAATCGGCCACGACCAGGGTCAGCGCCCGAAGCTACGGGGCATGGTCACGCTGCCTGCGCCCGCGCCGAACGACTCCCGGGCATCCACCATTGTAGCTCGGACACCAAACCACTGCTGTCATCCGCCAATCACACATTGGCCTTTGCTGTGGTCGTCACTTCCAGCCCTCAACGTATGAATACCCTATACCCTAGTCTTGGGGGGCTCCGTTTAGATTAATTGACGGGTACCCGGGGTATAAACACCCGTGATTCCGTGAGTTGAACCGGGACGATTCCGGTTCCGACCGTTCCGGGTACCCGCCACCGAGTACCCGGTTCTCAGTCAGACGGGGTGCAACTCCTATCATGCATTGGCCTTTGTTGCAAGCGTCACTTTTGATCGTCAACTTGTGCCGTTTCCCCTCTGCAGCTCTGCAGTCCCAAAACAACCAAAAGGATTCAATTGTTGAGAGCGCCTTGCAGCGCGGGTAGACACAAATCGATGCGAGTCGACGAGGGAAGACAAGGCTGAAATCTTCTCGCGATAAAAATGAAGGCACGTGCCGTAGCGGGAAGGGAGCGGGAAGAGCCTGCTACGTGACCCCGGATCTGAATGGGATGAGCAAAAAAAAAAAAAAAAAAAGGACAGAGGACAGAGGACAGAGGGTGACTCGTTGTGCCTTTTGCCTTTTCGTCACGACTGCTGGATCATAACCCCATCCTTGACCCCTACGTGCACGATTAATATTGATACTTCGATTTAGGCTTAGGTGATGAATATCGCATACATCGGAGGTTTCGCTATGGAAACTTTCGATATGCCGTATCGAGCGTGTTTCAGCTCTCTCTCTTTCCATCCCCTGGCACCCCGTTTTGGTTAGTATATAGTACCAGGTATACAGTATACAGACACTGAACCAAAAGTTCCACGTACGATAGCGAAATCGAGATCGTACCGATTGCGATCGCACGTTCTTTTCGTTCGTCGGTTTCGTATGGATCCAACTCGATTTTCGGTCGACATCCAACACTACCACTTGCGCCTCCCCTTGCGTGACCACGGACTAAGGGCTGGAAATCTGTCTTATTCACAATGCGACGACGACAACAACAGCAACAACAACAATGTCAGAGGTAAACAACCTTTTGACAATTATCGGTGCAGCCGTAACTTCTACTCGTAAGAGTAGATACCCCAACCCGCTAGTAATAGGAAGATTCTTGAAGGGGATTTTTGTCTTGAAAATTATGTACGTGGGGTCTGCTTTTCGGAGTCATGGGTCCGCCTTCGGAGTGTTCCCGCAATTTTCTCGCTAGATACCAGAGGATTACAAATACCCGGTTCTCGCCCGTTTCTGGTTCGTTTAGGGTTCGGTTCGGTTTGGGGGTCAGGGTTAGGGATAGAGGTTGGACTGGGTCTACACGCCCGTACCTTGATCCCACGAGAAAGTGCTTCCTAGCCGGCAAACCAATGCAATACGTGAACAGCCCTTCCGCTCTACATACCCTCGCTATCGAATAGTTGATGGACGTCGCTGCTGGTCTCTCAATATCTCATGTCCAAACATATTGAGCCCATGGTCATAAGACAGGCTCCAAGACAAACTGCAGCGGAATCTCGGGGGGGGGTGAAATATTCGAAGCCAAATCAAGTCATGCAGAAAACAGGGGGAAAAAAAAAGCCAGACAAACATCATGGCTGAAACGCATTCGTACAACTCAAAACAGGCAAAAGCCAAATCCTTGCACGACCGCATACGAAACGGTGATAGGTAATAGGTTGTTCACACTCATGCGTTTGGCACAGAGCAGGGATGTGGTATCCAGTAAGGGTTGGAGGGGGAGGGTCGCAAGCACGGCCGTAGTCGTATGACCATAGACCCTCGCATGCGCGGGAGATCTCGCGGAGATCTGCAGGCGAAAGAAAGTCCACGGTGTGGAACGCCACAGCAGTGGGATCGACTCATTGTTTTGTGGCCTTCCCTAAAGCTAACCCTAAGTACTTTTTACATGTCTACGAATGGCAACTCAACCAATAATAACTCCTGCCACACAACGACGTCGTTTTGTGACCCGCGATGTCCATGACGTTATTTATCTACTGCAGCGTGAGCCTACGAGGTGAGATACTTTGGTGGTGTCAGTACCTCACTCGCCGACGGGCCGACTTATCGAAAAACTGTGTTCTGGAAGCTGGAGAGAGAGAGAGGGCCAGAAATTGGCTCGTCGAATTCGAGTCTAGGCGATGGCCAAGGCTTTTAACAAAGACCATCCAAAAGCACGCAGAGTTCACAGCGATCGTACATAGCGACGCTGAGCACACTCACGTGTACCTTCGACTGCTGCCCTGGTGGTGCCGTGCCACCAGCGACCGGCTTCTCGACTCAACTCCAATCACGTCTGTGGTCTGGTCCCAACCAAAGAAATATCGAGCTGAAATTTTGCAGCAAGAATTACGATAAATCGGCATTGGCTTGGTCCAGCCAGGCCTCTGGCGGCTTTCTTGGGTGTAAGTATCCGCATGTGTGTCATTCATTACACATCTGCTGAGCTCATTGCCGAAATAATGTAAGAATGCGAGTCAACCCCCCCCCGGGGCGCTATGATTTTTCAGGCGTAAAAAGACACCCCGGGGCGTTTCCTGTGTGATAGGGGCTTTAGCTAAAAAAATATTTCGGACATTTTGGCCGCTCGGAGCGATACGAACGAACCAAGAGAAAAAAAGCACGCACCTCATACACAAAAAAACGACACAGCAGCAGCACGTGTTTGTCATGTCGCAAGGCGGCCAGCAGCACCGACAAGGCGCCCAGCAGCCGACGAAAAGAACTGACGGCCACTCAAAACTCTTGGGGAAGCATGCGCCGTCCTGGATGAAGCGGCGCCCACGAGGGAGGGCACACTGGCGCCAGCTCCCGCGCCTGTCGCGCAGGTGATAGGCACAGCGCTGACCACTCCCTCGCGCTTACCGTGTTTTTTCTAAGCAGTATGTCTAAAACATGTTTAGTTCTCTGTCCATGTCTTACTTTAGTCTGCTTTGCTGTGGTTACGCAAAAACATTACACGCCTATGCTTCCAACATATCAATTTTCCCATGTAAAGCACACATTTTCCTGCTTCGCAAAAACAGCTCCACCTCCCGCCCTCAAATTGCCAGCTTGGCTCCGGGGCGTTCAACCCAAAAAACCTGATAGGGTTGATAGAGGGTGTTTACGGTTTTGTCCATCCTGTCTTTTCCGCAAGGCTCTGTCCGGACCTCCCTGTTGTGTTTGGGTGTGGGGGTGCGAGGCCTCGTCCTCCTGCGCGAGTAGGTTGCTTTCCTCGAGCTACAACGACGTCGGGGTGTTGGACGTTGAGCGAACGCCAGCAAGACACAAGGTAGGCCGACCAGACCGAGACAAGGACAACAATGAGGCATAGCGTGACGGCGAGAGTCAGCAGCGACACAACAGGTCATGGACGTCGACGCGAGCGTAAGCCACAAAACTGAACGTCTCCGTTTCGCGGGATGTCGGACGAAACCAAAGAGCGCGACCCTCCCTCCTTCGGGAGAGCACCAAACTCCCACTGGCCAGGAACAAAAATAATATTTCCCCCCCGAAGACGTCGAACCCAGCACGGTGCTGTCATCTTCAGACCACCCCACGACGCTGTCAGCGTCGTCGTCATCCGTTCTCCTGGCGAAGACCAAGGAGCTCCTTCGGGCTCACGTCGACACGGCCTCACGTCGACATGCAGCTGGAGCTCCTGAACGCCGCACGTATCGAAGAGCTTTCGGTCCAAACGATGCGTTCAGGAGCTCCAGCTGTGTGTCGACGTGAGTCCGAAGAAGCTCCTTGGCCTTCGCCAGGGAATCCGATAACGGCGTCGTGGGGGGGTCTGAAGACGACCGCACCGTGCTGGTTTCGTCGTCCTCGGGGGGGGGGGAAAGATTATTTCTCTTCCTCGCTAGCGGGAGTTTGGTGCTCTCCCGAGGGAGGGAGGGTCACATTCTTACTCTTTGGTTTCATCCGACATCCCGCGAAACGGGCAGGTTCGTGGTTTACGCTGATGTCAAAAGCCAATGAGGTTTCTGTGTGTGTTCTGGTGTCGTCGGAGGATAAGAGACCCCCTCTAGTTTTCATAAATATTGAGCCGGCGTCCCCGGTGGCTTGGTAGGTGGTCCGCGTGCCTATCAAGACCAATTTCGTGGGTTCAAGTCTCACCGAGTGCATGCTCGTAGGGGCTTTTTCTTGCATAAAAAAAATGATTAGCGGAAAGCACGAGAGCGTGAGTTAGCTACATTTGATGAAAATCGACAAGCAGTGGGAATGCTGAACCCTATGCGCGCCAAAAAACAAAGGCACGTACCGGGGGGGAGAAGAGTAGACACCTGTGACCACAGCTTGTCCAGAAGATCGCTGAGGGTAAAACGTCCTACGAGCTAGGCTGGAAAGCGAAAGTGATGATGAAAAAAAAAGGAAAAAAAAAGAGTGCCGGGCACGAAAACTGAAATGACACCACATAGCTGGTATAGGGTTATTATCCCAGGTATAGCACACACTATTAATAGTACAACATACAGCTTGCAGAGATTAGTTTCGACAAAATATTCGATCTCACAGCTGATTGTTTTTACACCCGGTATTTTAATAGAGATGCCAGGGTTGCCGACTATACACAAATACGGGAGGATTATGCAATCCCCGAGGACCAGCGCGGCTTTCGCCGGCCCCATTAAAACTCGGGATGCTGTTCGTCGTGCGTCGACTGAAAGAAACTCGGACGAGCTTGGAAAATCGGCCTGTGCATATGCTTCATCGACCTCCAGGAAAACGTATGGCTCCGTCGACCGTGAGTTGGTGTGGGTTGTGCTCGCAAGCTTCGGCGTACCAAAAATGTCAATCGGAATCCGCCAGTTCCACGAAGGAATGCGAGCTCGCGTGGGTACTTGACGACGACGGTGAGCATACCGAATGGTTTGACGTCACTCAGAGCCTGCGATAAGGATGCGTGCTGTCACCGCTTATTTGCAATGCAACAATTCGCCTCTGCGATACACGCCGTGCCGGTACGCTTCAGCGAGGCCCCAGACATATTGAGGGACTCCGTTCACCTCGGAAGGACTTCAAGGCGGACGGAGTTGGGGGAAACGCTGTACGCCGACGATGCAGGCATTGTGTCTGAAGCCGGCGCAAGGGAGGGCTTGCGCAGGTGATGGGTGTAGAAGTGTCAGGCCTCACCATGGGCGAGAAGAAGACGGAGGCCCTGCTGCTGCAGACACCGAACCAAGGGCACCGGACCTCACCGCTCGTCATCGAACCAGCAGGCCCGAGGCATGGACAGGCAATGCAGCTTTTGAGTCTAGGCGGCCTTACAAACGCAAGCGCCGACATCACGGCAGGGATCAAACGAAGGGCCCGACTAGCGTGGGCATGCTACAACACGGTTCAAGCGGGAGCTGCACGATATGGAGGCTGCCCGGTCCACTCTAAAGGTGCGCATGCTTAAGGTCGAGGTGATGGAGACCCTTCTTCACGGGGGGGTGACGTGGGCTCTAGGCTTGGAGCACTTCGCTAAACTCTGAACGACGCAACATAGGCTCCTCCTACGGATCACTGGCTCCCAGCGCCGGCGACGCACCGACCACCTCATGACGTACGCCAAGGCCCTGATTGCGAGAGCGTCGTACCTTCATCCGCAAACGGCGTCTCCTCTTTGCGGGGGGCATAGAGCGAAAAAAAACTAACAGCCAACCAGTCGGGTGGTGTTTACGACGACGGCTGGTCGGGGGGATTCGGAACTAGGCCGACCAGAAAAGAACTGGGTCCAATGTTTAGCCGACGGCCTCAAGGTGATGCGAGCCACTGAGAGGGTCACCGGTAAGCCCTCCTTTCGAATTTGGAGTAGATACGGTGATAAGGGCGAGGGCGGCCAAGAAAAGTGGGAAGTGATACCGGGTGGTCACCGAAGCGGCGGACTGTGTGATGGCGAGATGACACAGGGACGGAATCGGAGAGGAGCTGGCTACGCGACGCAGAGTGGGACACAAAGAGTGGCGACAACGGAAAGGGAGGGGTCGGGGGGGGGGGAGCGGGGGCGTACTGAAACCGCTGTCGAAGTATGCAGAAACGAAATGGTATCATGTGGCAAGGTACTGGTTCGATAACTAAGTGGAACCTGTTTTACTACAGCCCCGAGTCCTATTAATAGTACTCGTAGAATGTTTAGGTTCTTGTTGGTGCATCCACTGGGGGGGGAACGGCAGCGGCAGTACTGACACTCAACACCGCTGTCGAGGAGGGCAGAAAGGAGATGGCCGACCGCGTGGCAAGGTCCCCGGCTCGGCTTTGTAGCACAGACGGGAGCCTATGCTACTATCGCCGGCTTGGACACAATTTTCTAGCTATTCGCCTTCTATTTTTTGTATCATTTCTTCCTCTACATCCTTATTCAGGTCGATTTCTCATGTCTCTCCTCTTCGTGTTGCTTCATCCGTGTAGGCACTCATATGCTTGCTTCTCTTCAGCACGTACGTGTCCTTCTGGCAGCCTTTTTCCGGCCGCTCTTGCGTTGCTTGTATTTTCTCATACTTCAGGGTTCCTCTTGGTTTTTATTCGTAGATATCACCTGGTATTTTCTTGGTTGGCTTATTGGTTGACGTTGGCATTTCATTTGCTTTACCTTGCTCTGATTGCGATTATTTTGTTGTTCTCTGCGTCACAAAGCAGTCTGTGACCACATAATTTGCTTCTTTCCAGGATCTGGTACAATGCTGTGACTACGTTGGGTAGGAACAACAAGACAACACATACACAGCAGATTCTCAAGCAGTAGCAAGCAGGGCGTTAATCAGGGATCAGGTGTCTGTTGCACGTCTGTTGCGGGACAAGAGCCGGAAGGCTTGTTAAAGGTAGCGCAACAAGAGCCGGAAGGCGTGTTGCGCGCCACACCTGCCGCAGGCGTGGTAGGCCCCCCGCAGGGAGCCCCGAAGGGCCGCCGGAAGCCAAAATTTGGCATGTACGCGTGGATATATGATACTATTAATAGGTGTGCCCGAAAACCACGTGACAGTGTGCTCTTCGACAGCTAAAAGGTGTTTTTCGCGTACGGTAAGCGGCAACAGATGTGGGGGAGGGTTTCCCGACTTCGGCGAAAAAGACACCCGCAACTTTTATTTCGCTTGCGCGTCCCGAAACCCGGCGCCTGTTGCGCAAAGCCGCAATTCCGACCCAAAAGTTGAGGCGTGCCTACCTGCTGATGGTGAATACTTCCGGAGGTTTTGTGTTTGGCGCCTAAAGCCGACCCTCCGACCCGAACCCCAAGGCAGTGATCAGTGATCAGTGCTGGAATGCTGTGCTTGGTAAGACTTTAGAGGCGTTCTACGCTAGAGGTTCACCCTGAATTAACTGACTCCTCATTTGAGGAGCCCCACACTATTAGTAAGTCATCCGAACTATCTTCAGCAAAAATCAAATCGCATCCCGATGAATAATTCCATGGTCCAGTATACGAAAAAAAAAACATTTTTCGAACAATATTGGCATTCCGACGAAATTGGGTCTCACTAGGAGCCCCGGTCATTCAGAAAACATTTCAGCGGAAATGTGCGACCTCTATCGTAGAAGGCGTTTTTAGCTTGATTCGGCCGTCTTAAATGGTGTGTGCTTGGAAACACTTTTCAGTAGGTTGGGTAGGCTGGCTCGGGATGCTGTGGCTTGAAAAAACTCGAGGTTGGTTGAGCCGCGTATAAGGTTCATTCTTATCGGAGAGCGTTTTTTCCATAAACAAAGTTTGGAAATAATTGGAGATATGTATCAATATACGGAGGCGTTCTGTCACTATTCGTGAAATTCTCCAGAACCAAAAAAATATCAAGTTCGTTAACATTCCCATATATGGAAAAAAACAGGAAAATATAGAAGATTGAAAAACTGCGCGAAAAAAATGTCGAAAAATTGGGAAAAAAGCTCTCTGATAAGAATGACCCTAATATACTGTTGTTCCCCTTATTCAACCAGAGTACGGAAAAATGAACAGCTTCCGTAGGAAGATATACTATCATCACCATCAGCTGGCGTAGGCCCAAGCCTTCAAGGCATCCATAGAAAACTGTCTTCGAACTATTTTTTCTGAAGCAGGCGTGCCTGAAATCTGTTTTAGGGCCGAAGGGTCACATTTTTTTATTTTTATTTTTCTCATCCCATTCATCATCTTCGCACATCTTTTACTCTCTCTCCTTCCAACTCGTAACTCAGATCCGGGGTCACATAGCAGGCTCTTCTCCCCCCTTCCCGCTACGGTACGTGCCTTCATTTTTATCGCGAGAAGATTTCAGCCTTTTCTTCCCTCGTCGACTCGCATCGAATTGTGCCTACCCACGCTGCAAGGCGCTCTCAACAATTGAATCCCTTTTTATTTTTGCAAATAAAGTCAAGTCCGACCCACCTGGGGCTCGAACCCAGGACTCAAATAAGTAGAATTCGAGGTTAACCACTTGAACCACCGGGGCGTTCATTCTTATGGGAGAGCGTTTTTCCCATAAATTCCAAAGTTTGGAAATAATTGGAGATATGTATCAATATACGGAGGCGTTCTGTTACCATTCGTGAAATTCTCCAGAACCAAAAATATCAAGTTCGCTAACATTCCAATATTTGGAAAAGAGAACAGGAAAACAAGGAATATTGAAAAATTGCCCGAAAAAAATGTCGAAAAATTGGGAAAAAAGCTCTCCGATAAGGGTGACCAATTTTTCAATCTTCCATATTTTCCTGGGTTTTATTTCCAAATATTGGAATGTTAACGAGCTTGATATTTTTGGTTCTGGAGAATTTCACGAATAGTGACAGAACGCCTTCGTGTATTGTTACATATCTCCAAATAGTTCCAAACTTTGGAAATTATGGAAAAAACGCTCTGTGATAAGAATGAACCAAAGTTGCCGAGTTTTCGCCAGGCGCGCGTCAGACACGCCCAAAGGCACTTGCAGGCACTAGAAAATAACGCCGTGAGTCCTGAACTCCCAAAAGCAGAGGAAAGGGGATGTAAAATGTGGGGTCTGTGCGTGCCTGAAAAAATGCCTGAACAACTTTTAGTGAAACATCCTTTCTGAAAAAAGCGTGCGTGAATCACTGTTTTCGTGGTTATCTCGTCCAAAGGCAAGTGCACGACTTTTTTCTTCTTGCAGGTATTCCACCCCTTGAAACAAAACAACTTGAAATTATAGTATAGGATAAGGTTTGAGGCGCGCCTCAGGCACTTTTTTTTCCCTCTTCGCATTTATTATCTTGGCCCTTCTTTTTCTCTCTCTCCTCTCCTATCTACGGAGGACTATAGTAAACAGGACCTACGGTACACACAAAGCCCAATACATTTCCCTATTTTTACTAAAAATATTTGGTCATATTAACTATGGACACCCGTACTACATACAGTTAGTAGTCGTAACTCAGATCCGGGATAACATACTACTACTGCTGTAGCAGGCCTTCTTTTTTTTTCGCTGCGGGAGGACGTCAACCATTTATTTCCTCGTCGACTCGCGTTGGATTGTTTCAGGCAAATGCCTCAGCCACATACCAGGTACATACCAGGTAGGCAAGGCACGTTCAGACACTCCAGTCGCCGCCGTCCCCGGTGGCTTGGTAGGTGGTCCGCGTGCCTATCAAGATCAATTTCGTGGGTTGAAGCCCCACCGAGTGCACGCTCGTAGGGAATTTTTCTTGTATAAAAAAAATGATTGGCGGAAAGCGCGAGAGCGTGAGTTAGCTACATTCCATGAACATCGACGAGCAGTGGGAAGGCTGAACCCTATGCTCGACAAAAAATAAAGGCACGTACCGGGAGGGAGAAGGGACGACACCTGTGACCACGGCTTGTCCAGAAGATCGCTGAGGGTAAAACCTCCTACGAGTTATACCAGGTAGGCTGGAAAGTAAAAGTGATGACTAAAAAACAAGAGAGAAAAAAAAGTCATATGTCCATCTCCATGCCTATCTCGTTTGTTTTCGATTGCGGCGTACCTATATCCGTGTGCGTGAAAGCGCCTGCAGCGTAGGGCCTTAGCAGGGGCCCCGAGTACCGCAAATGCTGCGGCAGCGAGCAGCGCGATAGCGTAACAATGTTGACGCCTTGGTGCCAGGTGTCAAATACTCATGGCTCCAGCTACAGTAAGTATAAAAAGGACGAAATGTGTTACACGTCGTACTGGTACGCCTGGGCAAAGACGAAGTCATCGTAAGGGATTTGCGATAGCTCAATGAAGCTCGAATAGCTGGAACAGAGGAGCAGGAGCCGTAGGCATGCGTGCGAAGGGCTGTATGGGGCATGTCGAACGCTGATGACGCAGGAATTGTCTCGAGGTCGGCTGAAGAACTCGCTAAAAGGATGAGTCATCGTGACTGTCTTCGAAGCAGCAGGCCGCACGGTATCGGAAAAAAAGACAGAGACAATGCTTCCACGAACACCAGACCAGGCAACCCTTGCCCCAGAAAACGCTGAACTCTCGCTCGGAATCAATCGACGGATTTGTCTCGTGCGGGCATATCTCAAACGGTTCGCCCCGGAGTTGTATGATAGGACGACCGCCCCGCTTAGTCTGAAAGTCCGAATGCTGAAGGCCGAGGTACTTGAGACCCTGCTGTACGGATGCGTGACGTGGACCCGCAGAGCGGAACAATTTGCCGAGCTAGGAACGGCTCACCACCAAGTCCTGTTGCGAGTCACTGGTTTCCAGCGCCGACTTCGTACTGAGCATGCCACCCTCTCGTACGCGAAGGCCCTCAAAATGACACGTTGCGAGAGCATCGAAACGACCATCCGTAAACGGTGGCTCTTTTTCGCGGAGGCCGTGGCACGGTAAAGCAAGGAACGATTACCCAGTTGGGTAATGTTCGGGACAACGGCTCGTGGGGAGAACCCGACACCTGGCGGACAGTTCAAGACTCGGCATAGATGCTTATTCGAAGACCTTAGAAAGTTAGTTCCGAGCCACCGACGGTTCAACGGAACACTCTCCCTTGGTGTTTGGAGTTGAGACCGCGCTGTGGTCCACTACAGCAAAAAATGCGGGGAAGTGGTACCGGGGGGTCCTTGAAGCAGCCGGACGGTTCACGGTGAAGTGGCACAAGGATGAGACACAGCTGAGTGGGCAGCGCCGCGCATCCACCGTGGGTGGTGCCCGAGGGAATAGGGGGAGGGGGGGCACCAGGAGGAGTGGAAGAGAACCCGACCAAGGGAATGGGGGCAGGGGGGGGGGCAACAGGAGGCGTAAAAGGGAAACCGCGGTGGACGAAAGTAGGAAGGAGACGGCAGACAGGGTAGCGAGGCACCACAGGCCGACTATTAAAAGTACGTGGAACATGTCTGTGCTACTCGTACCTCCACCTGGTGCAGCTGCTTCGAACGTGATCTTCCTTTCTCTTATTTTTCTTTTGGCGCTTCGATCCTCCGTGATTTTTTTAATATTACATTATTTTCCTTCCTTCTTGACCTTGCTTGTGACAGGAGTCTTTATTATTATTATTTTTGTGGTGTGAGTGGATGACGAGCCTGCTTTGCTTGTTTCGTATTGTCAGATGCATCCTCTCCGTGGGCGGGGCATGGTTGACGAAAGCAGGACGGAGACGACCAGGCAGGGTTCTACTATCAAGTAGGTAGAACCTGTCTATGTTACTCGTACAACAAACTGCTGCGGCTGCCTGGAGGCTGACAACTCGCACGTACTGTTTTTATGTTGTGCTTCGGTTTGCCTGTTATTTCCCTTGGTTCCCAGTATTTTCGTACCCTGTTTACATGTACGTATTGTTTTCATTAGCTCGTTGTGTACTGTTCTCATTTTAGTCTGCCACATCCCCCACGGAGGGTAGAACACTTGTACCTGGTACTGTTTTCTTTATTGTTTCTTTTTCTCTCTCTCGATTTGTTTCTTGTTTCTTTCGTGGAAGTATGTTGAGCTTATCAAGCTTTATTTTTACCAATCCGCCGGAGGATATAATAAAAAAAAGGTTCATCTCTTATAGAATGTGTATGACGTGCCTGTCGTATCCAGTACGATGACATGGCATTCGATCGTCTACTCTGCTTACTACATAGCGATACAAGTATAGAGTTGCACCCCGTCTGACTGAGAACCGGGTACCCGGTGGTGGGTACCCGGAACCGTCGGAACCGGAACCGTCCTGGTCCAACTCACGGAACCGCGGGTATTTTTACCCCGGGTACCCGGGTACCCGTCAATTGCTCTATACGGAGGCCCCAAGACTGGGGCATACGTTGATTTACACTCCAGCGGCTGTGCCTCTAGACTCTCGCCTCTCGCCCCTGCAGACTACAGACCGAGAATAGAGAATACCCCTGTTAATTCCTGCCTTGCATACCACGCCGCCGCTCCATTTCTACAAGGGGAGCAAAAAGTGTATGTTAACCGGATACCCGGGTACCCGTGTCCGCCTTACCACGCCGCCTCTCAAACGCGAAAAGGGGAGCAAGCCGTGTATGGTAACCCGGGTACTCGGGTACCCGGGTACCCAAATACCCGTGTCGGCCTCATCCGCCGCCGCTCACACGCTAAAAGGGGAGCAAATATTGTATGGTCACCCGGGTACCCGGGTACCCGGGTCTTCCGGGACCCGGGTACCCGGTTCCGGTTCCGCCTCAACCGCCCCCTACCCGGTCGGGTACCCGGTTCCAAATTTTGAGGCCGGGGTGCAACTCTATACAAGTATACAACAACAACAACAGGTTCTCTAGGATGGAAAAATCGGCACGGCGGTGCTGGATGTCGACTCGTGGAAAGAACGATTTGGTGTAAAGAACATTCACACACAGAACACGCACACACTTGTCATACCTCTGTTTTCGCACCTGTCGTACCTGCTTTGTTGGGATATCAAACCGTGACAGCAGTAGTCGTCATGGTCACATACGTACTTGTACTGTACTGGTATAGAATGACCACGTGTATGTGACAGGTACAGACGTAAATTTTTCGTACAGCAGGTAGAGGTACTGCTGTATATACGAGGAATTTGGTTGCGACGCACAACAAGGCCGAGGAATTTGGTTGCGACGCACAAGGCGTGCCGTGCAGCGCGGTAGTAGACCATTGGCTAGCTTCGGTTCCACAAGCGAGAGGGATAGAAGGAGAGCGAGAGAAAGGGAGTGAGGGAGGGAGCAATGCTCCAACACCCTTGCTGCTTCTGCTGCTACTTCCTGAATTCAGCGACCGCTCTATACGTGCACGTTCCCGCTGCTGAAAAACTGCTGTTGCCTGCCGGTTGGTCGATATATTTATTTTATGTATGTGGACACTATTTTACTATAGAAAAAACGTGCATACAGGTTGGGCCAGTCTTGGGGCAATCGTAAAAGAGAACGTGCTTCTCGAGTACCATCCCAATTTCCGTCCACAACGCTACCTCGTAATGTCCATGCATCCTCCTAGAGACACTCCAGAACGAGTGCCACCCAATGCGAGCTGCATTGAATGGGACAGAGAGGCTCAAGGCGCTGCAACTCACCGGAAAGTGACGTCTTTCATGAGCTCCCCCGGCAAGTGCTTGAGCTCCATCACCGTATTCCTACCAGGCTCAGCGACGTGAACCCACGGGTAGAGGTCCAGCTTGTGCTCGCTCCACACGTCCACGTCCATCAACTCGCCCACGTCCTGCAAGGCGTCCATCTGGGGGAACCTCTCCTTGAGAACTTCCCTGGCGAGAGAGTCCGACGGCGGCTCAAGCGTTGCAACGCTCCCCTCCGATCTCCTGACAGTGGTGCCTACCATCCAGCCCACAGCCGTGCCAATAATCACCGCCAGAGCTACGCCTCTCCGCCATGCTCGCCTGGCGGCGGAGCCATGCGGTGCATCCAAGTCCGTGTAGCGGTGGTGGCAGTGGACGAAGCTCTCTGCCCAATCCAAGCTCTCGTTGAGTGGCCTTGCCATATCCCCTATGCAAACACGACCATCTATGCCTGGCGGAATAGCTGGTACTTGTTGGGATGGGACGGGAGGCTAAACCAGGCAGAAAAGCTGATATACTACTGCTACCTGGTACGGTGGCGGTGGAAGAGGGAACCCACACAGGAACCGAATAAACTGGTGTGAAAACTGCTCAGTGCTGTGAACATGCTGATTATTGTATAGATTATGGAACTACATCACCCCCCTCCCCACCCAAATCGGAATTTCTCCGCACAACTGCTGTGCACGTATCACCCACGACTGCACGAACGGAGGAAAACATGGATATGACTCTTGATGATATAATACCTTGAATACGTGCGAGGATGTCCGAAAATGTTCAGAGCTCCCCGCGACAAAAGAAAGCTAAAACATGAAAAATAATACGACACAATGAAAAATATTAAATAAACGACCGCACAGGTCACAGGTGCTCCGCCAGACAGAGAGAGAGCAGAGCGGAGAGAGGGGGAAAGTGCCGGCTACTAGTAATTGGTGGTAATGAGGCGCGACCTCGGTAATACCTGCAGTAGTAGTAATATCTGCGATGCATCATGCTGGGCACATACGGATTATTTTGTATTGTGCTGAACGAACGAACTCGAAGGAATATCTACCACGGACGTACTACTACTGTTGTTGTTGTTGTTGTTGTTGTTGTTGTTGTTGTTTGTTGTTGTTGTTCTCACATTAACTCACAATTCAATGCAGTCCGTGGTCGCAAGACAGGCTCCAATAACTCTGGAGTGGAAGAAATACCTCAAGTAAAAACAGAGGCAAAAACAAAAAACAAGCATACGCACTCCACCACTGCGGACACCAGGGAAGCAAAAAGGAGACTATTAATAGCAGACAAAAACCTAAAAAAGAAGATGAAGCTAAGCAACTGTTGTTGTTGTTGTTGTTGTTGTTCTCACATTAACTCACAATTCAATGCAGTCCGTGGTCGCAGGACAGGCTCCAATAACTCTGGAGTGGAAGAAATACCTCAAGTAAAAACAGAGGCAAAAAAACAAAAAACAAAAAACAGGCATACGCACTCCACCACTGCGGACACCAGGGAAGCAAAAAGGAGACTATTAATAGCAGACAAAAACCTAAAAAAAGAAGATGAAGCTAAGCAAAACAAAAACAAAAACAAAACTAAAACAGACGCAGATAGCAAAACGCGAAAAAAAGGCAAGGCAAAACGGACCATACTAACAAAGACACAAAGAGGTACAAACGGGAATGAAAGAAAAATGAAAACAAAGAAGGGACAAAAAAGCGATAATCACGGGCGGGGGGGAAAGAAAATACCAAAGGCAGGCACTGGAGCATACAGACACGCAAAGTTGCCCAGATGGCACCATGCTCGTTACTTGGGTCCCAAAGAAAGGAGTGCATCATGACGATGATGGCCATAACCAGGCTTCAGTCTGTTGGGCAGACCGCCTCCCCTCCCCCCCCCCGCCATTCCCCCTCGTCCCCCTTTCGCCCCCCCCCTCTTCCCTGTCATTCTGCACACTCGCGTTGGCGTCAACGGCTGTGGTCGTGGTTGCAGCTATTCTATGCCGTTCTGCCGATGCCTCCTTCTCATCTGTATGCCATTTCCGCATGAAGGCCTCCGCCCCTTCCTCGACCCGTTGGAACCATCTGCCGGCTTTCTGTGCTGTCTCGCGCCACCCTTCGAGCTTGATGCCGAACTCCTTGAGGTCCTCCTCAAGGTACCTCATCCAGTCCCACTCCTGTCCTCCGGAGTAACCCTTACCCCCAACCATC